>CM022474.1:6854242-6891652 GCA_011952105.1 Coreoperca whiteheadi | reverse complement strand
CACTTCCTGACCACCCAGAGTCTGTCTCAGCTCCTCCCCGAAAACTACACAACATTCTTCCTTTTTCACCTTCCACCACTTCGTCCTCTGCTCTGCCTTTGTCCTCTTCATCTTCCTCACCACCAGAGTCATTTTACACACTACCATCCTGTGTTGTCTGGCTACACTCTCCCCTACCACTACTTTACAGTCACTGGTCTCTTTCAGATTACAACGTCTACACAAGATGTAGTCCACCTGAGTGCTTCTCCCTCCGGTCTTATATGTCACCCTATGGTCCTGCCTCTTCTGGAAGAAAGTGTTCACTACAGCCTTTTCCATCCTCTTTGCAAAGTCTACCACCATCTGTCCTTCTGCGTTCCTGTCCTGAAGACCAAACCTGCCCATCACATTCTCAACACCTCTGTTCCCTTCACCTACATGCCCATTGAAATCTGCACCAATCACCACTCTCTGACCTCTGGGGATGCTCTGCATCACTTCATCTAACTCACTCCAGAATTTCTCCTTCTCTTCTAACTCACATCCTACCTGTGGGGCATAACCACTCACAACATTGAACATCACCCCTTCAATTTCCAGCTTCAGGCTCATCAACCTGTCTGACACTCTTTTCACCTCAAGAACATTCCTCACAAACTCCTCTTTCAGGATAACTCCTACTCCGTTTCTCTTCCTATCCGACCCATGGCAGAACAACTTGAACCCTGCTCCTAAGCTTCTAGCCTTGCTACCTTTCCACCTGGTCTCCTGGACACACAGTATGTCCACCTTCCTTCTCTGCATCATGTCAATCAACTCTCTAGCCTTCCCTGTCATAGTCCCAACATTCAAAGTCCCTACTGTCAGTCCTACATTATTAGCTTTCCTCTTCTCTCTCTGCCTACGAACACACCTTCCTCCTCTCCTTCTTCGTCTTCGACCAACAGTAATCCAATTTCCACCGGTACCCTGTAGGTCAACAGCACCGGTGGCGGTCGTTGTTAACTCGGGCCCCGACCGACCCGGTATGGAAGTCATTGTCGTGATTCGCATTTTTAATTTGGCATGTGTTTTACGTCGGGTGCCCTTCCTGACACAACCCTCTGCATTTATCCAGACTTGGGACTGGCACAAGAAGACACTGGCTTGTGCCCCCCTGCGGTTGCATTTGACCTTCACTCCAGCACCACCCCTTAAACTTTACATTTTTATCCCCACTACTGGTAAGGCTCTCAGAACAGGAGGACATTGTAGGTTTGTTTTTTTAATAACAGCAAAAGATATACTGGTGTCATATTTGGATCGCATGGCAATAAAAAGTTTTGTCCCCCCCGCCGTCACTCACCAATCTCGGGAAACTCTTTGACCCTCATCCCAGACTGGAGCTTCACGTCCTCCATGTGCAGGTTCTTGGTGTCGGAGGTGGCGCTGTTGGTGAACTGCATCTGCACCGCCACCATGTTCGCATCAGGGCTGAACGGCTGTCGGCTGAAGCAGTACTCCACCGACAGGCCCTCGCCTGTGATCCGGTGCAGCAGCTCGTAGCTCTTCAGTGCACTGGAGGGCGCGATGGTCTGTAGTCAGAGGAGGAGATGAAGAGTCATTAACAATCTTTAGACTGTTTTCATAACTTAGGTTTCAGAGAGGGTGATATCAGTCAGCATGTGAGCTATATTTTTCACTATTTCTGAAGGAAATATTGTTAGATATTCACAGAGTGGCAGAGCGGTTAGCACTCCTGTCTCCCAATAAGGAGATCGTGGGTTCGAATCCCGGACCAGACCACGATCTCTCTAGTCTGCATGCGCTCCCACGTGTTACCGTGGGTTTTCTCCGGGTTCTCCGGCTTCCTCCCACCGTCCAAAGACATGCATCTTTAGGTTAATTGATGACACCAAATTGACCCTAGTGTGTGAATGGCTGTCTGTCTCTGTGTCAGCCCCGCGACGAGTTGGCCGCTGTCCAGGGTGCACCCCGCCTAAGGCCCAAAGTCACTGGGTTAGGCTCCAGTCACCTGCGACCCCTAACAGGAACAAGCGGTAGAAAATGACTGACTGACTGACTTTGCTGTCGGCATGGTGAGGTGGCCAACGTCGGGAAATCCAGGTCACGTGATGCCCTCAGACCCCAAAAAGCCTTCTTTGAAACAAACTGATTACAAACAATGGCTGTAAAACTATGAAGGTATTTTCTGGAAGATCACACAAGTTCAACATAAATCTTTAAATCATCACAGTCTTGAAATTTCATGATATTATGTTTGTGCCATTCATGCGTGTGTGTAGTGAGCAATATGGTGTCACTGAAAGACACAATTGTGATTATGTTAAGGGCACTAATGTAGGGAACACAATTGTTTAATACACCCATTCTTGTCTTTGTACATGGTTTCAGATCTGAAAAAGTGACATTCAGCTCCATAGTGGGAGTTATTTACCACTATTTGCCTACCACTAAAAACTAATACAGGACGAGGTGGAGGGAGCTGCATTTCTGAAAGCAGGCAGCAGTGTAGTAGCAAGGATGCAAATTTAGTTGTGAGCATTTTCAGGTCTGTGGATTATCTTGAGTAACCAGGTCATGATTTCTGGAAAGATGTGTTGCTGTTGAGTTAATCAAATGTAGTTTTTTGGCGATTTGAGCACCACAAGCCGAGTGCCATATAGTCCCATTATAGTTAAAAAATGCAGATGTCTCTTCAGCCCATATCTCCAAAACTCGGCAACTCGCACCAAAACAATCTAGGTGGATAAATAGCATTACAGGTAAGAGAAAAAATACGTATTTTTGATTTTGGGATGAACTGTCTCTTTAAGATTTAGAGGTGGTAAATCTTAGCTCACCAATTAGCAATGGTAGAGGGTGTACCATTAAGTCTACATCCTTACAGCAGGGATCCTTTGCTGCTTGTCATTCCCCCTCTCTCGCCTTTCCTGTCTCTATCTACAGCTGTCACTGTCCAATAAAGACAAAATGCCCCCCAAAATAAGATTTAGCCAGGTATCAGCTCTTATCAAGAATCCTTTCTATGAATTTGTCTAATAAGAGTGAAGTCACCAACCAGGAAGATGAGAAACATGCGAATTACTTACTGCTGGAGAGAGAACAGCGTCAGACAAAGACAATCCCTCCAGGTCGGTCACAAGGCTGTTGGACAGGAAGCTGTTGAGAGGTGTGACTTGAGGAGAGGGAGCAGGTTCAACTGGGAGAAGAGAGCAGAGCGATTCATACCCGACTGTATTCATCACGATGTTATATTATCGTCTCTTCTAGGAACACATTTTATTTAATTTTTTGTAGTTCCGTGACTACCAGAAGTGTTGGCATAGTCAAGTACGTCTATTATTAATGTGATTTTGGGAAATAATCAGAATTTGCAAACGTCCTTGTCCGTTGACTTTACCTTACTGAGGCGAACATCATTACCTTTGTATTCTGTTTCAGAGCAGAAACAGAGATTAAAAAAATGCTCACAATCATCGAGGTCGAGCAGAGACATTTCTTTCTTCTCTTTCTTGCTGTCTTTCTTGACAGGCTTAGAAGGAGGTTTAGATACAGCTGCCTGGAAGGAGATGAAAGAAAACTGACATGAATAGATGCAGATTTTTATGTTACTGTGTGCAGGTTGTGCAGTCTAAATACAGGAATGTCTGGTCCATAAGACAACGATAAGAATACAGTTTTAGATGTCGTTTTTATGTCTTTTTTCGATGTAGATAGGGTCCTGATTTCACCTGCATTTAACATTTTTAATGTGGAGACATTATCGATACCTTTTTCTTCTTTTTGACCTCTGCCTCAGACTCAGAGTCTTCAGACTCGGATTGGCTGCTGTCAGACTCGCTCTCCTCTTCCTCCTCCTCCTCGTCAGATTCAGACTCTGAGTCGCTCTTACGTTGTTTACTCTTCCTCTCGTGCTTCCTCTCTTCTTCTTCACTGCTCTGCTCACTGGAAAGGAAAGCAAAGGTCCCATTAGGATGAGTTATTATTATAAGGGATGAGACAGATTCTACTGTTATGTTTACAGACGTAAAAAAATAGAACTACCTATCAAACCTAATCTGTGAAAGGGGCTACACGAGGGCACACAGAAGAGAGTTAAGTGACCACAGTTTGTTTTGGGGCTTTCCGTATAAAATGACACCATGTTAAAAAGTCAAGATATTTGGCTCAGGACCTACGGATGAATTTGACACACCTACGCACAATATGGAACATCATGAATCAGTATGAACAGATGTTAAGCTCTAGCATGTGCTACCTTTCGC
The DNA here is from genome assembly GCA_011952105.1 of Coreoperca whiteheadi. Lineage (NCBI taxonomy): Eukaryota > Metazoa > Chordata > Actinopteri > Centrarchiformes > Sinipercidae > Coreoperca > Coreoperca whiteheadi. The sequence goes on along the minus strand of CM022474.1, from coordinate 6,887,402 downwards.
TTTCTTGTGCTGGCTTCTTTAACTCTTTCTTCTTCTTCTTCTTGTCCTTTTCCTCCTCATCCTCCTCCTCTTCCTCAGACTCAGAGCCTTCCTCACTCTCTTCACTCTCTGATCCCGACCCGCTCTCCTCGCTGCGGCTGCGACTTTCCAAGCCGCTGGCAGAGTCCGACTCTGAAGGGGAAAAGGGTTGGGATCAGAGGGTGAGCAGGTCAGTTATTTTGCACGGGAACACAGTGAATACAAGAAAGCCTGCCCGATTCACTTACAAACAATCACCAAGTGATTTTTACATGAACCATAAAACAATCAAGTCGTAAGCAATTTCTCATTCAGATGAATCAAGATCAAACTCACTGGAGTGGCCGAGTGTACAAGTCAAATCTAAAGTAACTTCTGGATCTGTGAAATCACAATTTGTTCCGGTTTATCTTTGACATTCACCAAAGGAGAAGCTAATTATTATTACTATTATTATTATTATTATTATTATTGTTATCATTGATGCTCCAGACACATTATTCCATTGGCAAGTCACAATAAAAAAGATGAACTAGAATGACTACATACATAACCACTAATTCCCGGATTTTCTTATGAGGTTATGATTCCGAAGGACGGAGGATGCAACAGCACAACAACACTTGCGCTCAAGGCCAGTGGCCAGAAATCTGTGCGTGCAGGTGCTATGAAATGTAAACGTGTGTGTAACATGAGTGTGTCATATAGAGACATATAAAATAGAGAGACAGAGAGAGGACCGCGGTTCAACGAGAAAGAACTTCAAGGACTTTGTCACAATCAGAGGAATTGAGCACGAAAAGGATTAACCATTTACCCAAGTGACAGGGAATCACACTTTTGGACTTTGAAGGTTCTTTGCTCACACACTGCTGTTCTTGGACTAGAGATTTTGAGATCATTTCGGGGACTTTGGACAGAGTCACGAGATATTCTTCAGAGACTCTGTCTTACAACAGGAAGAGTGGGGTCGCTCTGGCCAGACAGACTCTGCTCACTCCTTCTTCCAGAAACAGATAACTATTGATTTATGACTCAGCTTTTTATTCACTTTATGACTTATCGGAGTCATAAATAATCAAACTATAGTTAAAGTATAATTTGTAGATATTGATTTAGGAGTTCGTTGATGGTGGTAAAAAAGTTAGGTTGTTGTGTGTCTAATATCTTAACCGCTTCTTAAAGGTTACTCTAGCCAATGAAATTAACAGACCCTTTTGGCTCACATCCGAGCCACTGAAACGCATCCTAGCACCATAACAAGAGCCCAGATTATTTATAGGAGAGCTGCCGTTAATATACGGTCGGTTGCTGTATCAGGGGAAGCAGGGTAGACACTCGGAGGTAGGCAGTTAGAAGCTAGGCGTGCCCACCAGCTTAGTCCTTAGTCAATACTAAAGGGTAATACTCTCAAGTCTTCAAGTATCGGACGCTTTAAACGGAGAGCTGGTCCGGTACCTCCTGTACGGGGGTTTACTGGGATCTCTCAACATGTGTGGTGGATGCTGCTTGATTGGACTAAAGGATGTGACGGCACCAACACAGCCAGCAGCCCCCTAAAGTTACCACTGTCAGCTGACTCTGTCGGCCCGGACTCGCCCTCCGAGTCAGAGTAGAACGGCTTCTCCACTTTCTTCTCCTTCCTCTTCTCTCGGCTGCTGCATTTGGTCCATTCAGGCACCTGGCAGAGGAAGTAGAGTTCAAACAGTAAGCCGTCGGCTCTGCCTCAGTGACAAACCCCCTCAGACAGAAGCAGAGACGTGGGCAGATTACAGTAGCGTGGCCATGAATGCCTCTGCCTGGGCGTGATGCAGCCAAATAAAGCCAGCCATCAGATCTGCTTTTAGATCGGACAGTCAGGAGAACAAATTCAGTACAGACACTAATGCTTGTGTGGAGTTTGTCTTTCTTTTCTTAGTTTTTTTTTTTTTTTTTTGAAAACACAGATGGATGTTAGCACCAGGTGATGCCTTCATGACCAGTTGCAGAAATGGTTTCGTTTTAACACAGGGAGCAGTTCCATTAAGAGAAGTGATGTCTTTGAGGAGTGGTGACTATCCTCCCACACTTTAAGAAAAGAGGCTATCTGTCTCGCTCTTTCTGTGACCAAACGCATTAACTAGAGCCATCAGCTAATGAGTGTGGACGGCTCCAAACCCCATTTAAAACCCACATGGCTGCTAATGCATCCTGACGTGTCAGAGGCCCGCACGTCCTGCTAAAAGAATCACTTCTTTAATGGTAGAGACTGAGGAAGAGGGTGCTGTGTTTCAGGTAGCTTTGGCTGAGCTAAGCACAGAACAGCAACTACGTTAGGCGGGGTGTCAAAAAGCACTCTGGTTTTGCCGCTATATGGGTTGAGGCTCAAGGAGGTGGGCTCTGTGCAGCTAACTGACTCACACTCGTTAATGTTGTGACTCTTTCAAGCAGCGTAAATACCTGGCAGATGTAGAAAAGAAAAAGATTGGGATGGAGGTGAGATAAGGAAGAAGACTGTTTTAGAAAAAAGTCAGGAAAGCAAGAGAAACAGGCACAGGAAGGTTTCTGGGTCTAAAACGAAGATGTGTGATAACAGTTTCTGATGTCACAGAGACAAAAATGAACCCCAAATTTCATCACGGTATACTTATTTCCCACAATATAACTAGGTAGCTAATTAAATTACCATGGGTAAAATCACTCCAATATAACTTAATTATACTGTATAAACTTAAATATATACTTATTAAAACAATTACAAGGAACTTTCATTGTGTTGATTTTGGTGGCTCCTGTGGACAAAAGCGGTAGTGTTTCCACAGCCTCGAGTCATAAAGATCTTGATCTGGCGGGCGCGTGCATTTGTTTTGTGCATTTGTTTCGGAAGCGAGTGAAAGAAAGACGCAACTTATTTTCATTACTATTTTTTTTTTTTTCAAACAGCTATTTGCAGGACGCATAGTGAAGAGGTAATGCATCTATGTGTGGCTATGTAAGATTAGATGGATGAAGATTAGATGAAGATGGAGAAACAAAGTAAACTTTGTTTAAGTAGCGTTCAAATAAGCCTACAACTAACAGATTCGGTTGTTCAGTAATAGTAATTTTTGGAGGGAAAGCTAAAGTTATCAACATTCCCTAGTCTTCATAATAATAAGCCAACAGCAAGATATTGATCGCTAGCAAGGCCAACATAAAATGTTACCTTATAAGCCAGTTGTATTACAGTAATGTCCACTGTGACCTATGGACTGTACACAGCCAAATAAAATAGACATTACTTATTACCTGTCTAGGAGGAAGAGGGCCAATTCAGGATTGGTTTTGAATCCTTTCAAATCCCACAATTCTCTCCATCTGATGAATGAATGACCACTGTCCCTTTTAGCTGTGCTTTTTGTTCTTCGGTCAATTCTTTAGTTTTCCTCCCTTGCTGATCCCGCCCCAGTATCATCCATCACCACACCAATATATATCGTCAAAAACAGCATTCTCTAAAGAAAAATCTCCTCCTGCTTCCTTTAACTGGCTAACGTACTACTCATTGTGAAACTTTGCCTGGGGTAAACGTAAACATGCCTGCATGCTTCTTCTGAATTTGGAATAACTATATAGAAATAGCTCATCTTCTCGCTGATGGTCTTGCTTGCTTATGTAGGTCATATAGAGGCATCAGTATTAAAATGAGACTGTTTCATAGCCAGTTAAAAACTCCTTGTAGTTGCTTTAAATAAAGAACAAAGAAGAAAAGTCGACATTAACATTCACTACTTACTAATATGTCAAGCAAATACATGACAATGCATTTAGTATAAATGTCTTAATCAGTGACACAGCATGATGTTATGCTAGCCAGGATTAAAATGAACTAAATGAAGAGTGAAGCAGGTGGAACGGGAGAGGGAAAGCCGTCATGGAGTAAGAAATCACATCACTCGGTATCACACAACATTTGTAACACATTCACAAACCATGTCACAAATTTCCCGAGACCAATTAGGTGCGGAAGAGGAAACAGTGCCTTACTGACAAGTTGGCAAAACAGTCTCCGCTCATGGTCCACTTACTCGCTTATTTTGGGGCTTTCGGCCGTATCACATTGTAAATGGCTGCATTTATATGCATGCTTTTATCCAAAGCACTTTACAATTCACTGCACCTCTCATTCACACACCGATGGCAGTGAGCAACCATGACTTCCTTGTCCTTGTTGGCTTAAAAGTAAGTGTATATCAGTGAGTAAGTGGACCTTGAGTGGAGATTGGTTTGGCAACTGCAGTTTTCGAGGTCAAGAATTAACTGTAAACCTCAACTTTTAAGACGAAATGGAAGTCCTTAAAAGTGCTCAGAATGATGGAATAATCATAAAATATCATGGAAAGTTTGAACATCTACGGGATTCAGCACTGAGGGGTAAAATCTCATTAATCTTAACTCGTCAACTTGACCATCATCAGTTTCTACATTATGACAACCAGAGAGCGACTATAGGAGGAAAGAGAGAGCAGCCATCAAAACAAACACCACCGCACTCCCAAACTGCGGAGGGCGGCAGGGAACCTCTCGCCAGTCTCCTAGCAAGCCGATCCGCCCCTCACTGGTGGTTATGACCTCCTCTATCTGTGGAGATGCATAAGGTGCAGAGGGAGAACCTGTCAGAGAGGTCGGGGCTTCAGAGGATCCACTGACCCCCCCAGCTTTTACAGCCGCAGCATGAGTGGACGTAATGGGACACTCAGTTTGATAATGACCCTGCGAGGTTTCTGAGCAACTGAACTGCTACTTCATGGACCATACTGGTGGTTTTACAAATCATTACCGTTTTTCAAAGCATGCTAAAGGGTTTTTAGGCTGATTTCCCACCTTCCAGGCCATCCATTGTTTTTCATTAATTTTAATACACTTTGAATAACAACTGGCAGGGATTTGCGACGTGCTTGAGATCCCACAGCCCGATGAGATGAGTTCAAGTATCCCATGATGTTTAAATGTGCTATTTTGAATGGATTTTACTCTACTGGATGTTATTTGGTTTGGTCAAGTTTGCATTTGTGCTATTAGCACCTGGAGTGGCAGAAGCTGGACGTTTCCAATAATTCATCCACCTCTTTTAGCTATTTCAAGACGCTCCGCTTGCATGCTAACACGTTTTTACTCTCAGCGGGTTCAGGTGTTTCAGCTGACGGAGGTGAGTGGGAGGTATGTTGTCCTGTGCAGTAGGCCTGTCGTAGCTGGTAGTTTATTGGTTATTTTCCTCCTTGTTTTTTTTCCCTCTTAGCTAATCCACAATCTCTTCCACATACCCCCTGACAACTGCAGAAGTAATCTCTGGGGTAATGTGGTCCCTTCGTTTTTTATTTGTCAATGTCACACTGTTTGCACGCTGGGACTACATTGAAAACTCCCCTTTATGATGTATACAGTGTGATTCTCAACAATATTTTATGGTCTGCTGCTGAAATACATGTTCCTCTTTAATCCAGACTACATCTCAATTTTAGATTCAGGATTCAAGTCTGAAAAACACCTGCTGAGGATTCACTGATCCTGACCAGATACATGGAAGACCTATCAGCACATACAGACAAAAAGCACCTGAATCCAATATCTATTTAAACTAAATTATGCCATGAAATGTATGACGATTTTGCATTTGTATGGCCTAAAAATGTTGAGAACTGCAAGCAAAGACCAAAACACAGCGAGTTTGTCTTGTCAGGTGTAGAAAGGATCCCTGTTGATGAGTCAGCTGTCAATTATATGTTGCAGGACATTAAAATGACGTCACAAGCTAATAGAATTTGATCACTGCCAGACAACAATAAGAGAAGTAAATTTGGGGTATGGCATTGCTAATCTAGTTGCAGTTATGAGGAATGTTTTCAGAAAATGAATCATATGTCGGAGCTAACAGTGCCTGCTCACTGCTGCACACAATGTGAAACAAAATGAAAGCAAGACATTGTTCACTGTGATGGATCAGCTATCTCAAGCAGGTTCCCTGCAAAGGAAGCCAATATCTGCCTGGAAAGTAGGGAATCAAATTATAAGTGAATGAAATGCTTTGGAAAGCCGGTGACAGTAATGTAACCTATGTTCAGATTTGGCTGACTAAAACGTACTAAACTCCTGGTATCATCTTTTACAAGCCTGTCTCTCATACATCACCAGTCAAATCAAAATAAAACTCAAGGTATATAGCAATGCACCTGTGGACTCATCTTGAAATCTGCATCAACAAGTAAGTGACATGTTAACACTGGAACAATGGAACATTTGGGCTGTGAGTAAAAAATTATACACTGTAATAACAAAAATGAATAAATATGGAGACAAAATCAAGCCTTGAGGTCACTCCTGAAATTCAAAATTGGACAGTGGTTTTATGAGTTGAGTCTTGATTTTGACAAAGAAGTGACACGCTCAAGTTTTGATATCATTTCGATCACATTGTTGGTTATGAACCGATGGCACATGGAGTGAATGGGATGGAGAAGAAGAGGGGGGTATTTGGTGATCAAATTAAAAGTTAGTTTGTTCGGCTATAGTCCAGTAGAATATAACTTGTGTTTCTAATTGAAAATTTGGAGAATAATAAGGTTACAGTTACAATAATAATAAGGAACTAAAGTTCCCATTACAGATGCATAATATCAACTTTACTGAAATATTGTAGTATTTCATTGTATATATAATTTCCAGCCTCATAAACCCCCCCCCCCCCTCCCTTTGGTCAACCTCTAGCAGAGACAACCGGAGATGTGTTTTACTGCTGTTGATACTGATTCGTAGTGAAAATCTGTTCCCTTCTGTATCACATGTGCTATTGGCTCAAACGCTGGTGAGAAATCACCCGGATGGGGCGAGTGAGCTGCTGCTGAACAGATGCGAGTGCAGCAGAGAGGTTGAGGAGTTCAATACCACTGACTGTTCTCATAGTGAATCAGAAGTTTTTAAATAGACGCTATAATCCTCTTTTCTCCTTTGTGACTCATTCTCCTCCATGGAGGGGGGAGTTGTTAAGCAGCATCCGTTTGGAAATAGATGGTGGAGGCCAAAAAGGATGCATGTTACCGATGAGCTGTTAATGCTAATGAGCTGTAAGGGAATGAAAGATGGCTAGTGGAATCAATGTTATATTGGCGTTAATGTTATATTGGATGTGAGGCTCTGGTGACTCTGTCCAGCCCCTCTGAGGCACTGCTCTGGGGCAGGAGCAACCCTCGCTCCCCTCCACCTTTTGGGGACCCTGGAGACCCCAGAGGGCCCCTGTGTCTCTGTATTTTACTGTTCCCACTGCACGCACAGAATCCTTCACCTCCACGTTGCGCACGGAGGGGTCTGGGGCGGCTTCGGGCCAGTCAGGCAACTCCTGGTAGCCGCCAGCTTTGGCATTCAGCAAGTGGGACAATGAACCCAACTGGAAGTGGTCTCGATCTGCAAAAACACAAGAAAAAGGGCAGCCAGAATTCAAATCTGCACGGGACAGGACATACTCGTCCATAACGTTTGGAACTAAAGTTCCCATAATTTGGAGGCTTTGGGTGATGTAAACAGGAAGTGCAATGATGCCATGGAGTCAAATTGGCACCATTAAAAAGTATGCCAAATTAGCTAATAACAGTTCCTCTTTATGATGTACAGACAACTATCACTGGATTGTTTTGATACTGAAGAAAACTTGTGATGATTCTCAGGCAAGTTCTGGAGTTATGAGCGTCTTTTTTTCTATTATTTCAAAGCACATTAATGGACGTTAACTGGTGTGGAACTGTAAATCACACTGAATCTAAAAATATATGTGTCACAGCCACAGGTGCAGCTGCAACTGCCAAATCAGTGGGCCAAGCACTAATGAAATCACTCAAATACATTCTATTATTTTGATTTTCCTTATTCCAAAAGTTGTCCTTTTCTTAACACAGACATGGAAGAGTTTTAACTTTTAAATGTCTTCTGTACCTTTAAATGGAGACTCGAGAACCGGTGCAGGTTTGAGGGCGAGGAACAGTTTCTTAGCGTACTTGCTGAGCGCTCCACTCTTCTCGGTGGGCACGATTAGCTGGCGAATGAAGCGCGCCCGGTCACGGATGTCGTAGTTCTGGTCATACTTGGCCAAGTTGAGAACATACTGCGTCAACAGTTTGGTCTGCGAGAAGAAGGAATATGAAGGACACGTAGGATGAGGGCAGTACAAACAAGAATACCTACCATCTGATGTGCTTATGCATGTAGGTGTTTGTGCAAATGTGCTTGTGTTTGTGGAGGGGTCATATCACATAACAATGTCTGCTATTATGACCCCAATGTTAATTAAAAGGTAGTGAACATTACATTGGGTGTCACTAGGTGGTTGCTCTGTGTTTCCCAGGATTTTCTGAGTAGTTGGTATGGGGTTGCTATGTAGTTACTAGGGTGAATTAGTTTTCTTGAGCCCCAGCTGGTCCAGTATATGACAATTATTACCATTTTTATGTCTAAAAAAGTCTGATAAAAGCATTCAAACTTAATTTGTACGCTTATTATCTCAAAAAGTATAACAAAATATCAAAAATCTGTGCACACCTATATGGAATGAAAACCATGACCTTGATTCTTAACAGAATTTGTTGTGTTGGTTATGTTTTTGCGCTGAATCGTGGTCGCACTGCACACACTGTTGACAAGTTTTATACTCTTTTGAAATACTAGTGTTAAAAAACCGTACGCCATTCACACCTGTTTGGAGTTGGTGAGATAGAGCTTGGCGGCCAAATTGATGATTTGGAGCTTGACAATGTCCTCTTCGTTAGTGAACGACTTTGCCATTTTCCTCAGGACATCGGGGGCAATCTTAGGTACATGCTCGCAGTATTCTCCAATCAGCCACAGGATACTGGCCCGCGCCATCGGCACCTAAAAAAAATTTGAATGAAATTAAATCGTTGTGAACAGCTACCTCTATTACTGGTACTAGACAGGGATGTATCTCCACATTCGAAGGGACAGTTCAAAACAGAAAGTAAAACTCTTGTTTCCTTTGCTGTAACCAGAAATTTTAAAGCATTGACAGCCTTTTTTAAACGAGACTCTCACTTGGATGTTGTCTGTTAGTTTCGCCATGTGCTTTATGATGTCGCTGTGCTTCTCCGGTTGCATCTGCAGTAGCTTCTTAATGACCACCACCGACTCGGCTACGACCAACTCTGTACAACAAGAGGAAGAGTCGCTGATTGAAATCATAAATGAACACTGAAAACGTTTTCCTACATCTTCATCCTAGATTGAGTTACTAAAATGGATTCAGTTCAAATTCAGCCCCTTACCTATTCACTGAAGAAATGCGCTGAAACAGGTTCCTCATTTTCCCTCATAATTTGTTAATGATTTTTTCAGCTTGTTTGGATGTGAAGTCTGCGTCTTGGAGATTCTTATCTAACCTTCTAAAACGTGTTATCTTCTGCTTCCGTTATTTTCACCGTGCTAAATTCTGTGTTATAATTTACAAATGCAAATGAATAGGCTTGATTCAATTATTCTATCGACCCTATATCTGATACTGCTAGCTCACTTAAAAAGCATCTAGATACTTAGAAAGACTTACCGTCTCGGTTGGATAGCAGCTGCACCAGGCCGTTCAGACACGTGTCCCTCACCTCGCCGATGTTGGTAGCACAGCGGCCGATGGCTTGGATCGTGGCAGCCACAAAGTCTTTATCCATGCTTTTAATGTATGTCTGCATACAAAAGACATTCACTCAGTACAGTAATGCATGAAGGAAGGCTACTCCTGGCGAATCCCTCCTTGCTGAAGTACAGATCTGCACAATTTTAGTTTTCTACCCTGAATGACGGCAAAATTCCCTCTTCACACCGCATCCAAAGTTCTGTTTCACTGTACCTGAAACTCTCTGAGAATCGTGGAAATGTTTGTCTCATTGGCCAGATTTGTGAGAACCTCCAGCTGCAAAAGACAAAACAAAATAAATACACACTGAAAACAATGACAACTATATTTAAAAGAGGAATTCAAAACCCTATTTAATAATTACTGTACAGCTTTTTCCTATAGTGTTGTTTACACACCTGTGCCAAAGACCGCACTTTCACTTTTAAACTTGTGCTTTTTTCACATTGATGTCTTAGCAACTGCTTCACTCTGATTCATGGGAATTGATTCGGCATGGCAAGGTAAAAGCATCCTTTGTTTGAGTGTTCAACATTGTTGTTTTTTACCATTCACAGTGGTTGAAATAAATGACACCTACACAAAACTCGCTCGTTGGCATCGTGACGTACGTGCTTGTTTTTCAATTAAAATATTTGAACATCACGTCATTGCTCCACTTGTTCCAAGAAAATAATTCAGTGCAAGTGGGTTTAAAATGATTGAGGATAGGCGAAAGATGCCGCCGATATACCGTACGTTATACTACCATGCCTCAGGGTTGAGTGATTGATTCAGTGATAAAATTCAAGTGAAAAGGATCGCAGCACAATAGAATAGAATACAATAGAAAAGAACCTTAAGGACTTTTATCTGGGTTGGGTCTGTAGAGCGGATGTAGAAACTCTTCAGGTACGGTTCAAACATCCCCTGTGATAAAAACATAAAAACAGGAAGAGAAAACACCTTAGTGAATCTGCAGCTCCATCGGCATTTGAGTTCAAGTTCCACACACATAGGCAACCAAGATACCACCAGGTGTAACTCACCCTTCTCTTAATCGACATTGTTGCCACGTTCTGAAGAACAACGTACTGGACTTCACTGGAAGAGGGAGAGACAGACAGGAGACATTGATGCATGAAAAAGAGTAGGATAGAAAACAAATGTATTTAATAAAGTGTCAGTCCCCTTTCCTTTCCTGTCCTTCCCTGTCTACTGGACCTGAGACACCCTGTGGCCATATTGGAGGCCAGTGGTAATATTTGCATGAATATTTATAATTAGGAAAAGATCATTTAACAACAAACACGTAGGATGTCATCGGCTACCTAACATGTCTGAGCGCTAAACCCTCAATAATACATTGATAACACATTAGTACGCCGGCTAACAAAAGCTACCAGTATGGTAGGGTAAACTAAACGGGCGGCTCTCTGTATTTTTTGACATGTAGAATATTTGAGTTATTCACTGGAAATTATATTAGCTAAGAATTAGAAATCAGACAAAAGCAAACACAACCAAGCTAGGTGCTGCTCAATGTGTCTGGCTAAGTCATGAAACTGTTGGACAAAAATGAGCAGCAGCCGCCACCGTAGCTGATAGCCTGTAAGCTTATTCACAATGAACGGCAACACGATTGACAACGGGCTCCACTACGTCCTCACAGACGCAGACACAGAGTTTGAGGGAAAGTGAGGCATTTCACAGCACATCCATATGTCTGGCTTGTAGCGTAACAGTGGTCGACTCTCACCTGCTTTGGTTGTCTCTCCTGTCTAGCAACCCGGGCAGCAGGGTCATTCGGCCACTCTAACTCACAACATTCACTAGGTCTTATCAGTGCTACATTCCTTTAACCGTGCTTCCGTTTGTTAGACATTTTTAGTCTTCTCAGCTCTAGCAAATACATTCATCTGGTTTTTAAAACACTTACATTTCTCACGATTAATGTTGGTTATTCTCACTTCCAGTTAATAATGAAGCCTACAATATTAACATTACTCAGGTGTCTTACCATGCACCGCTGATTTCAATTCTTTACTCCCAGTTTAAGCAAAACAGGGGTACCAGGATCTCAACTCAATTGAAACTGCATGTGTGTACATTTTGTTTGTAGATGGGCTAGTACACAAGCAAGACAAATAAAAAAATGTTTAAAGCACTCGAGCAGCTTTCTAGTTAAACAAATCCGAGCGTTATTCTTCAAGGAAGTAAACCGATGTGGTTGTAATGAGAGCTGAGACGCCACTGACTCCATGAGAATAATAAAGTCTAATGAAACATATCATACAGTGCAATGGATTTCTGCAAAAATCCCCCGCAGAGAGATGCTGCTGTTTGGTCGCAGCTGAGTGATGATCCCATTACAGCAAAGCCAGAGCCACAAGAGCACATGTTCAATTAGAAGCTGACAGTTGACAGGACTTACAACCATGAGGCCACCTAGGTGCCATCATCACTCCTTATGGTTTATGCTTTCATGTTTACCTCGGTCTCACTGAGCTCCCTGTTTAATTTCACTTTTTGCTTCAGTGCTGTAGAGACTTATTTTACTACCCTCACTTGTCATTTCTTTTTTGTCATACTGTTTTCCACTTTGCTGAGTTTCATGGTCATTGTAGCGTTCTCTTATCACATTCAGCTGTGCATTTCTTTCTTTTTTTTTCTTCTTCTTTTCTTTTCTTGTTTTTTTTGTCCCTTTTCAAGTGAGGCACATGAACACAACTGTCACTGTTTGCAACCTCAGCTCCACTCTCAGCCACAATAACGTCGTGCTCATACTGCTGGCTCGACCACACTGCGATTCATTTTGGAGTATGCTGCTACCACAATTTATGGTATAGCAATTTGAATAGACCGCTGATTTCAAACTATAGACACGAACCTGTGGCTCCTCAGGAGACGGACCAGGGCCTTGGCGATCACCCCAATCTCTGCTTTAGGGGCAAGATGGAAATACAGCTGAGCCACAGCCATCACCACCTGGATTGGGGAAAACAGGCGATCACCAGTCATACAATTTCACAGAATAAATTTCAGAAAAAAATTGAATCTACTATATTGTTCCTCTGGGAATTGTGTTCAACGCTTTGTTCTCCATTGAAAATTAATTAATTTCCAAAGCAACAAGCCATTACCAACACATCACTGCCTTACAGTGCCGTATTTTTACAGCTCTACAGATAAAAGTGAGAAGGTTCAAATTTAACTCTGAGAAACAATCTGGCAATAAGTCATTTAAGAGAAAGGGTTGTGTTTTTTAGGTCATTCAAGCAACTAAATCAGCATATTGCACAAAATTTAAACCTGCATTAATTGATTTTTCTTTTGGCACCAACTAGCTGTAAACACAATGTTGATTACCATATAAAGATGTGGTGAATGTGTTAGCACACAAAGCAACATTAGCATTAACTTGGAGTCATGTTTCTGGCCACATGATGAATGTAAATCAAACATTCCCTCTCCTTTTAGCTTGGCTTTTGGCTTCGACCAACTCCTGAGGGAAATATCTGTCTCCAAATGCTCCACTATGTTCACCAGGTGGTCGCTAACTTGATCTGTCTGGTGCTGGGCAGGTAGTGTACAGTAGTATTTTTAGAGCTTTTTTGCTGAAAACAGCTCCCTGCTGCAGCCGAAAGCGACGCTAAGAGAGTGAACCAAAACAGTAAAGTTGCGGGCGAGAGAGCTTAACAATGATCTTAAACTCACTATAAAGCTCTGTAAAGCCGAGTGTGTACGAGCGAACCCTTTCACATTGTCACCCTGTTTTCACATTTTCATTTGATACATTGTTAATACAAAAATATTGGTCATAGCTGCTTTAGGTTGCACATGTAGTAGTAGATTTTTACTTCCAATGAGCGTGAAAAAGCACATTTATGTGCCATTTTAACCACAGGTACATTATTCTCCAGAGAACAGTGGTTAAAATAACAACAATTTAACTATTTAAAGGCATATGGGTAAAGGGAAACCATTCATTAATTACTTAATAGGTCCAAAACAATCAGCCACATAAAGCTCAATTATAGAGCTCACTGATTGGCTGCTATACTACATGCAAGATAAGGAAACACATCTGTTGCCTTAGCAACAGGGTTAATCTTGACCTGTCTTGAAGAAACCAGCTTGACTCCACCTAAATGCTTGCATTTGAAGACCTTGACTACTCTCAACACCAACCTGCTGCTCAAAGTAGAATAATGTCTGAGAGAGAACGATTATGATCTCTGCCATGGCAGCTGACTCACAGGGAGAGTTTATGGGCTGTGATATACTGATGTAAGGTGTGTGCATAATTCAAAAGTGCAGTGGTCTCACAGCTGCGTTGCGGCTCTGCAGGAGCGGCTTGGTGTTCCTCAGCAGCAGCCGGTGGTCTGGATCCATCACATACGGCTTCCTCTTGGCCATGGCGGGAGCCTCTGCCTTATTTTCTTTCTCCTCCTCGTCCTCGTCCTCATCCTCATCTGAGCCATAGAAGGTCTTGTCGCCGCCACCGCCCTCCTCCAGCAGGGACTCCTGCAGACAGAGTGGGGATTAAACAGAAGCATGTCAGGCAGTGTGATAAAATAGAAAAGGCAAACACGGACTTGCTTTGCAACAGCCTGAGAACAACATATGGGATCAATAGAAGGAGCAAGCTAGTTGAATTCACAGCCTTTGATAATATACAACAAATTCCACAAGACATTATGCATGTAATTCTGGAGAGCATGGCCCCATAGGGGCCCCAAATGTGTTTTGAATCATCTTGTTGAGTCAGGCCAGATTGATCTGGACTTCAAGTATATATTCCCCCCAAGATGTTACAGATCGGCCAACCCCAATTTCTTAGCGCATTAACGTCAAGTTATTTACCTAAATAAGACATGTGAATGTAAAATATTGGCTGTGTTAATGTGTGTTACTTTAACTTGTTAAAGGATGAGGCAGGCTGAACAGAAAGTCTGCTCTTAAAGCAATAGTTAAGTACTGTCTTTGTTCTTTACTGTATTTTGTCTATAGGAATACATGATTGCTGTGCTGTGGTGTCAGATTGACAATAAACAGAGAATTCCATTTGGTCATTATCTGTTCTTAATATGAGAGGAGATGAAAAGGATAAGATGCTCGAAATAAGAAATTCTGGCTTCAACAGAGCAGTTTTGAACTTGTCAGTGTTGAACAAACTGCTTTATAATTCTGGTAAATCTAATTCTAGCATTATGTTAATACAATATTAGTAACAAGTTATAATAGCTTATTAAGATAATTAAGGATAAAAAAAGCTTGAAAAAAGTGAAATGCTCCAACTTAAAAACTGCCTGGCAAGAATTCTACTTAGATTTCAGTTTTTGCAGTGTGGAGGACAAACAGACTAAGACAGAAGTCTCTCTCGTGTGTAAAGTAGTTACTGGCTGCTTAAAGTCTCTATAAGTCAGCAGATGGTAATTCTCTTGAATATATTTGTTTAAAAGCTGCCAATTTGTATGAGAAGCATTATGATTAGACCTCCTTGCGTTGGACAAACATGTAGTGCAAAATTGTTGTGCCAATTTTTCCACCACATGCATGGGGAATTACTACAGTAACAATGTTCAACACGGCATGAAAAATGGCTCAATTTGTTGCTGGTCGCTTATGAGAAATAAGTCGACAGGTGGGTCCGAAAAGCCGATAAAAATAGAGAGAAAAAATAACCAAGTTGGCAACGGTGAAAGAGGACCTATAATGATAGGATGGTTTCAATTTGTACCTCTGCACAGTCACAATGGCAGAACTGGAAGAATATAATTAATCCAACAAAATATAAGTTGAATTACTGCAACAAATGCACCTATACACTTTTGTTGCATAGTTATCTGCCAAAATCCTATTAGTATGCAAATTAGTTGTTGTTGACAACACACAACGAGTAAACTTACTTCTGAGTTGTGTTAGTTTACATCGACTTAAGTAACATGCAACAATGAATTAACAATGAGTTCTAAACAATTACAGTATATAGTCTTTCATGTGATAAAATTTTGCAATTTTGATAATGGATTTATCCTTTTAGTCAGGAATCAGGGAAAAATCGAAAAGAAAAATAACTTGATTTGCTGCTTTTCTGTTTTATGTCCCTGTAAATTAAATACTTTTGTTTTTTTGGGACTGTTGGTTCGGGCAAAACAAGCAATTTGAAGACATCGGGGATCATCTTGGGGACTGTACTGGTTCTGCATGTGTTTCTTACTCACATTGATGTTTGGGTTGAGGAACTGGGTCCTGGCGTAGCGGGTCAGCATGTTGATGATGACGACCTGCCCCCACTCCTCCACGTCGATCAGGAGGTTACACAGCTTCCTGTAGTTCTTGTGGATCAGGTCGATGCGCTCCGGACACACCTCCTCAAAAGCCATGACAACGCTTCCTGCCACCAGCTGCAGCACATTTAGGATAATGTTCTTAAATGCCTTATTTTAGGAGAGTACATGTTATCTATGAGGATTACAGATGCAAATACAGTACTATCCATGCATTCTGAAATTACATCTTAAGTTGAACAAGAAACCTGCAAATGGTGACTGCATTCTACAGACTGTTTCAGGTTTTGTTATATTTCTGTTGGAAAGTACAATAGCTTATTCTAAAACTGAAGAGGGAGACTTGTTAAGAAATGATAGGCCTTGAAACAACACTGGCATTGAATGCAATCTGGTGCGGCGCACAGACGCTGGTTCTGATTATTTTGTGCACTCTGTCTTTTTTCAAACTCGTATTTGCATTTGTCAGAAAAAACTTTGGTGAAAAAAATACTGGATCAGTGGAGTAAAAACCCACCGTGGTTTTGTCAGCGAGGAGTTTCTCTATGACTTCAATCAGCTGGTCCTTCTGCTCTGGATCCAAACTGGGAACAGAGAAGAATAAATCTTTTAAATGCATGAAACAAGAAATGTTAGAGAAAAAGTTAGCCATCATTTGTTCTTAAAAAAACCCAACATACTCTCGAGTATAACAAATATGGATTTTACTGCCAGAGCAGTAGTGGATTCCTGGAGGATGTACCTTTTACTGCCATAAAGGGCTTTAATTTCACAAGGGCAGTAAGATTTGATCTTAGCCTAGTGGTTCTCAAACTGGGGATCTGGACTATCTAATAGGCTGCAAAATGAATAACAAATTCTCAAAAAAGAACATTTCTAACTTACAAATGTATTATTGATGCTTCTTTTAATCATTGTTGTAAAAAGCCTATGTTCAAGCAGCAACATCTGTAACTAGTAGGCACCTTCCAATAAGACGTTGATGTCAGAGTTGACCATGATGTCTTTACACCCAAAACAGGGAATCATGAATAGTCATTGATTTAAGGGTAATTGGACCTTGGGTACTGAAAAAGTCTTGGTAGGTCACCTGTAGAGTTTAGGAATTGCGTGAGCAGCTGTCTTTCTGACGTATGGAGACATATCAGAAGCAGCTTCTTTGATGGCCAACATCATTATGGGGACAATGATCGTGACTCGGATGCTGGAGAGGACTCGCAGAGCGCTGGCTCTGATCAGCTGGTTCGGATCCTGCAAAAGTACAGAGCAAGAAGTTCATAAGCAGTATTTCATCCATTGGTTGAAAGGGTTCATAAGGAAGGCTTGGTTCATTCCAAACTGTGATCAACAAGACTAAGAGTCTATGGCAATGTGAGGGTTAATGCTAACGTCACCATGCTGACATGCTGACAGCGACAGTGCTAACATGCTGATGTTCAGCAGGTGTAATCTTTACCACATTTGTCATCATAGTTTAGCCTGTTAGCATGCTAATTTGCTAATTAGCACTGAAGAGCATGCAGCTGAGGCTAATGTGAATGTCATTAGTTTCGCAGGTCATAAACCAAAGTATTGGACAAAGTAAAATTTTGACCAGATGATGGCTCTAGGGGAAAGGTTAAGGGATCAAGTCATCCTATTTTCGCCTCTGGGGGCCTTGAAGATCTGTAGCAGATTTCAATCCATCCAATAGTTGTAAAGATATTTGACTGAAAACCATAACCTCATGTCAACCTCATGGTGGCGCTACAAGAACATTCAGGGGATCACCAAAGTCAGTAGGATTCATCATCTGGGAACCATAGACAAGATTTCATGGCAATGTGTTGAAAACTTATATTCCAGTCTGGACCAAAGTAACATCATAACATTAGGCCCCCAATTTTTGATAAAATGTGTTTCTTTCTGTTGTCAACAAGTCAAAATCTGAAGGAAAAGTCACTTGTGAAAACTGCTGTACCTTCAACCCTCTCTGAAACGTGGAAATGGAGAGCAGAGCGAGATCCTGCTGCTCCTCGGCATAACGCACCAAGTAAACATACACCAGCTTCTTCACCTGTAGGGAGGAGCAGTTAGAGGGAAACAGACCGATGAAAAAAAGAGATTATGAAGATTAGTTCAATTATTTTCACTGAGATGAATCTGAAGTGAAGAGATAAAGCAAATCGATAACAACCTTTCAAAGAGGAGAGGAAAATTGCAATTTTGTTGAGGTGAGATAAAGCCAAACCCCACGGGGCTTTTAAAAAATGTGATAAGATTATGCATAAATTACAAGCAAGATAAATACACATTTTAAAAAGCTTTAATGCTACTTTATTTTTTTACGACATAAAACTACAAACGCTGGAAAAGGAACAAATAATACATTAAGCTGGGTTCATTACGAACCTCAATGTTTTTACAGGCCACATTTTTCACAACAGCAGGGAAGAGATCCGATGCATTTTTACCTCGGGCGATCATCTGCAGGGAAAACACGCAAACCAATCAGCAACGAGGATTTTACAGATGCAACTTTTTTATATTTTATTCCAGCGCCTTTTCATGCTCTTCCCTCCCTTTCATCTTCTCTCCTCATGATGAATGAAGAGATGGGTGTGGAGCTTCAGAAGGAAGAATCTGACACAGATCATGAATATTTAACAGCTGACTGCGCAGTTTGTATCTCTTACCACTGTAGCTATATCATCTAAAACAGCCCTTTTTTGTTATAGCTGAAGGATACTAAGTCTCTGTCACGATCCTCACTATAGCACAGTAGTTTAGTTTGTATGTGATCTGCATCTCTCATGGCAGCATTGTCAGGACAGGGAACAAGTGTGGGGTCTTTACGGTTGTCTGAATGAACTGATGCATGTTGTGTTGTGTACATACGACGGTTTTTCTCAAAACATCATTTATACTCACAGCCACGATCCGCTTCATTGCCTCCAGCTTCAAGGAGTCTTTGTTGCTGTCCAGCATCTCCTTCAAGTCGTCATGTCTGAGGGAGGAAAACATTGACACTTAACTCACAGCTTTGCATGTCTATGTTTTTGGCTTATTTTTCTTAGCAGTACAGGAAAGAGCAAAAGACTCTGATTACTGAAGCCTCAAACAAGAAGTACAGGTCTGCTTTACAGTTTTCATTCAAAGTATCAAAGTCTGCAAGTGTGACCCAGAAAGTATTCTCTTTGAAGCGGGAAATCAAGCTTGCAAAATATGGAAACCTTTGAAACTGTAGCTCATAAAGGCGGAGGTAATTGGAAAGCGACATAATCCCTAAAACATGTTGACATCTCAGAGAAATTACAAATATTTTAGCAGGAATGGGGGAAGAAATGTTTTGCTGACGACGTGACCCACAACTGTAAATCGGCCTGCAGGTCCATTAGTATCAAACAAGCTCGCGTTTTTATTATTTAGGTAACTCGATAACCAACAAGGATTATGTGAAAAAAGATTCTAGTGCTGAACCGATCAATTTAACTCACTTATTAAGCAAAAAACGTCAAACAGTGTCTTGTTCCAGGTCCTCAAATGTGAGCAATTCTATTTTTTTCTATCATCGTATGTTGAATATCTTTCGTTTGAAGATGTCACCTTGATCTTTATGGAATTCTGATGGGCAATTTGTACTATTTAGTAGACCAAACAGTTAATCAAGAAATTAATTGGCAGATTAATTGATAAAGAAAATAATTGTCAGTTGCAACCCTAATTCTCACATTGTCCGACTTACTGTATGCTTGATTGCCTTGTATGTAATTTAGGAAATACCTCCCTGTAAGGTAATTATCATCGATCCATTGTGTATATGGTTGAGATTTGAAGGGAAACTCGTTTAGAAGTGGCAGTGGGTGAGAGGTGACATTTTGAATTTATTTGAGGACCACTTTTGCATTCCCTTTTTTTGCATATGTTTTGCGTTCCCTCCCACATATGTCTATTTGTAATGGAAGGTAGTGTGGAGATTCTCAAGTGAACGCATTTAACATTGTTTATGGACACCTCACCTTATATGATGTCCATTGCAAAGAAGTTATAAGATACAACATTATCAAACTTCTGGGTAGGAGCTGTATGCATAAGGAACATCAATTATTGCTCCACACTTAAAGCAACCGGCCTTCTACCAAAACCATATGGAGCCCCCGAAAGGTCACGGTACATTCATCATCCCTGTTAAAGACCATGGGAACAGACCAGCTAGCTCACACATGAGAAGCAGGATCCTTTGAGTGGATTTGAGTGGATCTAAGCTGACATCTCCACCCTGCTGCAATACAAACACACATAAACGACACTGACAGTTTCTACCAAACCTGCCAGGAGGAACCTGCAAACAGCACCGGTCAGTCAGAGTGCCGACAAGATCAAGATCCCTGCTACAGCTGCCAAGATGAAGGCGCCAGCCTGCTGAATGTTGAAATAGTGATCGATGACATTTGCAAACTGCCAAAATATCTGTTTTGCTGGCAATAATTGCGTTGCCTTCTTCCAATTTGTGAAAACCTTTGAATTTACTGTTATGAACCTTCAGTGTCTCGTAGCTTTCGATCAGCAGAAAACAAGAAGTAGCGCATTTTATATTTTGAGTTAGTTTGGAATAAACAGAAGGCCTCAAGGATACTGACTTTAGAGCAATGAGTGTTATTTTTCATTAGGACACTCAATTTTGGGTATGTGTACACCCATATACGTTTAATTAACAACCAACCCCTTCATTTATATTGTCTGCACATAGACTATGTATAGAAATTGTGCTTCAAAGATAACATCTAAGCACTGCTCCAAACATATGATACGATGCAATATGAATCAGTTACACTGATATAATGCTTGGGCTGTAAAAATGGGTTGTATGCAACAAATCTTCAGATATTACAACATCTGCATGTTGTTGCAAGAGATATGACGCGCACGGCATATGGCCAACTTAATTTGCGATATACTTGAATAATTAATTGTATTTAGTTTTTTTACAGAGACAACGGACATAGATCAACATTGCTGTAAATGTGACAGTGTTAGACAAGTGGCTAATTTTCAATCGTTGCCCCTCAGCCAGGTGCTGAATTATCCATTACAAAACCAACAAAAACAACATAATCGAAACTAGAGCAGGAAGGAGAAACATAAAACTGGGTAAGTGAAAGATTAAAAGCTAAAAACCCAGAATAAGTCTATCTGCAGTTGAAAAGTTTGTGGATGGAACAAAATGTAGTATTAATCTTAGACTGACAGCAACAGCGCTTTACAGACTAGAACTCGGACATTTTCAATTCCTTTATGTCCGATTGTTATAATGATACAACACCACTACCTCACTAGTTCACAGGTACTGTACTGTAGTTTGCATACGTCTGTGTTGGTGTCAGTGTGCCAGCCTATATTAATAAACAAAAACTTTAAACTCAAAACTACCAGACAGGAAGAATCCACAAACTGACAGTCAGAGATTGAACTCGTCATTTGGAGGTCTGGGAATTAAGGGTGGGGTTTGGTTAGTGGTTGGCTGATTAAACAGCAACGGGGCTGCACATTTCCCCTAACTAGTTTCCAAGGCAACAAAGGATGCAATAAAATTAAGTTAAGTGGTTTCCTGCCTTCCTGCATCTGATGTTTTTTTCCACAAGGGACTGAAGGTCTGTGGTGCTGCGCTGTGGAAACAAAACGATCTACTCCTGGGACTATACGCTCCTATGAAGAGAGGACTGTGGTTCTGACTCATGGCACACTGCTATGTAACAGGTGTTTGGTGGGTTCAATGCAATTCAGACACTGGGTGCTCTCTCATATAAATACTATTATTACCCATGCCGAACAAGTTTTATTTTTTGTTCTGGTTTATTGTTTTCTGTGCATTAGCAGGATATCTCAAAAACTACTAAAATAATTTCAATAGTGGAAGGTTCAGGCCATAGGCCAAAGGAAGAAGAGATTGGTTTTGGTGTGAATAGCGCCACCGTGTGACTGTTTATAAAGCACTTTTCGTTTTGGCTAATATATCCTAAACTGTGGGGTGTACAAGTAAAATTCTTCAGTTTTTCTGGATTCCTTCATTTTATTCACGCCTAAACAGACTGTTTGACATTTGATTGGCAAATTTTCACACCTCCTCCTTCATATTTCACCCAATCTTTGGTAAAAAAAAAAAAAGTTTAAATTGCTTTTTAATTCTTATTCTTTAATTCCATTCTTATGTCATGGCCATATTTAAATGGCCATAAGTCTGTAATCACAAATCTAAACTGCCTTGATGTTTGGCAGAATTCATCTTTGTATTCATCTTCCTAATATTCCTAATATTCCTGGACAGATTTTGGGTATTCTTAAAATAGCATCACTGTTATCAGCCATTTACACAAACTTATCCACTGTGTATTTTGAAGCTGATCCAAATCCAGATGCAGAATTTAAAAAATCTAAACATTTTCAATAAGTAAAATAACAAGTTTCAAAGATTGTGCTGCTTGTAAATGTTCTCTGAGTACTGCTCTTTATGCTTTACTTAAATGTAAAATCTCTAAACTACCCATAGTGATTGCCACCTATTAACTGTTTTTAATTTTGCTGCGCTCTTTACATCTTCGTTCTACATTCAGTAAGTACCACATATACTTCAAACACACTGAAACCAGCCCTACAAATTATTTTCCAAACTATTTGATCCAACTGCGGTCAGACGTTTTACATCATTCCTCTTCATGAGTGGGAGTCTGTTGGGGTATACTGCATACTTCATCTGTTTTGGTCGTGCGACAGCAGTGAATGGAGGCCTAGCAGTTTGTGAGGAGGAGGCTGCTGCGGAACACAATTGATTTATCACGACTCTGCCTCAAGTTTAACGTGTGTGTGTGTGTGTGTGTGTGTGTGTGTGTGTGTGTGTGTGTGTGAGTTTCTGTGTGCTAAGAAAGATTTCTGCTTTCGTCTCCATCAAGCATCAAAGTGTTAATAATTTCATTGCATGCATAATATAGTTCACTCTGTCCCACACTTCAAAACCTAAACTCATCAAAGAGTGCCATATTAAAACATGACAATATCTATAAAATGCTGTTGTGACGGATTATGTTCGGAACTCGAGCCGTGAACTGACGCTGATTTCTTGGTAACAAATATGTGGCTGTGTGCCAAAACTCTTTTTTTTTTTAAAATGCAAAGATTACTCGCCCAAAGCACTGAAAGCCAAGACATGAGGATGAGTAATACTAATGCTGATTTCCAGCAGAAAATTAAGGTAAAACTGGTTCATTCCTTCCCATGAAATCGTGATGATGGTCAAGGCCTCTGGCCATGGCTCCAGATATATCTCTTTATTACAGCCTGAAACCTCCTCCATCCACTTTGCCTTTGATGTCAACTTCTGAAGTGTTTTTTTCTTTGTAAGTGGCTAAACTTAAAGACAGAATACTAAAAGAAAAGTTAAACCCAAAACACATTCAAAAAAAAAGAAGCAAAAACCAGATTTGTTACATGGTTTTGTATCTTTCTTATCATGGTTTATAACTGGACTGTAGATAATGTGATGTAGATACAATGGCGCTATTGAGTGATATCAGAAAAAGACTAAGAGTCTGCACCCGTGCTAGTGACCCTATGAGGCTGCACTTGTGCTAAATGCTAACGTCAGTAAGCTAACATGTTCACAATGATAATAAGAACATGCTGATGTTAAAGCATTTATACTGTTTGGCTCTGCATGTGCACGCCGCTATCACCTATCGTGGTTAAACATCTACAGTAAATCACCATCAGTCACAGTCATCGCATTTTGGCGTCTGAGATTCTTTCAAGACTCACAATTTTGCGCTGATATTCAGAAATCATACTGGGAAAAATCTAAATGTAACGACTGAGAAGAGCATCATTGAGCCACACCGCCGCAACATGGTGTTGCTCTGACCTTGTTCTTAGTATGCGCTCACTCTCTGTCCCTACACGTAAGACAGAGCTCACATCATTTCTCTGGATGTTATCGACAGGCATTCTAGGAAACAGAAAATCATGTACTAAATTACGATTTACAGGCCAACTTGATGGGCAAATTGGAGTATTTACCAGGCACCTTCACAGTTTTTACCTGACAAAATATAATGGTAGAGAAACTTACCAACCGACCAAGACTTAATTTGTCTTACGGGATTGTCTATTTCCCACCTTGATCAGCCTCACTAATTAATAAAGTGACAGGGATTCATTTGGCTTGTTTGATGACAAAAAGGCCATTTGAAGCCTAATTACAACTGGACGTGAAAACATTGCTTACATTTGCTGTAGCTGTGGCCAAACATTAAACCTGTCAAAGTGGAATTATCAGCAATTTGCAACCACAGACAAGTTACACAGGTATAATAGACTTAGTGTTGGTAGTACTAGTGGCACATACGGTTGCTTAAAAACGGAGCAATGCCATTACAATTGAAGGAAAAGGCGTATTTTGTACATATTTTTTATATATTTTGTAAAGGTCTATAAAAGTATTTTATCTGCCAGAGCACATAATACAGTGGACAGAAAGATTCAATGAATCACTGAATGAAAAAGTTGGATCCAGAAGTTATGAAAGCAGCAGGAGACAAAATACTACAAAGCAGTTTCAGGACAAATGTCCAGTCGCAGTCTATCTGTGCGAGCATGAAGCATTTTAACAAACCATAAATGCCACCTCAGTGAATTATCTTAGAAATAAAGCCATCTTGAGCGCCTGCAGGAATAACGACCCTCTGACTGGGTTCATACTTCTCTGCTCATGCCCAAAGGGCCCACAGTAATTCTACACCAACACTGGTTCTCTCATTTCTCTGGATTTTGTCCCGTCCTGCCGAACGACAGCTGAATTTACAAACAGCCCTGAATTATTTAACCCGCTGTGGTACAACAGAGCACACCAGCGGTCAGGTTACCTGGCACCAAATCCAAGAGATCAGCAGGACTCTCCAGCTCGAAAGTCTCCCTGGAAGTAGGCCCGGTGTTCAGTGATACAACTGCAGATGCAATGTCATTTTGTTCCCCAAGAACAGAGCTCTGCACGAATACAATTACAATAAAAAGGGGTAGATATGAAAATGTATTTGCATGAATCAGATTGGAGCGTGAATGACTGAAGAGTTGCAGCTTGCATTTCTAAGCAGCTGGCGAGGCTGTTACATAAGCGGATTTTTTTAGCAGAGACTTTCAAAGTTTCTTGGTTTTTTTTCTTCTTGGGGACAGTTGTAAAATATGCCTGCTTAAACCAACCAGGTCTGTACTTCAGTGAAGCTCTCATCCTGTCAAATAGAAATAATCCAGTTTGTAGGTATGACCCAATAAAATCCAAACGTGTATTCATATCTCCCTTTTAGCAAATCTATTTCTAAAGAGCACCACTTTCATCTTAAAGGTTTGCAATCTAATTAATTCAAGAGTACAGCTGTTCCTACAGTACGGCCTTTGCATGATGCTAGTTTTGTTCTCTGTCTCCTAACTTCCTATTATTTTTGTTTTAATTTATTGTATCATGTTAGTTGTTTTAGGTTTCCATTTTTAGTTTTGCCTTCTCTGTACTATTGTATCACAGTATGTATTGCCTTTTTTTGTACTATTCCTTTTACCATGCATACCTGTCCTGAGGCAGATTCTAACCCATCTGCCACGACTGGAAAGCAACTCATGTTTAAATGTGCTATACAAATAAACTGATTTGACTTGACATGACTCGTGGCAAACTGGTACTTATCCTCAGTCCTCTATTCTATTCAATTTTCTATTCACTTTTCTTTCCGGCTACGGCTTCTTCAGGGCACTGTGAGGTCTAATACCAGTGGTTCCCACCTTTTTTTGACTTGTGACCCCAAAAGTCCATTTCACGTTGCATCTATGAGTTGCGAGCAGTTCAACTGAGGAACGACGTTCCACGATGTTCATCTTCAGACTAGAGCTAAAACAATGACTATTATTATTAATTATAACTATTTTGCTAATCAATTAATCGTTTGGCTCATTTTTGAAACAATAATGCCAAACCTTTCCTGGTTCCAGCTTCTCCAATGAGTGGATGTTCTGTTTTTCTCAGTGTTATACCATTATGAACTGATTGTCCTTGGACTGTTGGTTGGACAAAAGATATTTGAAAATGTGTCCTTGGACTCTGTGAAACTGTGATGGGCATTTTCAGTATCTTCTGGCATATATATATTTTGTTATGTATTTTTTGGGGCATTTTCTTGCCTGTATTGACAGGGACAGCTGAAGAGAGACAGGAGATGTGGGAGAAAGATGGGGGTTGACATGAGGCAAAGGGTTGGACTCAGCCCTGTACGTGGGGCGCCAGCTCTACCGACCGAGCTATCCGGCTATCTGGCTCTTCTGGCACTTTTTAGACCAAACAAATAGTCAATTAATCAAGTAAATAATCAGCAGATTACTTGATAATGAAAGCTAGTTAGTTGCAGCCCTAAAGTCTATACACTGTACATACACCAGTCTATATACTCTATACACTTTATCTGTGCACTATGAGGTGTTATACTTGTGGTTGCCAACCTTTTTGGGTTGTGTCCCTTTAAAGCGAAGCACGGTTTACTCGCCCAACCTTATCACATGTTGCATATTACAATGAGTTGCAAGCAGTTTCACTAAAGAACAATATTTTGTGTGCCATATAGGCTGGGAACCACTGACTTACTCTCTTATTATTCTGTTGCTCTTGCTTATCATCCAGTTGCACTCATTGTAATCTGCCCTGGAAAGGAAGCAGCTAAATGCCTTCAAATACAACTGTAGCATGCAAGGGTTGAATAGGTCTGGCTTCCCCTGGATTATCCTACCGCAAAGGTTGAGTTTGGAAACTGCCACCACCGCCTTCCTCCAGTGGCGCTCGTTCCTCATGGACTCCGCCACCACCACCTCCTCCTCCTGTACCTCCAGATCGGAGGTGGCGCAGCTCATCAGGCTGCAGAGCACTGTACCAGGCCTGCTGCCCACTGTCCGGGGTCAGCACGGGGCTCTTGTCCTCCTCCTGGCCCTGGACCTGACTCTGCACCGTCTTCACCATGTTCACCGCGTTCACCGGCAGCTGCAGCAGCTTCTGCATGGTGGTCATGTTTGAAACTTGGTCTGAACCAAAGGCTGGAGCGCAACCTGTAGAATCCCAGGGAGATGAAGTGGGAAGACTGCAGTTTTCTTAAGCCACTTCTCCGGGTTACTCGGCTGGATGAGTCTATGAAATTCTCCAGATCCTCCTCAGACAGTTTGCACGCAGCAAATAGCCGCTTCAGTTAGATTCTGACTTATAAACACTCCTTCCCTCCCAGCTTAAGTATATCCAATGTGGACATTTCTTGCACGAATTATGCAACAATCCTCCTCAGAAACGGTCCAGTGCCTGCTCAAAGACTTCTCCTCGGTGGCAAGGTTGATATACTTCCCTGCCCGGGTGCTGTAATCCAAATCCACCAGAGCCCCGGTGCACTGTAGGTTTTTTATGGCTTCTGTTACTGCTGAGTCTGTGCGCATCCAGTGAAGCAGCAGACCTCAGCTGCTCAGTAAATGGATGCGAGGCAGAGAGGGGCGTGGAGTTTTATTTGCCGTGAAGCCTATCCCCTCGCGACTCCTCCCAGCGCTCATGTGGTTCCTGCTGCTGCTGCACCAGCCTCTCTCCCTCTCTCTCTCTCGCTCTCCCTGTGTATACAATATGTCCATCCGAGCTCTCCGACAATGACACAGCCTCTCCCCTCTTTTGCCACGTTATCACTCCCCCACTTGATGCTTGCCACCTTTCCTCCGCCTCTTCACGTTGACGGCTAGAAATCTCACTTCCCTGGTTCGTGTTAACTCTGTCTTTAGCTGCCTGCATCCGAACTCGCTGCCAACCAACCCTTTCTGATGCCCGACAGATGCTTTTAAATGTTACTCACGCCCCCTGCTCATTATGTTTAAAAAATCTCCCCGTCTTATTCATTTTTAATATTCTGTGAGGTACCTCTTTTTTTTCTCGTCTTACATGACTCAGCTTTCTTGGCAGTGTCGTGATGAGGACAACTCTCTCTCCCTCTCTCCCACTCATTTCTTTTTGGCTCGAATGAAAATAACTGCCTTGAAGCGCAATTCACGTATGCTGTTCCTGTGAGCTGAAACACCTCAGTCGGGATCTGTTGAAATTTTGCTAAAGACTAATAAGATTTTTAACCCGCGATGTCACCAAGAAATACACCCCAGGGCTGCAGCATTAATCGGGAATTACAGTGACAGTGACAGTCCCGGTAAAGGGTGTTTTATAATGCTGTACAAACTGATGTAATGTTGGATATGAAACTGAGAAAATGTCTTTCTGCAGTTTCTTTAGAAAGTAATTTTGATAGTTTAACAAACTAGAGTCTATGATCTAACCTTAGTTCTCAATTTAGGAGGAACCTGTGTAAAAAGAAATCAAATCTAAATAATCTCAATAAAACAGCACAAAACTGAAAAAAGAAACATCCTAAGAAGAACCAGTTCTGTAAATCTCTGATCATTCGGACTACAGAAGACTGCTGCTGCCATCTAGTATCTAAAAGCATTTTTTAGATTTTCTCCTCTTCTTGTCGAAACTTTTCTGTCTGATTTTGGGTGCAGTGCAGCGGTATCAAAAAGAAGTAAGTCCTGAAGTTGGATAACTCGTATTCATCCCCAAGTGGGGCCACACCCGAAATGAGCCTTTCTCGTCATATCTCGTTTGTTTAATCCATCCAAAAATCGAAGAGTAAAGATGACAAGTTGTGGTTTTATTGGGGGGTTATGTGCCAAACTTCCTCTTGGCTAGGTGCAGTGACTTCCTGGCGTCTGCGCTGGTTGCCTGGCAACCTCATGGTGTCAAACAATAGTTTGACATTTTGGGAAATACACGTTTTTTGCTTTCCTGTCATGAGTTAGATGAGACAATCGATGCCACTTTCATATCTGTACAGTAAGGGTACAGCCAACAGCCAGTTAGCTTAGCTTAGCATAAAGACTGGAAACAGGGGGAAGCAGGTAGCCTGGCTCTGTTGGCCGTTTTTTAAGGATCAAAACGTGATATAACGTGTTAATTAGTGAGCTTTCACGATGCAGGCTGATTTTGTTACCTTTGGACAGATCCAGGCTAGCTTTCCCCCCTGTTTCCAGGATTTATGCTAAGCTAAACGTCTCATCTAACTCTTGGTAAGAAAGCGAAAAAGTACTATTCGCTATTATTAGTACTATTCTATTCCTTACATTTTTCCTATTTCTGGACTTTTATCAGCCTTTTTGAGGGGCCAAGAAACCCAAAAACAACACAGATGTCTTTGGCATGGCTTATTTAAAAGTCACATTTTCACAGAACAAGAACAAGCGCCTAAACCAGCCAGGGGGAAAAAAAAGCCCACAGATACCTGTGAATCGTCAGCCAAGAGGGGCAACCATCACACGTGATTTTATGGCTTGAAAACAAAATGTGTTGCAGAGCCCTACAAAAAGAAAAACAATAAAAGCCAGAGAGCAAGATTTACAGATTCTCAGTACCTGGCCAACAACCCTATTAAACTTACAATAGTAATTTTTACAGTGAAGGACAGTAAACACCTTTTAAAAGAGGAAGAAATGCGTGTGTTTGCTCAGAGTAATAACACACACAGAGATTGACATGGTCTGAGGACTGAAGCAACATTTGCCGTGTTTCCAAGGAGACGACAGTGAAGGTCATGTTTACAGACAAACTGGTTAATCTACCTCCACTGACGACACATCGACTTCTACAAACACAGATCTACAGAACAACGATGTCCAGCTCACGCTGGAATCCATTACTGAAGGCAGAATTTAACCAAATAGGACTAACGTTTTTGGCACATTTTAAATCTCTTCTCGAAACTTCTCTTTTTATTCATTCTAGCACACCGTTATCTGTGTTTATTTAATGTTTTTTTTATTTATCATTTTAATTGTCTGATTGGATTTTCTTCATTGCAGTCCTGCAATGTTTTGAATCCTTGTTCAACCGTGTAAAACACGTTGTACGTTTGTTTGGGAGAGTTCTGCATAAATCAAGTTTATCATCATCATTAATGTTACTATTATTTGTAAGTAAAAATCTCCTCCTCCAGATCCAATGGTGTCAGTTTCAAGCCACAAACGCTATCTACCGTCTATGAACAATGCGCTCCCTCTGCTGGTGAAGTATGGCGAAGCAGTGGTATTCATTAGTGAGCTGGTGCTGCGACTGCACGACACGCTCTTTCTTCTGTTTCAGTGAGTGAGGGCAACCTGTATAGTAATGCAGCGCCATAACACACGTGTCCAGACGGGGATACACGCATAGAGCAACCTGTGTGAAGCAAAACAGGCGAGATGAAACGCAGGCATAGATACACGGAACTCTAAAACAACTCAAGTTCTTTCAAAGTTCACAGAAACCCTGAATAACGTTGTTTCAAAATGGCACATCCACAGCTTAACACAGCGAGACGCCACTCATGCAAAACTATTACCAAGATGGAAAAAAAAAGGTTTATGCAATGAACACTTGCCCTTGAAAGACTTTGTCTAGAAGAAAGTGATAAATGATCTCTTAGGTCATTTTAGAATAAAGCTGAGATGCATGCGCTGTATATCCAACAGAGGGTGACGCATCTGAAGGCATACACTATAACTCACAGTACATGGGCACTGACGAGTCACATCAATGCATTTAGTATTATTAGTCAGCATAGCTATCCAACAGACACATTAAACAACAGCAGGTGACGCTTTGTTGTATTTTACACTACTGATAATAGTTTTTAAAGGCCTTACACACCCATGGTAAACCCTCACTGCTGTTTTCACTTATTTTGCTTTGGAGTCTTCTGTGAAAAAAAAAGCCTATTTCTACCTGAGCAGAGCTCTGATCAACCAGATTTAACCGTAATACAACTCTACAATAGTACTATATTTGACCATTTCCAAATCCTATCAAAGTTTCTACACAGAGTCCAGGGTTCTTCCCTGTGGGTCCAGTCTTTACCGAATACATTCTTTATCAATGGGCCTTTTGCGCATAAGACATGTTACAGAAGGAAAAGCACAGGCGTAAATAATGAAATGAATGAGGGCTAAATTGGCAAGTCAAGTCAAAATGTCTGCTGTGAAAGAGGCTGACGGTGTAAAGACGATGCACTGAAAAACCGCCTCTCTGTAGCTGTTGGAAACGTCCTTTCTATTCCTCTAAATGTTTGTGTGAAAAAGCTGCTCCAGAACAGGTGAAAACTTGTGGCGGCTGGCCGGACCTCAGCCCTCAGCCCAATTAGAGTCTCAGATGTTATCGCCAATGTCCTCACATGGCAATAAAAAAAAACAACAATATCCCCAAAAATCAATTATGTTTGCAGCAGAACACTGAATTACACTTTTGTCCTTTCTAAGACGCTAAACTCCGTTCTACCAGTAAAAAGGTGTTAGGTTATGTTATAAAAAGGTTAGCTTATGTTCTATAAACTGTACATGCCCTTTATTATTTAATCTTATAGCATTGTTTTCCGAAACTGTCCTGCAACAGCACAGCCCCATTTACACCAGATGGCTCTTTCTTGGGCCACATACGAATCCAGAAGATGCCATCCATGTTTTATTTGAGACTTGTGGACAAAATGTAACACAATCGTTCCGTCATAATAGTAAAATAATGTCAATCAACACCTTTATGTATCGTGCTCACTCACTGTAAGACACTTTAGGTAAGTGTACTTGCCAAAATGGCAAAAGGCATATGCAATCTAGAAGGTACTTCAGTGTGTGTACCTTAAGTACGAAGTGTTTCATTGGCTCTTTTTTTTTTTTTATGAGAAAGCTGCTGTATTAATACGGAGTCGATGCACTGTCATTTGGTCAGACCGAGAACAGTCCTCCTGTGTGCAATAAGGAGCCTGTTCCTGGAAGAACAAATTGTCCCAGTGCAGGAAGCCGGACTGACAAGTTTTCCTCAAAAACGGCAAATCTGTTCAATGCAGTGTGTTTATGTTTGGCACCTTTATAGCTGACACTGTTCCTATTGCTCTAATGAATAATTTAGCAGTTTTTGACCAGCACACCTTCAGTTAGGACAATAATGATTTGGCCCCTGGTTATCTGTTAGCTGTCTTGTGTTGCTTTAAAAGCTCCCACGTAAAAGGTTGAACTGCCGTCATGTCCTCAGAAACCAATAAATCTTTAAATGTACTTACGGGCATGTGAGTATTATCTTAAAACAGTCTTGAAAAATTCTTAACCCATCCCTTTAGTCTTTTTTGGTTCGCTTTGTTGAGTCTTTTCTAATATATACTTCTACTCCACTACATCTCAGAGGGAAATATTGCACTTTTTACTTCACTAGAATTATCTGACAACTTTAGTTACTAGTTACTTTACAAGTTAAGTTTTTTACATACAAAACATGCAAAGAGTTTATAAGATATGATGTGCTGCTATAAATTAAACTACCCAGCAGTATATACAACTACAGCTGAAACGATTAGTCAATTAATCAGTTTGCCGATTGGCAGAAGTGAATTGGCAACTATTTCGCTAACCGTTTGTCACTTTTCATGCAAAAACAATTCCCAAATTTGCCGCTTTTCCTTTGAATTATTTTAATTTTGTTTTTTAAATAATTTTGAGGTTTGGACTAAACGGTTGGACAAAACAAGCATTGTGAAAAGGTGTCACTTTGGGCTAGATCTGTCTGATTTTGTCTTTTCTTTTTTCTTTTTTTACAAACCACACAATTAATCTCCAATCCAGAAAATAATGAGCATATGAATCCATTATGAAAATAACCATTACAGTTACAGCCCCATACAAAATAGTTTTAAAACCAACTACAGCAGTAAACAAACAACAGTATCCTACTTTTACATTAATACATGAGTAATAATAATCTAATGATATAATTTATACTAGTATTAGTCACAGCAGGGGACATTTTTCTGCATTTAGTACTTTTACTTTTAATACTTTAAGTACATTTCCTGATTATACTTCCATACTTTTACGTAAGTTATATTCCCAGTGCAGGTCTTTTACTTGTGACAGAGTATTTTCACAGTGTGGTACTAGTACTTTTAGTACTACAGTGTGCCGGACCTGAACACTTCCTCCACCGCTGTGTCTCTGACGCCGCTCCGCGCGCTGTCCAGCAGGGGTGGTGCTGAAAAGCCGGAGCGGAGGCCCGAGGCGTCCCCACCCCCCCCCCCAGGCCCCCCGCGCCCCCCCCCCCCCAACACCAGAGAAACCCCCCTCCCCTTTACAC
>CM022474.1:6779015-6854217 GCA_011952105.1 Coreoperca whiteheadi | reverse complement strand
TCCATCTTGATTGGTTTTGTGTGAGTTGCCCAAACGGGACTATTTGGCCTGTCTCTTATATATACCTATATTGGTAAAAGAGACAGTTTATACCCCCCCCCCCACCTCCACCACAATATGACAAATAACAACGGCGTCGAGCGGCACCGAGGCAGGTGGCTCCGTACCTTTTGTAGTCGGAGGAGAAAATCCCTCCGCTCGCCGGGTCGTGACCATATTCAGGCTCCCCGACACTGGACGAGCCCCCCTTCTCATCGTTGAAAGCAGAGCTGGCGGACATTGCCGTGGCTTTCTGTCTTCTCTCCCCCTCACGGAGCAGCGATGGAGATTTAGCGCAGAGGGCAGCAGGATATACGGCTCTTAAAGGCGCACGGACGCACGGCCGCTATCTCTGGGATGCTCGGCGCGGAGGGGGCTGCTGGGTGGAAGGGGAGGGATGACGATCACAGAGATTGTAGTCCGGAAGTATGTGACACACAAGCTTCCGTCCATAGGTGTAGTTCCTTTCAAGAATCCTTCACCAGATTTTACCGTTTCCGTTTTTTACCCACAGGCAGTGGTGGGAAAGGAACCACATTTAACGTACTCAAGTACTGCAGGCTACTAAAGTACAATTTTGAGGTACTCATATTTTACTCCAATATTTCTGTTTTCCAGTGGTGGAAGAAGTATCCAGATGAGTAGCAAGTAGTTGTACTACAGTGTAAAAATACTCTGTTACAAGTAAAAGCCCTGCATTCAAAATCTTACTTATGTTAATGTAGAAAACTAATAGCATTTAAATATAGGCCTACTTGAAGAAGTGCCGAAAGTAAAAGTACGCTACTCATTATGCAGAATGGCCCATCAGAATCATATTAATACATATATATACATATATATATTACTGGAATATACTTAGTGATGCATTAATGTGTACATCACTTTGTAGCTGGTAAAGGTGGGTTTAATCTGAATTACTTGATATACTGCTGGGTAGCTTAACCTAAAATAATACATCATAATTTATGAGTCGATTTATATTTTGGATTAATAATCTAAATCTGCAAACTAACCCTAACCCTAAAGCTCACAAATAAATGTAGTGCAGTAAGAAGTAAACTATTCCCCTCCAAAATGTAGTGGAGTAAAAGTATAAAGTAACATAAAATGAAATGAGATACTCAAGTAAAGTACAACATTGTTTGTATTATGGTTGGTAGGTAGCAGTCTGTGTTTAGGATTATTAGGGTTTTTTTATATATAAGAAGGAAGAGATGGCAGTGGTATCTGAAACACAGGCGGCAGCAGTTGTTGTAGTTTTAGGTATTAACTAGAAGCTAAAGTAGCAGTGGTAGTAACAGTAGTAGTAGTAATAGGCCTAGTAGTAAACTGTGGTAGTCCACAATAATAGCTGAAAGCATCGCACTCAGTTACTGCCACCTGGTGGAGATATGGGCTACATGCAATAATATAATCTACCAGCTTCAGTCATGCAAACCCTCCATCACTCAGACATAACACATAGCAACAGCCATTTTCATGTCTCATATTAGGAGGTTTTGGTAGCTGTGCTGAAACATATTTAAATACAGGAAGTGGTGATCTTTCTCTGCTCAGGTCACATGAGTCTATTTCTATATTAAAAATAGCTGTAGGCCTGCTGTCCTGACAGACCTGAGCTGCTGTACAAGAAAAGTGAGTTTCAGATTTAAGGGAAACCTTGCTGTTGGTTAAAACAGGAAAGAAAACAACCTGTATGAAGCCAACTTCAACATCCAAGAGGTCTCCAGGGACAGACAGGGGCGCGAGGATCGTCTCGTTGCCGTGGCAATGTGGGCCAACGTCAGCTTTGAGCCGTTGGAGGGTTCAAAAACCGACATCGAAATATAAAACGTTAGCGTTTGCTAATAAAAGACAGACAGAACACAAAGCACGAAGAAAACTCTGGCGCTCAATTCGTTAAGTTCATAGTTTCATAACAAGTGAATTTTTCCAACACATGGTAACTTTAGTTAGCTTACCTAAGCTAGTGGTGGATATGCTAGCCTACCTGTCATGCTAATGTGTTATTTTGCTTTCTCCTAGATCTTCTCCAGCAATGAATAATTCAGGAATTCATCCAGCCAGTCAAACTTCAAGACACAGGAGCAGCAACAGCGACCTTAGGAAAACCGATCAAGCTCCCAGAAGAGCAGTTCAGGTATCTATTTAATCTAAATAGGCTAAATGTATTCTTAAACTTCTCATTGTCTGTTACAATAGTAAAATAGTTAACGTTAGTGGTGGTTCCCTCTTTTTTATTTGCTTAATGATATTAACAAACAGAGACACCCTTAAATCCTTCAGCAGCTCCCTATTTGGGGGTAAATAAACGCTTAAGTTTAGTCTTATGTAAAGTCAACTAATAAGTAACAACAAATATTTTCCAGGTGAACAATAAGTAATAGGAAAATAACAAAAAGTCAGGGGACTTATCAAACAATTCTTCATAATACAGCGATGTACGCTTTTTTGTTTTTGGTCTCGATTATTTCTATGTGTGAGTTCAGTTCTATCAAAAAGCCGTTTGAGATTGAGATTACCAACAAAACACAAGGAGTTCATGTTACTATTCAGATTTAGTTATATTGTCAGAATTCCCTTTTTTATTGAAAATACATTTCTGTATATCTGTCCAAACCTTGCTTGATGAGATCATAAAGTAAATGCTTAAAGGGACAGTTCACCCTAAAATCAAAAATACATTTTTTCCTCTCACCTGTGGTGCTACTTATCCATCTTGATTGTTTTTGTGTGAGTTGCCGAAACGGGACTATATGGCACTCGGCTTGTGGCGCTCAAAGCGCCCAAAAAATTCAATTGAAAATCTCAACAGCAACGTCTCTTTCCAGAACTCATGATCCGGTTACTCAAGATGATCCACAGACCTTGTTCTAAGCAGTTTCATGTGGGAACTATCAGCAGAAAGAAAATTGTTCCAACATGAAACTGCTCACAACAAATCTGTGGATTATCCTAACTCAAACCAAACAATCTAGATGGAAAAATAACACTACAGGTAAGAGGAAAAATATGTATTTTTGATTTTTGGGTGAACTGTCCCTTTAACTGATTCTGGCTCTGGTTCCCATCTTTGCAGGTGTTGGGCGAAGATGGCAATGACTTGAATGAATTTTTTTACAGCTCAGGATCAGACCACTTGGAATCCACTTCAAGCTTCAATGTGCTCTCTCCCAGGTACCAGGTGGTAACGTTCACATACACCTTCTGATTTGAAGATCAAACAGCAGGCGTGGCTCTGATTTGAGAAGGGATTTGTGGAAGGTGTGCAAACATTTGTTGTGGCACAACTTGAATTCAGGAAAAACTGAGTAAAGCAAAACATTTTACCTTCCCACCAGCTCTGTTAAATATGAACAAATCCACTACTCAGTAGTCTTGTGTACAGATGTATTGTTCAAATATGTATAAGTAAGGTTATGTTTTGCAAATGTTCTTTTATAAAATATGATGACTGTGTGTTACAGTTTTTTTTGTGTGGCTTGTTAGGTCAAATATAGCCACACATTTCGGACCCCAAGAATGTACACTGACTCAGTAATGACATTGTTTTGCAGCTCATTTATGGGTAGCAGCCAACCATCCAGCCTGTCTAAACCATCACTGACTAAGAAGAGTTTTCCTAAACTGGACACATCAATAAACCCACCCGCTCCATGCAGTTACTATTCTTTTATATATATATATATATATTTATATATATTGTCATTATGTTTATTATTATAACTGTTTCCTCCTGCTGATAATCATGTCCTCCATTGTTTAAAATGTGTCTTTAATACGTATAGTATGATCATTTATTGACAATACAGTGTTACATTGTTATATGCAATAAAATATTACCATTAACAGCAGAATACACTTAAATCTACAGCATCTTATTATGATGAAATTACATTTGTGCACCAGATATAATTACATTTTGTATTTTACACGTGTATATTCAGTGTTTACATATAGTTTTTTGTCTTTTGTTCCCTGCCAGAGGTACCGAGGAAACAAGTGACAGAGGAGATGTTGGATGAGGTAGTAGACATCTGCCTCGCTGAGACAGATACCATTTCACTGCTGGACATACCCGGCACCTTTGTGTGCGATGATGCTGTTGATGCAGAAGCTATCAAGTGAGTAAAGTCCTCTGCTTGCTGGTTCCCTTAAATATTATAGGCAAGCTCTGACACGCACAACAGGCATGGGAAGTGGTTCTTTAACTTGTCACACAGGCTAGCATGTGGTGTGCAAACATGACTCTTCTTTAGTTGTGACACGCTGTTGACATTTCCCCCATGTTCTTTCAGAGAGAGAAAGATTCACTGTGCTGAGCTTTGCAAGAACAGAACGGGCAACGATAAGTATGTGGTACGATCAATGCAGACATTCGATGGGGCAACTAAAAACAAAAAGATCCAGAGTGACTCAGTTGTCATGGTGGATAAAGGTTAGGCTCAATTATACTCTTTGCATACTGTTTTTGTTCATGTATTTTTGTCAAA
Organism: Coreoperca whiteheadi; assembly: GCA_011952105.1. Lineage (NCBI taxonomy): Eukaryota > Metazoa > Chordata > Actinopteri > Centrarchiformes > Sinipercidae > Coreoperca > Coreoperca whiteheadi. The sequence goes on along the minus strand of CM022474.1, from coordinate 6,849,682 downwards.
TAGTAGTAGACCTGTTCAAATTCATCAATAATAGTTAGTAGTAGCTTTCATTTACACAAACCGTAACCTTAACCTTACAATGTAGCTCAAATGTTTTGTCTGACAATGAAACCTCATCAGTAATTAAAAACATGTAAACTTGGGAGGAAGGCACTGGTTAAAAAAAAAAAGACATTTATTTTTAAAGTCTAAACTTAATTCTCTAAGTTCGGGTCTGTTTTAGTGAAAAGAAACACCCCAAACTTACTTGCGATAATCAGTTGTTATCGATTCAGATTTGTCAGATTTGTTGTATCTGGCTTTCCAACCCCAGACTGTTGCGTCACAGTCCACCGAGGTTTTGCTAAAGTGTCTAGATGGACCCAATGCTTTGGTGCCGGGTTATTCGTGTTCAGTTCTTCAAAGTGGACAGCTAGTTGGAATTCTCTCATGTCCACAGGCACGATTGGTACAATCTGGGACATCTATGACTCCCTTGGGGACCAAAATGAAACCCCTGAAATGGAAATGTGTGAGAACAGTTTAAGGGCTGAGTCCAATCCGCAGCTGATCATGTTGTCAGAGTCATTCCTACACAGCTTATTAGTAATGGAGAGGAGCATCGTGGCCAACATCGTTCAACCCAAGCTGGCTGCTTATAGACAGCTGCCCATACTTGATGGTAAGCTTAGGTTATCACTGCTTTCTCAAATTGCTGGTGCAGGTGCACGTGGACTTAAACTCAGGACCTTTGTGCTTTGTGCTTCTACTACAGCAAACCATTTGGTCAGTTATAAAATGTAAGTTTACTTGAATAAATATTGAATACAGTGCAATAGCTTTGATTGTGTAAGACCCTGACAGCACGGTGAAGCCTGGGACTGAGGAACAGAGCGATGAGGGTGAGGAGAGCTCTTCATTTCCAACTCTGGAACGCCTCTGGGATTTCAGTTGCCAACTCACCAGACGATGCAACATTACCAGCATGGCCTTGAACAAGGAGAACCCGGTAACACAGGCCAAAGACCAGAACGCCTAAACCAGATGCATTTGTTTAAGAGCAGAACAAATTCTCCAAACCAGCGTCATTGTCATTTTGTGTTGTTTTTTCGTTCAGTGTTGATGCTGCCTGAACTGCCTTCACTCTTCATAAGCAACATTTAATACAGATTTAAATGATGTTAGCATATCCGCAGTTTGCAATTAACCATACTTTAACAATGGTGCCTAGACTGTGTGAAGCATTTTATGTTATGATTAGAGGCAAATGAATGATTACCAAAATAGCTGAATAGCAGGAGTTATACTTGCTACCACTTACAGTATAATTTTTTATATATTATATTATTATAATATGTTTGGCCATTATAATAATTATTTTAATGGGCAAACATTATACTTTTTTATGATTCTTCTATTACTAGTCTTTGTTTAAAGAGTTGTTGAATGAATGCTTCTTGTACAGGTCTGTTTGTGCTTTGTACTCTCTGTAAGGATCTCCTGGCAGTGGGCTACGGTGACTATGACTCCATTAACCAGAAACCAGGTTTGATCTGCTGCTGGTCCCTCAAAAACCACACGGTATATTTATAATTTTTTTTCCCCCTTTATTTCCTTTCAGCCATCATCTTGTAGCGCTCTAGCTCAACTTGCTACACAACCAAAATTGAGTGGTAATAGGAAGTATCTGAAATGCTTTTGTCTATCTTGTGTCAAGTACATTTTGAATTCATGGCTGTGATGTTGCTCGGGAGGTAGGGTGGGTTGTCCACTGATTGCATGGTTGGCGGGTGGCTCCTCCTGTTCTCATAGTTGTTAAACGCTATAATGCAGCCCATTTACCACTGAAGTTGTTTTGCAAGTGACAGTGATTCTAAATGTGTCCCCTGTGCAGTGGCCGGAGCTTGTCTTCCACTGTCACACTTGCGTGACATGCCTTGACTTCTCAGCCAACAACCCCGGCCAGCTGGCTGTGGGGATGTACGATGGCACTATAGCCATCTACAATGTCCAGAGTCAAAACAACCCATGTATTGCCAACAGCAGGTTAGGGCTGTGTGTGTGTGTGTGTGTATGTGTGTGTGTGTGTGTGTGTGTGTGTGTGTGGTGGACATGTCAATAAAGTCTGACATCACACGTTGAAGAAAACAAATGACTACTGCACCAAACCCCTTTTCTGTTAGCTTCCCTAATATTTTTGTTTTGTAGTGAGTGTTCCAAAAAGCACCTACATCCAGTGTCGCAGGTCAAGTGGACCAAACCAGGGATGACATTGTCAGGGATAAACAGGGTAGAAGCTCTCGTCTCTGTGTCAACAGATGGCAGGATTACCAAGTGGCAGCTCTGCAAAAATGGTCTGGACTGCATAGGTACTTCACTGCAACAGGCTATGATTTCACATAACCATTTTCAATGTTTTCTTTTAGATAATTTAGTAGCAAAGCATGCTCAGATGACATTTGAGTTTAAAAGGCAACAAATCTCAGTATCAATTCTTCTACTAGACATAACTTGATATCATAAACCTCTCCAATAAATTAAAACAAATAATGTTTGTTAATTATTTTGGAACTTTAAAAGGCATAATGAGTAGGATTTGTCGGTTGCAGTTTGTCAACGCACTATTCAAAGTTGGCCCCTCCTACCTAGCTCAGAGAGAGAGCGAGAGCAGCGGTTGTCGAGCAAGCTAGGTAGTGAATGAAGAGGGGGAGCAGCATTAGTGAGCACAAAGCAGTGAATCAGAGAATCTTTTCTGATTGTTATATGGCGGTTACGTATATAATTATTATATTATTATACCGCCATCCTGTCTGCTGGCCTCTGCTCTGCGTGTGTGTACCTTGGTCAAACAGACACACAGGCCATCACTACATTTTTATAGTCCCGACCTGTCACCCTGCGTGCTGCCCAAAGGTTAAGCCCCCAGAAATGCCCCGAACACAGCCAAAAAATAAGAAAATACAGGCACAGTGAGGGGGTCTCTGCATACACAGACACCGGCAGACACTTCTAATGGGTCATAAGTAGGGGTGGTATGAAAATTTCATGTCACAATTATCCTGGCCAAAATAATTGGGATTTACGACATTATCCCGATAATGATCGAAATATGATTAAAACTCTCGAAATGGCACTAAAGCATGGTGGAATCACTTTACCTTACATATAGTTAAGAAATAAATCTTTTATTGGATCACAACAGGATGCACATCTTTTTAGTGAGCATCGTTTTTAGTGAAAAACAAACAATCAGACGATCTTAAATAAGGTCATCAATGTGTGAGCAACACTGTGTGAGTCTCTTCTTCCTTACATGATAATTCCTGTAAATCAGGAAAATTTCATGTAAATCATTTACCCCTGACTTGCGAAATACAGGAATTATCCTTTAACAAAAATAAAGTCCAACTGGCATTGGCATTGGAGGATATTCCCGATTATCCCGATAATGGAAATCAAGCACGATCAACTTATCTTGAGGGTTTTTATCCCAATTCTCAATAAAACCATATATCATCCCATCCGTAGTCATAAGTGATTATTGAGAGGGATTATTTTAGTTTGAGTCTACTCATTGTTTTTTTTAGGAAAATCCTACTCATAATGCCTTTTAAGGCAATTGGCAACACAAAATACACCTAAATTTAGTCATGTTTTTCAACATTTAATATACTGGGAGAATGTTCTCATGTAAATGATTTACACGTTAACCCTGTAAAGCAGTGCTTTAACACAATAATCATAATTTATGTATCTTTTCTAAAATGTTCTTAGACCTGATGAAGCTAAAGAGGAGTCGGAAGTGTACGAAGAGGGCTGCAGGAAACAAGGAAAAACTTCTGTCAGCAATGATTCCTGGGCTTTGTGTTGACTTCCAGCCAACAGTGAGATGGCCACAGAAATCAAATAGATTCTAGGCTGGTTTTCACTGAGACTAGTCGTCGTAGTAAAAAGCTTATTTCTGTGGGGAAAGAATAACATTTTCACCTGGCTGTGAAGCTTTTCTTTAACCCAGGCAGTCAGTACTCACAGGGACAATTTAACATTTTAAGATTAACGTTTTTTCAGGTTGTGCGTTTCTCTGACTTTGACTTTAAAACACATCACATATTTCTCCCGGTTTGCTCTTTTCCTGCAGGACTCCAGTATCTATCTGACTGGCACATGGAAGGGTCTCATCCACATGTGCTCCACGTCCAACAGTCTGCATTTTGTGGACACTTACGAAACACACGTTGTAAGTCCTTCTGGATTCAACCCAATTTGAAATGTGTATTCCAATACCTGTCTATGATGCGAGGGGTTTTCATATTTATCTGTGTATAACACAAAAGACTAGCAGCATGTTTACCTAATACAATGTGGTCATTATTTCCCATGTGGTCCATGTTCCCATTGACAGACATATGGCATTCACATAAAAATGACAAGAAGAGCACTGAATAACATGTAATAATAATAGCAAAAAACATGCAATACCTTGTGTTGACTTCAGTGATGCAGCTATCCGTTTACTACAATTTGATTTTAAATGATTTAACAGGATGTGTAAAAATGGAACGGTTGGTTATTGCGGTGTACTCACTCCACATCACATCTCGCTCTCTCTCAGTGCCCTGTGAACCACATTGAATGGTCTCCATTTTGTTCGGATGTGTTCCTGAGTTGCTCCTCCGACTGGACCATCCAGCTGTGGAAGCAGGACCGCTTGACGCCTGTGTTGAGCTTCACAACCACCCAGACGGCCGTGTATGCCGTCAGGTGGTCCCCACACTGGTCCACAATATTTGCAGCCATCAATGGACAGCAGGTGGAGATCTGGGACCTGAATTCAAGCGTGTGAGTCAGACTGACAGAGAACCTGTACGTCTCCGGCTCTGTCTCGTTTACTCTCTTTCAATGTTTTTATCTGATTTGAAACATGAGCCAGAAATAATCCCGTGTCAACCTCACCTTTTAGCCTGAACCCAGCCATTGTGCACCATCCTGCTCCTGGTGTGAATGCGACGTCCCTGCTGTTTGCCAGAAGGACAGACTGTGTCTTAGTAGGGGACAGTGATGGACAAGTGACTGTCTACCAGCTCAAGAACCTCCGTGTGGGAGAAGGCAAGCAGGTAAAACTCAGGTGGCCTATATGATATTCTACATGAAGCCTATTGCAAATCACTTAAAATACATAAGCACATGCATCTATTAATTTGTTTTATTTATTATTCATGTATTTTTTCTTTATATCGATGAGGTTTGCTGAGCACATAAGCCCTTTTACTGCAAAGCAAACAAGTAGTTACAGGCAGGATATAAGCCAGCTATTGAGAAAGGCCTTGATGTTACAGAGAGTGTAAGTGATTTATTTTGGCCAGGTGGCTTTGCAGAGCGCTAAAAGTAAAAGCAGTCTTTATGGATGTACAGTGCAGGGTAAAACATTTAGTGCACAGACAGTTTGTACATAGGGCAAACTGTCTCTCTTGCTCTTTCTTTCAGGAGCACAGTTTGGAAGACATCGTTCGCTCTGCAGTGTCCAGGAAGTTTTAGACATGAAAAACTGCAATGTAAATGTTAAAATCCATTTTTGCCATTTTAAGAATATCAAACAGTATAATTGTAATACTACCAAGGCTGGCGTTTTGTTTGAGAGCCACTTTTCAACCCACTGTTTCAGTTAATTCATCATTATTCTATGATGTATATTAGTGTAGTTCTTTTGTTGGCCCGTATGAGGAGTTGTATATGTGGATGATCTACTGAATGTTTGGAGCAGTAAACATCACAATCGAACTGTGTGCAGAACTCAACAATGTGTCAGCTAACACGGTTATTCTGGATGACAGTGCTGTCTTTCATTCACACACGGGCTCGGACACATTGCATCACGCTCGCCAGAGCAGCCGGTATGTCTATAAATGACAAACTCCAGTGTGTGAAGTTGAAGACTTGCCTTCGCCTTCTACTCATTTCAGAAAAGGGAATTCAAATGCCCAAATGCTGTATATGCGTAATTGTGAAACTCTTGTTCTTCTTATGTACAACGTGTTCCTGATTTCAGATTTCAAATGATCTGATTTACACAATAATGCATCTTTTTCACAAGATTAAATTAAAACTTTAATTCAAGTTCAATTATAAAAAGGTTTACTGGTTTGGCATCAGGTTAAAGTCTAAAGAGGTAAAAAAATAAATTTAAAAAAAAAGCAGAGGAGCAAGGCAGGAAGGCAAAAGGTCCAAAGAGGCAGGCAGGAAACCAGGAAGGCTGGCCACAAAGGCAGAATTCACGATACACAACCTGGGGAGCTGATTAGGGAATTGGAAGCAGATATGAGAGTTAAAGTAATAGTTTGACATTTTGATGAGAAGATCTCGTTTATGTCCTTTAAATATGAAGCTACAGTAACTGGTTAGCTTAGCATAAAGCCTGTATACAAGGGGAAACCTAGCCTGGTTCTGTCCAAACGTAAAAAACCACATCTACCCGCACCTCTAAAGCTCACTGATTAGCACGTTATACCTTGTTTGTTTAATCTGTACAAAACCCAAAGTGTAAAAAACGCCAAAGTTGTAGTTTTATGAGGGGCGTTTATGTGACGCACTGCCAGGCTAGCTGATTCCCCCTGTTTCCAGTCTTTATGCTATGCTAAGCTATATACATGAGTGTGGTATCAATCTTCCCATTTAACTCTGAGCGAGAAAGTGAATGTGTGCATTTCCCAATATATTGAACTATCCCTTTAAATAAAGGGATAAGCTAAACCTGACACCAATAACCACCCCTCCAAAATTGATACATTTATAATCACGGGTCTCAGTACTGAAGCAATATATAATAGCAAAACACTATTATACCGCACGCTTTTTAGCCAAGAAACTCACAGACTTGCGGATAACTGATGTCATGGTGAAAACCTCCTAACGTACATCAGAAGAGTTACACTTTCTTTCATGACGTGAAATTCTTGTGGTCCGCTGAAATATACGGTAAGATAGACAAAACTAAAAACAGGGCGGCATAAAAAAAAAAAAAACAAAAAAACCCCAGTGTCTCTTAAATCCAATCCAACACGGAAAACAGGACTCAATTTGAAAATATGCTCAAAGGTTGTCACACAAGCGCTTCCTCGTTGTTCATGTGCGCGGCCGGCCTCTGTGTGGTTTCAGGCACCATGAGCGCCCAGCAGCGGGGCACTGAGCCGCGCGAGCCGTAGTAAAACGCGGTGACGCTGCAGACGTGCAGACGAGCAAGCGGCTGTTGTATTTTTACCCCGCTGGGATTTGTGACTAAAAGGTCACGTATCCTTGCATAGAGCTGCTTGAGTAAGCTCTTCTGCGTGCTTAAATTAAAACACAGTGAGCAACAACAGGGATGGGAAGATATAAATCCCATGATGACAGGTCACAGGCACAGCATGTGATTCTGGTTGAGATGAAGGCGTGGAAAAGGAGCTGTCCGTGGCTTTTAAATGGTGGAAGAGGAAACGTGCCTGAGAACTGTTTGTGAAGCACTTTGTGCAACATGATACGTTGTCTTTGTCCTCAGTAAGCAAAGCTTGGCTTGAAGTTTGAGCAGTGGGCCTGGGAGGATGTGAGGACAGTGTTGTGTTATGTGGTCTGGGTTTACATCCCTTTTTATATCCACTGAATTGTTTTTGTGTTACTTCGTGTTTCAAGCACAGTGGGAAGTGAACCTGGATTTGAAAGTGACGTTCCTGAAGTCTGTTAGTGATGAACCCAGTGGTCTTGAGTTTATTCACCTCTTTACTCAGAAAATACAGTTTACCCACCTCAGATTGGCTGCTATAGATTTAGATTCAATGTATTTATTTTTATATTACACAGAATCAGCTCTGACCAACCCACTGCACGCGACCTGCTCAGGCCCAATCGGCAGACACAGGTAGCGCCTAGCTGATGAACTAATAGTGGAGCATTTAGCAGCTAAGGAGCCAGACTTTTTGTTTTTTTATTCTCTCTCAGAAGCTGCCGGAGAACAAAACAGGGCTAACAGGATACCCTTCGTGGCGGGGAAAGTGTAACTGAGCAGTGAATTGAAAAAGTAACACGTGGAAAGTCCAAATCATTTAAAAATCTTCTTTTATTTGTGGTAAAAAAAAAATCGTGGATACAGCCCTGTGTGTGGGTAAATGTTTAAAATCTTTTTCCCCCACAGGTGTTAAAACCAACAACAGCAAAACAATATCTTGACTGCACACAAAGTCCTGAAAGTAAAACATTGACACAACCTAAGTGCATGTGGATGCCAGCCAGCAACGCAGTGATATTAAACCTTGAGACCCTGCCAGCATGCTCCCCGCCCACTGAAGGCCAGACACCAAACTCCAGCCCTGTTGTCGAAGTTGCACCGAGCCCGTGATTATTAGATATCCCAGCAGCATCAGCAGCCACCTTCCCTCCTAAATGTTGGACTGCACCTTTAACACCCCTGGACGCGCCTGGAGGATGGGTTTGTCAAGTTAGTGCGTAGGTGGAGCTCAGGAGGAAACCGACCGGGGAGCGACGACGCGCACGGGGACGCGGGTTTTTCACAGTTCCTGGGCGCCGAGGAAAAGTTGGAAGTTGTAAAAGTTACGTTGCACTTGTGGAAAGTTGGTCGCGGGCAGCTGATAAAGTCCGATGGTGCTGATGGAAGATTTCCCGATGATTGAAGTGTCGATACCTTCGATGCAGAAGGAAGTGTATGACTCGGGAAAATCCAAAAAGGTGAGGACGCTGTTCAGTTACTTTGTTTCTAGGCAGCGTCGAGACGCTTTGGCTTATTAATCCTGCACCACTGCTTTATGCATCTGTGCGTCATCTGTGCAGTAAAGGTGATCTGCGACGCCACGCGAGCCAGGTAACCTGCGGGAAGGGTGGAAGTGGGTTCAGCTCAGCCGTTCTCCAATTTCTAAAGAAATACGCCAATCCCATAAATCTGTCAATAACAGATGGAGTCTTGTATTTGAATTTTGCTGCAGCAAAAGTAAAAGTGGTGGCAGACGTATTCAGGTCATTTACTAAGTAAAAGTAGTAAAACCCCACTATGTAAATACTCAATTACGAGTCAAAGTTCTGCTTTCAAAATTCTACTAACTAAAAGTACAGAAGCATTGGAAACAAAATGTACTTCAAATATCAAAAGCACTTCTAGGCTACTCAGTGTACAGAATGGCCCCTGTCACTGTTATACCTTAATATGGCTGGATCTTATTATTGATGCATTCACATGTATGCAGTGCTTTAATGTTGCAGCTGGTGGGCTTATAGGATATACTTTTGCTTAGTTGAATCTCTAACAATTCCTCATATTTTATGATGTCATCATATGTTTTTGTGTGTAAAACCTTAAACTAAAAGGTAACTACTAACTCTAGCTTTTAAAAAAGGAGTGGATACCAGTACAATATGTTCCCCTGAAATATACTGGCGTACTTACAAAACTGAATTTAAGCACGGAACCTTCCACCACTGAGAAGGAATATGTATTTTGTCGTGAACCTGTTTGCTCTTTACATGCAGGACCCCAGTTATGCTGCAAACCATGTACTCAAAGTAGCCTTCCTCCTGTGGTGGAAGAAGTATTCTGTTACTCAAGTTAAAGTAACAATACAGCATTTGCTCAGGTACAAGTGAGTCCCGCATACAAAGCCTCAGTACAGACGTACTATCAGCAAAATGTACTTAAAGGATCAAACGTAAAAAAATAATGGAGTGGAGTAAAAAGTACAATATTACTCTCTGAGACGAGGCGGAGTAGAAGTATAATGCCGCATAAATGGAAGCACTTAAGTGAGGTAAAAGTAGCTCAAGATTGTATTTCTACTCCGCTGCATCTCGGAGGCAGATATTGTACTTTTTTACTCCACTACATTTGTCTGAGAGCTTTAGCCACTCGGTAGATTACAGTTTCTCATACCCTTCCTGTCCAACGAAAACCGTGGAACTCCCAAATTTGGTGATTCTGAGTTAGAATTTTTCTGACAAACTGAAGGATAAAGTGTTCCCTAATGGGTTGAAAAGTGTTCCCCTGCTTCCTAAATTTGAAAAAACGATTTAAGCCTCGCTTGGGATCAGCTGGAAAATGCATCGTCGCGAAACAGGGCTGTTTTTCTGAGATGTTGACTTTTTAGAGATACGGCGACGCTACAAAAATATAATGATTTCATTGAATATGATGCATTGCTGTAGATTAAACTACCCAACATATACGTATATAAAGTAGTTAAAATTAGCACAACCGTGAACATGCACAGCAGGAAAATGCAACATACACATGAATGCATGTCATTAATCCAGAAACATACCTATGTAACATATATAATAGTAAAACACTGACAGCAGAACTTAGCAGTACTTTACGTAAAGTTTGCTGATGATACTTTTACTTAAGTAAAGGAACTGAATACTTACTCTTTACATCTGAATGAACTATTTTCATCTGACTAATTGTACACTGCTGACCAGTTTAAATATACAAAGGACCAAAGTAGTACGTTGGGCGGATACAATTTGACCTAAAATGTACTTAAGTATAAGTACATAGCCTCACAAAATATAAATAATTATGGAAAGTATTTTCCATGAACTTGGTTTACATCAGTAGATGTACTCAAGTATCTAAGGAGCAAAATATACATCATTTCAAAAAGTTTAATTACCTCTGAACTTCGTCTGAGAAGGTTTTCTGTGGTCGGACGTATGTCATTCTGTTCCCTTTTCAAACACTAATTAGTGCAGAAACCTGTAAAACATTGGTGACATTGTTCCCCCCTCTCCCTGAACTCACACACACACTCTGACACACTTGGGTGCATTCGGTTTAAAGGGCTATTAAGGCAACGAAAAGGGTAAAGTGAAAATATGTGGTGTCTAAACTCCGTTAATGTGTTACTGAACTTTTCTTGCGATGCTCGTTTATTGGCGTGACTATAAACTCAAGTTAAATGTTTGGGGCTGAAGTGTTGCACAGACTTCCAGAGAACGGTCACCTAGTTAGGAATTTGTAATAAATCTTATTCACATATTAAAATGGTAAAAAAAAAAAAAAAAAACAACCTGACTGACACCAGCCCGGGGGATTTGCTCCAGCTGACCCACGAAGAAGAGGACGTTTTAATCGTCCCAGTCTGAGGCCACAAGACTCCACAAGATGTGAGACTAATGTAACTTTTAGTGTACGTTACTGATGAGGTGCTGTAACGGTATGAGGAGGACGTCCTGCAGTTTGTTCTGCGCAAACCCTCAAGTATCCAGTTGCTCCCCAGCAGCGCATTCCTGATTATTCTCATTACTTTGTATTTTTTATTTTTTTTAATAAAGACGTTTAGATTTCTTTTTCTTTTTTTTTTTTTGCCACCCAGTTTATTCATCTGTAAGCATGAAATACATCTGAGGATCCACTGCAGTCGTCTGAAGAGGTTTAGAGTTTTAAATGGGCATCTGTTGCAAGAAGAGGGAAGGCTGATGTCAGCAGTCTTAACTTAAGTGCATATAAGGACATTAAACTCAAGTGTCTGCTTTTAAAGAATTGTTGAAATATTTCAGTCCGGTTTCACGGTGCACCGATGCGCAGGCTGCTTGACAATGTGAATGCTGAGTTATGTTTGCAGAGCTGCGGTTCTTCCCACGTGCCTGGGGAAATACTGTACTACGTTAACCCGAAATGATGTCCTCCGACCAGTTCTATTGTGAAAACACTTCCGCGGACCAAACGCAGTTCACTAAACACAGTCACTGAAGCTTTAAGTTTACAGATGGAGCTTTTTGTTTACCGTAAACCGAGACATTACAAGTCACGTCGGTTAATATCTATTAATATGAGCATATTGATGTTTTAAAAGGAAGAATCCGCGCTGGATAACCACATGACAAATCAGGAATAGCCCCGTAAAACCCACAGACATGAGAAACAGTAGTGTACACCTTAGCATACATGCAGGGTGCCGGGATGTGTGTATTAAAGGCGGCAGCTTTTCAGCGGTGGGACACAACGTCACAGGAGCCTAACGGTAGTGAACGCGTGACTCGTGCGCGTAGCTGTAATCAACAGGCCATGCTCTTCTATTTGCACTAATGCGCTTGAGAATGAAAGCCGGAGCTCTGGGCCTCCTCCTGGTGGCGAAATGATGCAAGCGTCTAAGGAATATCCCACTAAGACAGTTTAAAATGGGTCCCGAGATTCCAAACTATGATTGTAAGGATCTGAGGGCTTTTGGTTTTTGCTTTCAAGATGATTTAAGTCCTTCACCCGAAAGCCTGCATTTCGACTGGCTTTATAACACTGTTTTTTACCGAACAAAATGTACTCAGCAGAAGTATGACGACCTTTTATGCGGTATTCAGAGAGAAAGTTAAAGCTGTTAGTTCCGCACATTAAAACTGCCCTCTGTATCACGTGTGTTATTGTTGGCTTTACACTGATACATCTGTTGCCCAATGTCTTTCTTCACCTGATGGGATGATGTTTTAAATGCTGAGATAAATGAACATTACAGCGCGCACACACACTATAAACTGGATAAACATTCGGATCTTTTTAAATTATAGTCATTCATTGAACCATGTCTGCTTAAAAAGAATGAACTCGGCGATTAAGCAAAAACATATTGGCTTTATTTTCATCATCACTTTGAGCAGCACGATACACTTCGGGTCAACTTTAAATGTTCAACCTGACAAGCATTAAATTCACTAAATGGCAGACTGAATAAATCCTCTGTGTGTCTCTCCCTCTGTCTTTCGTTTGCAGCTTTTCAGAGTTGAAGTCTTGTTTAACGGGAGGAAACATTTTGTGCTCAGAAGAAGCAGCGAATTCCAGACTCTCCACAGAAAAGTACGTCCCCCATCAAAAATCCAGTTCGTCCACCCCGTGTCCACGGTTACGTCTCTTGTTATGACAGTTTTAACGAAAGGAGGACCACACGCGACGCTCAAAGAGACCAAGTCGAAGTGGCAGGGACAAAGTGATTAATGTTCACAAAAGTCCAGCCTCATGCCATACACCTTCTGGCGTTTCTTTACGCTCGCTCACACACACACAGCCAATCTGGTCACAGAGCTGAAGCGTCTGCCTTCCCAGTTCTTCTGGCAGGCTTCTTTTGTAGCTGGCCTCGGGGTGTGCTGCTTGGCCAACTTCAGGATTGGTTGCCCAATAAGCAGCCAGGCTGGATGACACAGGCAAAAAACAATCACCTCATCAAACACCTAGAGAGAGACACACAAGTGCACATTTGTTTAGTTTCTTAAAGGCCACAGGTTCAGCAGATAGGATGCATCACTTTTAAACTTTACAGAATCTTTTAATGTCATTGCTGACAGACATGCTCCTTTTAAAAAAAAAAAAAAAAAAAACACAAAATAAAAAGAGTCTGTCCTTGGTTCTCCCCACAGCTCTCCAATGCCATCCACAAAAAAAGATACAAAGCCTGGTCCAAGGCTAGATTCAGTGGCACCCCTGAGGACTGGCTAACCTTTAGGGAACAAAGAAACTTCAAAGGCTAAATCAAATTATTGTGAGCTCTCTCTAGCCTGTGATCCATCATAGGATCTCTTAAGACCCCACCATGGTCACACCTCCCATCTCAAGTCAAACAAGTATCTGGTCATATTACTGATAGATCTTCTTTGGTAGAAGCTTTTAATCCCCATTTCCTCTCCTCTGCTCTTCATTTTAATATGTCTCCTGATTCAACTGTAGACAGTTACCATATCTGCCCAGCAGAGGGAGTCCCCATCCCCTCAGCTTCCTCAGTGAGTGTAAATCTTCCTCTAGTCTGGTCGGCATTGCAGGCGTTTTCAAACCTCTGGTTAGGTTGAAAGCGCGCAAAAACACTGGTGCAGATCATCTTGGCCCATCGCTACTTCATCTGCGTGCCCCCTTGATCTGTCCACGTTTAGCACATGTTTGGAATCAAGCGTTTTTCACAGGCATCATTCCGGCTTCGTGGAAAAGCGTGGTGATGTCTCCAATCTCATCAACTATCCAAACTTCCCTTCTTGGCAAAAATCCTAGAATCCTTGGTCAATTTACAGCTACGTGCCTTTACTGACCCACGAAACCCTCTACAACCACGGCCGTGTGGTTTTCGCCCAGCTGTCGTTTCACTCACTGATAACATTGTCTCCTTCATAGATATAAAAAACCCCCACCGTGATTGGAATTTGCAATAACCGTGATGTTTTGGGAAAGAGAAACAGGAGAACTTGAAAATTTTGTAGTTACTTTCTTGGAATAATTGTAGATGGATGTTTATAATATGGAGAATTGGCTAACAAGGTGAAAAGGTCATTTCATGATGGGACCCGTTCTAAAGCGTTGCTCTACAGTTCCACCAGTGGTGCATCGTGGCCTGTTCATAACCGTTGATTTGAAGGTTCACGTTGTATCTTGTGTGACCTGCAGCTCAGGAAAGTCATCCAGACTCCCGATTTCCCAAACAAAAGGACCACCCATCTGAGGACCAAACCTGTGGAGCAGAGGAGGCAGGAGCTGGAAGACTACATCCAGGTAACACATCCAGTTGTTCCCCACACACAGTCAGGTGGGAACAGATTCAGCCCTCGTCTTTCAGCCCCATATCCTTTCGCAGCAAGCCTCTGTCCTGCTGAAGTGCCCTTTCTGCCCTCACTAAGCAAGCAAACCGAACATAACTTATCGAGAACGTTTGAAAACAGAAGTTAAACAGGGCGTTACAGGAGGAAGAAAAGCAAAAGAAGGAGATAGAGGAGACAGAGAAGGCAATATATAAAACAAGGAGAAGTAAGAGAATAAACCGCAAAGTATAAGTTATAAAATAAAGAGAAAGTTAAAGATGCTTGTTGAAGATCTGCGCTGACTGTTCCAAGAGTTGAGGAGCATTTACATTTAGCAGACGCTTTTATCCAAAGCCACTTACAAATTTACAATGTTTGGGGTTCAGTATCTTGCTCAGGGATGCTTCGACATGTGGCTGCGGGAGGCCTGGGATCAAACCGTCAACCTTCCGATTGGTGGACGAGCTCTCTGCCACCAAGCCACAGCAGCGAGAGCGCGAGCACCTGTAGATTTTAGCTTTGACCTTGGAACAAATGACCAGTGGTCAGCGGTAAATGTATTATATGTAGATGTATATTGCGTGTCAAGGTCAAGTCTTCCATGCTTTGTGTTTTTGGGCGTAAAGGAAGGGGGCAGATTTCTGCAACGACTGAAGCAGAAGCTTCACACGGAACGCAACGTTTAGATTGGGATCCAAAGGTTCATAAACCTTCAAAGGCACAAAGCTTGACGTCTTGCGTGACAAAAATACCATTTTACAAGTTAGATTGTTCTCTGTTGGCCAGGAGCTCATCTATCAAAATGAAGACGTGCCGCAGGTGCTGCTGGACTTCCTCCACGTCAGACACTTCCACGCGGGGAACAAGATCAGCAGCACGGAGTAAGTCCTTCAGCCCCGGACTCCTGTGACGGCGCCCAGCGATGTCGGACATGTTGCTATATTTGGGTCCTCTATATTTGGATTGGGGGCAATGGGGCAACATAATAAAAAACTGGGAAAGCATTTCTCACAGAGTTGTGGAGCAGCGGCACTGACTCTAACTCGCAATATAGCTAATGATCAAGGAAGGAGACATGTACCGATACATAACACAACAGTACACCTGTGGGTGTTGTAGGTTAAAATCTTCAGTTCAGCCCAGGCTACTCTTTCTTTTTGTCCGTAGAGTGGTGTACTGTATGTGGGCGAGTTGGATTATCCTCTTCACTCTAACTATTACCAAAAGGAAGTTACTCTCTGTTTCACTGAGTTGCCTTCGGTCTGTAGAGTTGTAAACATGAACCTTAATTTTGACAGGAAATCTGTAATACTTATGTGTGCTGATTTCAGATCATTTGAGGAGTTGGACAGTCAGGATTACAGGTGAGATCTTTACTAGCATTTTACCATATCTCTGTACTTGTGCGGTACAGTATAAGTACTGTCTACCAGAGGGGATGTGGCTACTGTATAAATACTGAGCCCTGTGCACCGGAGATTCCTCTGAGCCGCCTCCACCTTCTCCTTTGTCTCCGCAGCACCGTTATTTCAGCGAGGACGAATGCATTACAATGACTACAACAACACAACCCGTGCTATATCTTACCTTTTTGAGATTATTTTACTTCTTTGCGGTCCCTCAGGTTTCATTAAACCCAAGAGGCATCAAAAGAAACTAAATAAAATAAAATGATCGTAAATAGCAACACAAGGTTCAGGTGACCATACTTTTCAATTTCGCTTTCACATTCAAGCTGAATGTGCACTGACTGACACAATGCGCTAGCGCAGTTATACTAATGGAGGAATGTGTTTAACACTAATGATAAAAGTTTTTATTGGTATACACATCATTTTGATGTTTGAGGAAATACCCCCGGACTAATCAATCACATTTTACCTTTATTTCCTTAGTTGTCAGTTACCACATCAGCGAGTGTTGGGATTCTTTCAGGATCCTTATCTCTCTGACTGCACAGCAGGTAGGAAAGAAGAGACTGCTTCCGCACTGAGAAACAGCTACTGACGCCGTACCTTTGTGTGCATTTTGTCGTTTGGTTCTGCCATTTTGCATTAAAAAGCATGTCAACCTTGCTGACACGGCATAAAGCCTGAGCTCTGTCTTGCAGCCCTCCCAGATGTTGTTGTGGACGGGGTTCTTCAGGGTTTTTACGCCCGGGACGTCCGGGTCAGCTTCACCACCCCCACTCTCACCGAGCCCGACCCCAACACTTTGATAGAGGCCTGAAATGATAGTTTGCAAGATTTTATGTTTTAAAGTAGAATATACACTACGGTCAAATACACAGTGGCAGCAAGAAGGATAAATGGAAGCGTGCAGATGAAAAATAGGTCACATGGAGGATGCCAGGATCCCCTGTGGGATTTAAACCCAAAACCCAGGCATTGTTATTCCGCTACTCCTCCTTTTGTATTGTTCAACCTCAGTACAACCCTTTTCAAATTGAGGCCAAACACCAGAAGTCATCTTGAAACCAGTCACTCATTATGTGTCTGTGTTTTTGGTCATGAAGATGGGTGTTAGTTTAAGTGACGTACAAACTGTTTTTAATGAAGATGGTGGCAACAATATGTGGCCACAGGCAAACGTGTCTTTTATTCATTTTAGCGAAGCTGTAGCTTAAATTAATGGTAAAATAAAGGAGCAGTGTGGGAGTGTAGAAAATGACTTGAAATCCAAGAGGTAGATAGGGTTTAGTTTTTTAAAGATATTCTTCTTTGTTACAGTTGATACAGACACGAGAGAAGTGGGACAAAAACATATAAATAAAAGTGGCAGTTTCTTACATACATTTATAGTAATTTGTGTTAAGTCAAACACAATTAGCTTTTGACTCCTCCAGCCAAGTACTGGTGCAAAGGCTGTGGTATTTTGAAGCAATTTTTTAAGTGTAAATGTTTTGTAGTTGACATGTATGTAGTTTTGTACCATCGTGTTTATATATATATATATATATATATATATATGATGAACTTATAATAAAGAATCAAACCTGCCTCATCCTGTGTGAGTTCTCCATTTAAACCTGAGCTGTAGAACAAGATGATCATCATTTTTCTGTCAGAGAGACTAAAGCCACGAGATGTTGTTGGGACACAAACAAAACGCACGTTTCTTTTTGTGATAGGTCACGAATCGGGCAGCCAGGTTGTGGATACATTCACAATTCAGTTTCCCTCTATATAGATGAAGTTCTGTCTTATCTTATTGACAGTCACAACCAAAGTCCCCCAACTGCATGAGGAGATAAAATCACTGGTGTGTCAAGTATTAGAAAGTGTTTCATATTGGCTATTTCAGGAATTATTAACCAATAAAAATTAATATTTTCACTGCAGCCTGTTATATATTTAGCCCCGGCCTCTTGAAACCAGCGAGAGACAAAAACGGCACAGAAAGGAATCTCTCTCGTGAAAACAACTAAACTAAACCGTTTCAACTTTGGCAGAAAATTGCACGTAGGATCCTATCCCTTATAGCAAGTAGCTGGTTGAGAACATCGGTTTTCAGGGCCTTTAAACTCTTCAGTATGTGCACACGGCGAGACAGGGAAACGAAAAAGGAAACCAATTCTGGAAGTTTATACCAAACCGCTGCCGCGCCTCACCTCGGCCTCGAGCGAAATAGCTTACAAGCAGCGACAAGCAGCTCAGGCAGAACATTCACACATATTTGCCTGAAGGGAGAAAAGGCAGGAAGAAAGGAGTTTGAGTCTTTAATTATGTCATTTGGCTGGGGTTCTAATTGGCCTCCTGTTTGGTTAACTTAACCTGTTCGCTCTGAATAGAGGAGAGGAACAATATTTATAAGCCAGGAAAGTACATGTTCTGGATGCTGTGTGAGGAGGCTGGAAGTGCACCTATTTAAGAATGAAAGTTCAAAGAGTTAAAACAGTTTGTTAGTGATTAGAAGTGAAACTCTTCAACGGTCGCCGGTCATTCGGATACAAAGCTTCATCTTGCTGGAAGAATCTTCCTCTTTCTCTTAAATCCATTTCCTCTCTCCACTGCTTCAGGACGTCTTTATTTTTCTCATCTAAAAACAACTTGTTCAGGCTTTTAATTTGCCAGTCAAACTACCCCAACCCGTTATTTATGCTGATGCAGTTTGTTTAATTTATTTATTTTTTATCCAAGTCATTGTGTCTTTTCACAGTTGAGGGCAGGGGGCTGGGAGAGGGTGAGCCGTCTGTCTCTGCACTTGTTGTTCGTGCTTGTCATGTTTTGCTGTTTTTGTCTGTATGTGTTTTATAATTTATAATGTTGTTTTGTGTCAATGGGAAAATGAGATGCTGCATCTGAAGGGACTCTCCTTGCGATAAATTCAAATGAATGTTTCCAAAAAGGTCGTGAAGTCCAGACTACTCACTAACAGCAATAATGGGGCTGTTGCTAATTACAAGTAAAATGTCCCACATAACATCCAGCCTTAAAGATCTGAATTCTTCCGATGCTGTGGAGGATCATGTTTCGCTGTATTCTGAGGCACCAGAGTCCCCCCTTCATGATTACAACTTTTATTTGAACACTAGAAGATGATCTTTTTTGTGAATTGTCCGTCCAACTTTGAAGGGGAACTCCAGCACATTAGTGTTGCACTTTCATAAAGTTGGGGTACTTGTGAGAGACACAGCCTAATCCGACGTTGGAAAGGTGTAGGGGGGGGGGGTTCTGAATCTATTTGACCATCCAACAAGCACTTCTGAGGAAGCCTTATGTGGCGGACTATTTCTTGACCGGATGCAGTGACTTCCAAGAGTTTAGTCATCAAAGTGAGGGTTACCAGCTCAGTATTTTTATTCGGTGTAATTCTGTTTATCTTGCCTTGAGTGTTTTTGGGAGGTCTTTGTATAAGCTTGTATAAGCAGGCTCCCAGTCATCCATGACAGTGAGCCACCATGGACAATAACAGGACCCTGAAACTCGCTCACGTAAATGGAATACAGCCATTTTTAATGCTATGAATTACTCTTTTCCTGCTATGACAAGCCAAGAGTCGGCTGTGAGTCTACACCAGGACCCTTAAACTTACACCTGTACTATAAGTTCCTTTCCATCCACTTGTTTTTATGCGCATTTTCAAGTTGAGTGGAAACGTCGAAAATGAAAAATAAAAACACTAAAAAAATTGCTAAAAAGGTTTTTACGCCTGCGCGAGGTGGGAAAGGTTGTGTATCGATGAAAGCATCGCTCCACTGGAGAGACAAAGACCTCGGCAGACGAAAACACCAAGTCTGTGTGGAGCGATGGGGAGACTGTAACCTTCCTCAAATTAATACATGAACCAAACATAAATGCCATATTTCCATCATTTTTTCCACATTTTTTAGCACCATCTGAGTTTTGACTGGAGCTCATTTAATTACATCATCTTGTTGTGCCCTCTTCTTCTGCAATGGTATAATGGCACCTGACTGGAGGTGCCATTATACCATGAACTAACTCCTAAAATGGAAACATGCGTATATTTGCGTTTTCTTTTGTCAGTTTTATGGAAATTTGCGCTACGTTTGAATGAAAATCTGTCAAAGTATCTTCCGCTATAAAAGGCCTATAGGCCCCCAACAGTAATTACCCTTTTTGCCCCTGGGAACCCCCCGACAATGAATCCAGCCTTGGAGTGGAGTAGTTTAGAGGTTTGTCATAATATCTTTATTTCGCCAGGATAATACACTTACACTTAATGATTTCCAGGAATTCCAAAGTGAAATTAAAGCAATTTAAACCATAGATGTATTTTTTAATAAGTAACAGCCTCCAAACAAAACAAAACAAATGCAACTACTTCGAGTTGTTACTTTCTATCAGGCCTTGAACCCACGTGTGTCCCCTCCGGGTCCGGGCTCTGTTCCCCGACTGTACCCGGTTGCAGCGCATGCGCGCAGCGGTACACGGAAGCCGCCGCTGGCCATTGAGGGATAACGTTAGCGGTCTCGGGCTGCGGTCTTTCCCGGTCGCCGCTCCTCCAATGACTTGTGCCGACTCCGACTTCTTCGGTCTGCTCTCCCTCCACCGGCGGCATTCTGCAAACTGAATGCCGTTTATGTGAGTTACCAGGAGACAGGCTCCTCTTCCGGACTAACACACTTGGAAGCCCGCACGTTATCGGTGAGTTACGTGCCGCTAGCTGACGGGACGCTCGCCGGCTACGTCGATTTTAAAGAAGGCTGCTATTGAGCTGAGGTGTAAACGGGATGTCTTTGGCTGCCAGCCTCGTCTCCAAATTAGACTGCTCGCCGAGCCGAGCTGTAAGCTGATCGCTGCTGTCAGATTAGCTTCGATAAACCGAAGCCTGAGATACACCCTGCGTGCCGATGCTAGCGTGTTAGCTAACACACTGCGTGCGTCCACGTTAGCAGCAGCTGAACCCCTGTGAACCGTAACGTTTCCTTAAAGCACACAGTTACAGCTTGGAGGGCAACGTCCCAGCACCCAGGTGTACTCCCAGGGAACGTGAAGCCTTGGTGTCGTCCAGGTGTAACGTTAAAGGCTTTAATATACACGTTGATGTGTAACGTTACAATTAACTTGAACTGCTGAAGTAGAGGAAGGTTCACTCATACTTTCTCTCCAGCTCGTTCACTCATGTAGGTCATTGTATAGTCAGATTTTTTTTATTTCATAGCCACTTCCTCATAATGTGCCACGTTGGGCTGCAACAGATAAGTCGATTAATCGTTTGAAATAAATAAATCTGCGACTGTTTTGATAACCGGTTAATCGTTTAAGCCATTTTCCAAGTTTCCGGCTTCTCAAATGTGAGAGTTTGCTGCTTTTCTTGGTCTTACTTTATAGTAAATTGAATATTTTGGGGGTTTTGGACTGTTGAACACTCAACGCTTTCCTGTAATTCAAACCAGGGCTGATTCATTTCATGATCGATTAATCTGCCGACTATTTCATCGATTCATCTTTTGATCAGGAAACTGTGGAAAATGCACATCATCACGTTATCCAAGGGCACGCGGGGACCTCATCAAATGCCATTTTTTGTCTGACAAACAGTAAACATTCAGTTTACTGTGACGTAACACCAAGAAAAATAGCAAATTCTCAGATGAGAACCTGGAACCATCAAATGTTTGGCAGTTTTACTCAAACACTATCAGAATAGTTGCTGATTAATTTTCTTCTGGTCGATGAATCGACTCATAGTTTCAGCTCTAATTCAAACCCCTGTAATTATTGTTTATCAATTTCCACACAGATAATATGACATCGTCTCATCTTTCTGCACATTTTTCGTTGTCCAAGTTAATTACGATATTCCAAGCGAGCTGTAATTAAAGACTTAAGGTTTGGGTGGGGCATTCTGTCACAAATCAAACACTGTCCGACCTCGACACATTTTTTCCTACATGTTAACTTATATGAGAGAGTGTGTTGGAACGACGCTTGATGACCCAGAACGACCGTGATCATGCGTAAGACTGACCGACTATGGGCACAACATCAACACTTCGGGAGATGTCTATCCTATAACGTACAAAAGGTGCTTACGCAGTGTTTACAAATCACGTTTTAAATCACCTGATTTGCATATTTGTTTATTTTGGACCAGAAGTTTTGAAATTGCGTGTAACTGTGTTTTGGAAGTTTTCCGATAATCGGAGGACCATACTGTGCCGTTTTATTTTTGAAGAAGATATGTGTCTTTTGGTTGGGTGGGAGTCCACCATGGGTCAACTTTGAGGGCCCCTGTCCTCCGAATGGTTGGTCATTCTGGTTAATCACACCTCGTCTTAACACTCTCATATGGCTTAACACGTTGGAAGAAATGTTTCTATCTACAGGGTTGAGGTCAGAAAGTGACTAATTTCTGACGGGATTCCTCACATATAATGAGTTCTTCCTAATGTTGCACACACAGTTCATACCTCTTGATCACCAGTTTGGTTATTTTGTTTTTGATTTTTTTTCATATTTGTGTGTTTGATCATTGAACGCTGGCATGCAGCTCTCTAATGCTATTTCCAATAACCGCTGAAGGTCTGGGGGAAAAATCGATGCAGCAAAGTATTGCAATGATTTATGTGGCAGTATTATATCGATACGCGGACGCCAAGTATCGATCTTGTATTATTGTATGAATTATTAATATTGAAACAACAAAACTAGAACTTTTTGGTACTAGAATAAGAAAATCAATTGCTTCCTCAGTCCAATAGATGGTGCTGAGGTTTTTTTCTGGTGAGGTCAGCAGAGGTCACGGTCAGCGGGATTGCTAGGGAAGTTGGTCTAAACAGAAAACTTTATCTTATTAGATAAAACATACAGTATGTTGACAAAGTTTTCCTTTGAGGACATAAAAAGGTAATAAATCACAATATATGTTCTCGCAAAATGTTTAAAATCACAATAATATCGTATCGTGGGTCCTCCGGTGATTCCCACCCCTAATAACCGCAATAAATCAGTCAATGGCGTTTTCTTTTTTTTTTTTTTATGTTAATGGTTGATATGAGAGAGAGAACTGACTGATTTCCTTTGTTGCAGGAGCGTGTGGGAGCATCATGTGGAGGAAGGCTTCAGTAGCGGCCCTGCTGGCATTAGCTGTTGGCTATTTCTACCACGGCAGCCCGGACCTGCCAGAGCAGGTTCTGCAGTATATCAACCTGCCAAACTTTCAGGCATCATCTCAGAGCCAGAACAGCGTGGAGCAGGTGATCTCCGCTGCCTGGGAGACTCTGATAACTCTGCCGACCCGGCAGTGGAGCAAAGTGGCAGTAGGGTGAGTTAGAGAGGTGAACTGTGGGACCGTTAGATGCATGTCTGTCTTTTGCCTGAAGTTGATATTCATTACTGCGTATGTGCTCCGCCAGTCGCTCTACTGTGGCATGTTAAGAGGCTGTTGTCAGCGCCGCTGGAGACAAGGAATGTGTTGCCATGAGTCACTCGCAGCTCAGATGGCTTGGTGAATTAAGTTGCTGTCTATACCTATTGTAGAATAGCCATCAGTGATAGATCGTAAATGGACTTCACTTGTATAGCGCCTTTCTAGTCTTCCGACTACTCAAAGCGCTTTCACACTGCAACACCTTCACCCCATTCACGCACATTCATACACTGATGGGAGGAGCTAACTGTCCATCAGTAACCATTCTCACACACTCGGGAGGAATTTGGCGTTCGGTATCTTGCTCAAGGTCACTTGGACACATGGGTCTTCCGATTGGTAGACGACCCGCTCTACACCAAGCCACAGCCGCCCCTATATGTTCATTATATATATGTCAGTGTTTTAGTAAGGTGGAAGCGGATGATTTTCTGGACCTGAAAGACAGATTGTTTCTACCAAGGAGAGCTGTGAAGGCGGGGGGGGGGCTGGTTTATTTTTCTTTAATACTACACCTGAAGTTACTTTTCAAGTCACAGTGAAAAGGCAGTTAGGGCATCTTTATCTTCTGTGATGTAGAATATTTCAAAGTGAAACAGAATGCGTGGGTTGGGCACATTACGAGAGGGATTTAAATCAAATCCTTCAGATTTGATGATTCGATCGCTCAAAAGTGAGCGTGGTTCAGTGACTGCGGAGCGACACGGAGCTTTAGCTGTTGGTCTCACACACCTCCCTCACATGATTTATTAGATCAGGTGGCGGAGGACAAGGGAGAAACCAACAAGCGAGCGGTCAAGTGGGGTTTTATATGAGGGTTAGCGCGTCGCCCCAAATCACATTTGAGTGGATAAATGCTCCCCCAAAATGAGTCATTTAAAAATGTTCTTAGATTTCACCTGAAGAGAAAAGAGATATATATTTGACCAAGAGAGAACTGAATAAATTAATAAAGGGACGCAGGATAAGAACTTGGAAAATGTATTTTAGTATTTCACGGGCTTTAAAACGAGCGGACCTGTCGACATTTTAAAGGATTTGTCTGTATCTGCACAAAAGCTACTGGCAAGCGTACTGACACGAGACTAGTTATACCTTTTAACAGCTGCCCGTATCTTTAATTTTGGCAATTTAGTCTGATCAGGCACCAGCTGACCTATTTCAAAAAAACAAAAAAGGTGTATATATCCTCAGGATTTTAGAGAAAGAGATAATATAATGATAAGTTATTAACTATCCTATAATATAACATAACCTGTACTCGGTGTTTCTCTTCTCTTTGCCTCCTCTCTTGTTAAGGGTGAATGCCTGTGTCGATGTGGTCGTGTCAGGGGTGGGACTGCTGCAGGCTCTTGCTGTGGACCCTGGTACGGGCCTGGATCACGAAGTGTTGCACTCCAAAGAGGACTTGAAAGAAGCCTTCATCCATTACATGGGGCGTGGAGCGGCTGCCGAGCGCTTCTTCAGCGACAAGGAGGCCTTTCAGAGGATTGCACGTGCAGCAGCAGAATACCCCGGTGCGAAGGCAAGGAGACCTCACTCCCCAAACCTTCTCAGAGGACGACTTCCTGTTGTTTCATTAAGTCACTTT
Organism: Coreoperca whiteheadi; assembly: GCA_011952105.1. Classification (NCBI taxonomy): domain Eukaryota; kingdom Metazoa; phylum Chordata; class Actinopteri; order Centrarchiformes; family Sinipercidae; genus Coreoperca; species Coreoperca whiteheadi. The sequence goes on along the minus strand of CM022474.1, from coordinate 6,824,754 downwards.
AAAAAAAACAAAAAAACAAAAAGATCTTCCCTCTGGCAAACTTGGCTTTTGTCTTCTTCCAGCTGTATGTGGGAGGGAATGCTGCCCTCATTGGTCAGAAGCTCGCCAGCTACCCTGATCTGATGGTACAGTAGCATGTTTCTGCTTGTGTGAGCCCCATTTAAATAAACATAGAAGATTCAAGCTGCTCAGTCAAATCTATATCAGCTAGTTAAGTAATGTTTCGGCTGCTTCACTTTGCAGAAATCTACAGAGAATTGGACTAAAGAAATAACAAACATGGGAAAACATATTCTTAACACTTACACTTCATTTTTATACAATGAAAATGTGTTTGGCAGCCCTCTAAACACAGTATTAATTACAAATAATATAATTCTGTTGTTGAAAATGAATTTTATATCTTAGAAAGCACAGTTCCTGTCACAAATCCAGTGTTCTACAATAAACAATTCCCACACATGCAGTTATGCTGCTACACGACAGCCCAACTGCAGAGCAGCATTGGAAGAAAAATGTACCAGATTAGTTCAGGACCAAGCACTTATGTTTGACTGTTAATATTTTTTATTCCACAGGTTTTGCTATGTGGACCAGTGGGTCCTAAACTTCATGAGATGCTAGATGAGCAGATAGTCGTTCCTCCGGACTCTCTCCAGGAGACCGATGAATTTCACCTCATCCTGGAGTATAAAGCAGGTGAAGAGAAGAGCGAGCTGCAGCTCCTGCAGGATCTGTTGCGTTTAAGATTCCTTCAGTCTGTTCTGATGTGTAATATAACACATTGTGTTTTGGTCTTCTTTTCTGTCTCCTAGGTGAGCAGTGGGGTGCAACTAAGGCGCCTCAAGCCAACCGCTTCATCTTCTCTCACGACGTGTCTAACGGGGAGATGAGCTCTCTGGAGACGTTCGTGGCAAGTCTGGAGGAGTTTCAGCCTGACCTGGTCGTCCTGTCGGGGCTCCACATGATGGAGGGTCAGGGCAGAGAGCTGTGGGAGGAGCGACTGAAAGAGGTCAGTGGCTGAAAGCTGGCCTTTACACTTCCTCCACCCATTTGTTTTTAATTTACAAAGCTGGTGTTTACTGCATACATAGTTCATGTTTGATTTCTTTCTGCTTTCCGCTCACAATGTATTTAAGGGTGCTTTCACACCTGCCTCTTTTAGTTCGGCTGAATCGTACTAGAGTTGTTTGCCTCTTTGGTGCGGTTCATTTGGTCAGGTGAGAAAGCAGCAGTCGCACTCGGGTGCGCACCAAAAGCGGACCAAACACCTCTTCAAGGCGGTCTCGGTACGCTTTCAAACGAACTCTGGAGCGGTTCGTTTGTGGCGAGAACGTGATCCGACCTTGAACCGACGCAACTGCAAAAATTACTGATCATTTTTGGACTAAACCTGCTGCCGTAGTCATATTTTCGAAGATGAGCATGTCAGAGTTAAGAAGAATTAATGCGCACCTCCGCTTGAAGTGACGAGCGATGCGCGCTCGCCGTTTGCATTAGAACGTTGTTTTCAAGCCGCATTCGCGCTTCATTCTAGAAATGTCTTGTTTATTGTGGTGGATACAACCAATGTAACACATTTTGGCCAGGGACAAAACCAGCCCGCGCAGCCGTCTCTCCATAGTTGCGTTGTCTCCTGTTGTTTTCTGGCTTTTCCTCTTCTGTTGGAATTTTCCTGCACGTAAATTCTGACCAATCGAAAAGCAGTTTTGGAAATACGCCACGGCCAATGAGTGATGTGGATGTTGTCATGTGACTGCATTTTAGTTTGTTTCAACTAGTTCGGACCAAAGCAATCAGTGTGGTGTAAAAAGGAACCCAAAAAGCAGAAGAATGCTACAATGTATAATTGTTTGCCCTCGGTTCGGACCAAATGAACCGAACTAGAGGTGTGAAAGCACCCTGAACCTTCACTTCACTTTATCGCGGCAAGCTGTAGCTGCGGTTACATGCGCACTCTTTTGTCATTCTGATTGAAGATTTAAGGCTCAACAGTTTTACATGGATTTGACCTAATACGGTTTGGTGTTTCCATGTACCGACACACTTATTTGGAACAGCTGTGTGACTCTTTTTTTTTTTTTGGAAGTGGAGAAGCGTACGTCCACACGCATTTACGTCACAACAGAGGACATGCGCAGAAAGAACGCAGCCAGGCGGTAATCAGCTAAACGGTTTACATGGTGCAATTTTTCTTTTGATCGGTTTTTGAAAAGGTTAAAACTACCCCTCTGCAACCAAATGAATGAAAAATGGTAACATTCATTAATTTAAAAACTATGATTTGCTTTGGAAAATGGTTTTCAGTAGTACACTTTATGCACTTCTTTGTAAAACATGCAAAACTCTGTTTAAGATGTGGCTACTTTTAGCTGATTATTCAATTCAGAACAGTTTTTAAAACTTTATTCTACTCAAATTGCTAACATTATGTCCAATATCATCTTGCATGACATGGAAGATTCAAGCTATTAAGCTTAAACAGAAATGATATTAGTTATTCATCACATGACACATTTTATCATTATTCACGGTAAGTTGCCCAGGAGTAAGGACTATGCATGCATGGTCACATGGCAATGACTCAATGAATATATACATTTTGGGGGATCTTATGTAACATTTTGTACTTGCTCCCTCTTCGCAGGCTGTGTCAGCCATATCTGACATTCGTAAAGATATTCCCATCCACCTGGAACTGGCCAGCATGACTGACAAAGACTACATGAACAGCATCATGCAGGAGGTATAATGTCAAACAGTTGTCTAAAAGAGTATTTCATGTAGCGAGAAGAAGTCCTTTTCAGAGAAAAAATGAGTGTGTTTAAAATCCCCAAAGGGTTCTGTATATTTAATTAAAGTTTTTTTTTTTCCTGTTAGCAGGTTATGCCCATTGTCAGCTCCATTGGGTTGAACGAGCAGGAGCTGCTCTTCGTCTCTCAGGCTGGTGAGGGGCCTCATGCAGACGTGGCTGCCTGGAAAGGCATTCCAGACGTGGCCCGGGTCAGCGACATCCTCCTCTGGATCCTGGAGCAGCACGGCCGCAGCGACCCATCGTCGGAAGCGGACCTGACTCGCATTCACTTCCACACGCTGGCCTACCACATCCTGGCTACGGTGGATGGATACTGGGGGAACCAGGCGGCGGCGGTGATGGCTGGAGCACGAGTGGCCAGCAGTCAGGCCTGTGGCCTCCAGTCTGTTGACGTTAGCAAAGTGGAGCTCAAAGCCCCACTGGAGTTTCACACTTCCCACACTGAGCCACGAGAGAAGCTGACCCTGAACCCAGCGGAGCCGGCTACTGTGTGGCACAGAGGAAACGTCACCTTCCACCTGACGCCGGTGCTAGTCTGCAAACAGCCACTTCGGACAGTAGGGCTCGGGGATGCCATCTCAGCAGAGGGACTAGTTTACTCAGAGTTAAAGACCCAGCAGCCCTTCTGAGGTTTCCTGGAATCTGACACTTCATTTGTCTGGAAAACCATGATGGGAAGTGCTGAAAAGACCCAGTGAAGATTCATCTGCAGCTGAGGTTGCTGGGTTGGAGTCATGTTTCTAAACCTGTTCAGACCTCCCGAGACCTGAACCTGGCTCTGTGTCTTCCTTCCTGAAGCTCCACTGAGTTTAAGAATGTGATCGATGGTGATAGTTTTAAAATCCTGCCTGACGACTCCTCCGGCCTCCTCCGGGCTCCTCTGTTCTCCCTCCTCAAATCTTCCAGCAGACACCGAAACGGAGGCAGAGCTTTACAGAAGTGGATCTGACCAGGCTGTGAGGTGGCATGACTCTATGCACTGGGCGCAGCTCGAAGCCATCTTCACAAACTCCAGAGAGGTTTGTTCCACCAGGCTCACCAAATGTACTTTGTGCCTTGAGAAAATAAAATAATTTAAAAGTTATTATTAAATATTTTATTGATATTTCAGATCCAGACAAACTCAAAACTAAGCATCAAATCAGTTACCCTTCTGAGATAGATACACACATATATAAACAATTGTGTTTGACTGGAAACTGATGGGTGTCTTATAATATTGTAGAATCTAATTTGTATTCTTGTTGTTCTGTGTTTCTTCAACTTTTGGTACATTCACGTCAACTAGATCACTAAACGCTCATTCTCCCATGGGTGTCTTGACTTCCTTACGTGTAATAACTATAATCTAGATATACTTGACATTTTTGTTATTTGTCCTGAGGGGATAAAAATACGAGTGTGTGTGACAGAGGTTGTTTTCTCAGTTTTTGGCCTAAACACTCCCACTTTAAAGATGTTAAAGTGTGGAAACTCTGCATAGCACAAACAGCAGTTATTATAGTGTTATTATAATCTCTGTTGCCTGGGCCGCATTATAAATTCCTGATGCAGGGTCTGTATACATTTTTCATCAAATAATGACATGTCACACTAAGAAATGCATAAAAAACGTGGTTTTGAAGGGGATCCTTCTTTATGCAGTAAAGGTCAGTTTACAATCCGATTCCAGCTAAAGGTTTTGTTGGCAATTAAAGGTTACAGAAAACTTCCTAATGAGGAGTAGGTCATATGTTATCAGGGTTATTGTGCTTGTTTGTTTACTTTTTGCTGGTACAACTTTTCAGTTATTGCTTTCCCTCTCTTATAAAATGTGATTGTGTAACATGATTGGCGGGAAACCCTTCAAACCTGGCCAGCGTAACTTACTGCAAGAAAAGCCTCCTGATTCACATTCTAGCATAAAGGGTCATTGATGCTTTATCATGGGTTCGTTGTTTTGTTTTTTTTCGTTGCTTACTTGGGAACGCCTGCATCATGTTAAATGTACAGTATGTAACTGATGTAACGGTCGGAACAATGTATTTGTATACCTCACATGCCCCCTGAAGGCATGCAATAATGGAGTCTTAATGCAAACGTACAACAAGAAGATGTATGGCATTTTGTTTAGCAGAATTAATTCTTTGCACTAGTAGGAAGTAGCAGGTGTGCCTGCAAAGGTGAATGTAACCTTAACTCCGAACCCCCCTTTATTTTTAGCAAGTACAATCTATTCAACTTTGCTCATTTCATAGTTTGTGTTTCATGTTTTTAACCTTTGTTACTGTCAACAAGTTTCATTTACTTGGAGTTTGTCATTAAAATATGTATGGAGAGTAGTACTTCGCTTGATTGATTTCAGATTATTGCACATTGTTTGTCAAAGTTGAACTTAAAAGAAGCGCTGAAACGACTGATTGTTGATAGGCTCTCATAAATCAGCAGTTTTAAAATCATTTGTCAAGAAAAAAATGGCAAACATTTCCTGGTCCCAGTTTCTAAGATGTGAATATTTGCTCATTTTCTCTGTTTTATATCATCGCAAGTGAATACGTTTGAGTTTTAGAGCGTTGGTCGAACAAAACAAGACACTTGACGATGTCATCACGTGCTCTGATAAATAGTTAACTGTTTTCTCACAATTTATTGAATAAACAATTAATTGAGAGTCACAGATTAATTGCTAATAAAAATAAACCATTAGTTGCCACCAAACTTAAAATAGCAAGTGGTAATTGGATAGAATCTATTCTGAGTAGCCTACATTAGTTCAATTTTGAATAGATTTAAAATCTGTTCAAAGGGTTCAGCAAAAACAGCTTAGTGATGTAACAAATGGTTCGCTACCAATATTTATTGGGCTGTTAAAAGGTTTATTAATATTGTGTGGGCTGAAGATGATAAGTGTGCTTCTCTACTTATGTACAGCACATTGCCGGTGTATTAGCCTAGTGACTCCTTTGGAACAAGGCTGGTTTTCCAGTTGGGCAAAGCAGGGCAGCTGCCCCACAGCAGTGTGTTCAGCAGTTTGTTTCGGGAATATGTATCAATAAATTACAATTTCTGCTGAAACTGATATGACAAGGTCTTTTACCTGAGCCGTGCATTAATCGCGAGGCCCTGGGGGGCTTACGCAGATCATGTTTCGCAAATGATTGTTGCTCGCAAATTGTGGCTAAATTCAAAAGCCCTACAGTGCTGGCACATGCTCACGCATGAGTCACTAGTAAAACATTTGTGTTGTTTTGTAAAAAGTGTCAAAATCATTGTAAGACAACATTTTCTAATGTTTCAAATTGCAGCTTCCATTTTGCAAATTTGGTGAAACGGGTCCCTGTCTAGACTAGATTTATGGTGCATATTGCTAAATACATTGGTTTGATTTGTTTGCTTGAATGTGACAGGATACATACACAACGTACAGGGAGGGTGGTGGTGCAGGGCGTCAGTAGGGGCCCGCAGCTTTTTTTATTTTTTTGCGCCGGGCCCCCCTCATGCGTTTACCTGCCCATGCTTGGGGAGATCCCCCTTGCTGCAGTATTTGTAGTTGTAAAAATACTATTTCTTAAATTTGAGAGTAGTAGAAGTGCAAAAACACATCCAAATGATCTATGTTGATCTTTAGAGCTGTTCATCTCCTCAGTATTTACACAGTATGAATGGATTGTCAGTCCTGCACCAAAGCGTAGCAAACATTTAAAAGGAGATCTCTGATGTAATTTTCTTTAGTATTGTTTTAATCAAATATCTGTGTGTTGAGGGGTAACATGATACATGAAGACATGGGAAAATGCTGGGGATTGCTGGACAAAACGCGTCTGCATCTGATTGGCTAAAACGCCCGCGTACGTGAGCCAATGAGAGCGCCGTGCGTCTGCGCGCTGCGCTGACCCCGGCCCCTGTGTCGTGGAGGCAGCGCAGCCTGGAGCGGCCGCCGCGGCAGTCTCCACCCCGGATACCACACTCCTACCCCCGGCTCATATAAAGGTAGCACGACTAACAGGCCGTCCCCGGGCTGCTCACGTTTCTTGTTGATGGTTAGACTCTGCGAGAGAAGGATGAAGTTCCTTGTCGCTGTCACGGTCATTGTGGGATCAGTGGTTTTCCTCGCGTTCCCAAATGGCTCCTCTGCCGACGAGAAGAAGAAAGGCCCCAAAGTCACCGCGAAGGTAGGCGGCTGCTCGCTCGCTAGCGGACCGCGTTTGGAAATCAAAGCTCTTCTTTAATGCTAGCCGCAGCCCGTAAAGCCACGTCACACGGCGTTTAGCCTCCAGCGGCTCGTCCTGTGCTAAAAGCTGGGATCAGCAGGGCTAGTTAGCTGGGAAGCTAGGTTAGCACACGGCTAATGTGAGGTGTTATTGTGGCCGACACTGGTCTGTGCGCGTGCAGTGTTTGAGCACTCTTACAGTTTGTATTAACTGGTGCATATAACCGGGTTAGCCACTGTCGGCTGACCGGGGAAGCACACTGAATGAATTAGCCTTTGCTCCTGGGCTAATCTCAATGGAGCTAACTGTCGACCTATCGTAGCCAGCACTCAGGCCTCAACGTCAACTGTCGGTATTTTCAAGTGTATCAATTATTAACTGGCCCACATCCATGTACGGCTTAAACACTCGAGTTAGTGCTCCTGCCGCTGAAGCTCCTGGCTGCGGCTCAGTGCGGCCCGGCACGTTGTGTCCGGGCGCAGCGCAGCGCTCCTCTAACCGTTACACGTCCACAGTTCCAGTGACGCGGCCAGGAGCTGCTTGCTGAGCCACAGGCTCTTTGTTTCTAATGCTCCTCGGCGTCAAGCTCGGACTTACTCTCCCTTCACCTGCAACAAGTGTCGTTGACACAGCCTGGCAAGCCCAAACCTAATCTCTCTTTTTATAAGTGCATGTTTAAAGAAACGGTCTTGCACAAACAAGAACAAATCCGCTTTTGGTTTGTTTTTTTTGCCAAGTGGTGAGTTGGTGATCCGTTAGAAGAATCAACAACTGTTGTGTCGAGAGAGAGAAAGAGAGTGTGTGGGTGGGGGGGGGGGGGATTGATTAATACTTTCAATTTAAAAATAAATAATTTAATGTCGACTTCATGCCTGTAATCTTGTCATATTGGCAGAAAAGCGCTGAAGAGAAAATAAGAGAATGTAACGGAGTTTCTCTTAAATGTCACGTTTATAACGGTGTTCAGTCCTGAACAAACTTGCCTCAAAGAATGACTCGTTGAAATACTTTTGGCTGTTATCAAGGAAGCCATCACATGGAAATGGCTGCAGGCAAACTCCCCAACAAAGGAAGACGGGATGGAATTTGTCAATGAATACCTTCCTTTTTTTTAAATTTTTTTTTTTTTTTTATGTTAAGACTCAATATTTAAGGCACTGGCAAGAATGCACTATACATTTGCCTAGCCATTGAAAGATTCTGTGCCTGTACAATTACGTCAACCCAGCCACTTTGATTTCAAATAGAAGTAAAAATAAAATTAGAAAATTGGGGGGGGTTTTTTGGCTCATCATGGGACCTATAGAAGTGTAAAATAACTTCTTTTTTTTTTATTTTATTTTTTTTTATAGGTGTTCTTTGACATTAGGATTGGAGATGAAGATGTTGGAAGAATTGTTATCGGGGTGTTTGGGAAAACCGTTCCCAAAACAGTCGACAACTTTGTCGCTCTGGCAACAGGAGAGGTGAGAACGTCACGGGGGGGTGGATGGATCCTTGTTGAATCAAACATAAGCAAATTGACACGCGTTCAAAGAATCACCCCTTTGTCTTTACTCAATAATAGGGCATAGAAAAGGTATTGTAGGTGGAATAAGACATATTGTATTTTTCTCTTTTTAATCTGTGGGCAACATCCTTGGTTAGTTTCCCAAACTTGGAATAAGTAATTTGACTCACTCACATAGTCTAAAATGTCAAAACACTGGCAGCCGATATCCCTTACAGACTTCTCACGCGTCGCTTTGTCTTTATTCTAATTAAACAGAAAGGATTTGGTTACAAGGGCAGCAAATTCCACCGAGTCATCAAGGAGTTCATGATCCAGGGTGGAGACTTCACCAGAGGAGACGGCACTGGAGGTAAGATGGCCTCCGACACCTGCAGTGGCATTTATGACCGCACAGATTGGCCTCTGCGAGAACAAAGTTGCACAGGGCTGTCCGCGTCCGTGCTGTCCTGGACATTGACTGGCTTGAGAATTGTTTTACTCCTGTGGCTCCTCAGGGTTTCTTCAAAAGAAGTTGAACTGTGCAAACTGTCGGGGGGGGGGAAATGACAACATTCCAGTGTCTACTTCCTAACCTTTTTTTCTGTTTTTGTTTCTGCTTTTATAACTGATTCATTCTATTGTTTTAAAAATGTGCGACTCAAGGACAGAGAGAAGCTCCTGCTTAATAAGCACTGAAAGCTGTCTTAAACTTTGTGCCAAGAGCTACACGTGTCACTTTGCCATTTTGGGATAAGTACATTTGGCAAGTGCTCTCATTGAGAACGACTCTGTGCTGTTCAGTATTCACGCATAAGAAAATGTCATCAGCTAAAGTGAAGAGAAACATTTTGCAGCAATGAAGTCCTTCAAGTGAGATGTAAAGGTCGCTACAGGGAGGGAATGTTTGTATAAATAACTGCAAAATACCAAACATCAACTAAATAGATCTTTTACAGATCTAAATGATAGACATTTGCTTTTTTTGTCTCTTTTTAAATGAAGGCAAGAGCATCTATGGAGACCGTTTCCCCGACGAGAACTTCAAGCTGAAGCACTACGGCCCGGGCTGGCTCAGCATGGCTAACGCAGGCAAAGACACCAACGGCTCTCAGTTCTTCGTCACCACAGTCGAGACTCCGTGGCTGAACGGCAAACACGTCGTCTTCGGAAAGGTTCTGGAGGGGCTGGTGAGTGTTTCAGGCCCGGCGGCGATCACATACTTTGGGTCTCCGTTACATCCGGGGAAGTTAAACGCAGCTGCATGTGGGCGACTCGACAACCAAATCGAAAGAGTGCCATCGCCTTCTATCCAAACGCTGAACTGTTGTGTCTACTTTGCCACCAACTTGGACTGATAGAGTGTCTGTTGAAATGCCAAAAATAGCAGGTGAATTTCAGACTAATATAGACACTAGTTTCCTGCTCTGGGCCCTCCTCAGGCGCACCATCAACGGAGATCAAACGACGTAACATAGAGCAGACTGGTCAGCTTTAATTAACATTTTGCCATTCTACGCAGTTGCATTTGTAAAAGTGGCAACCTACTTTCACTCTGATGTCGGTGACAGATTGTGTGAAATGACTCAGAATTGCACCGAAATGATTACATGATCTAGATTGAAAATGGTAATCTGTGCCAGTTCGGTCCTGAACACTTCATGACAGTTGTTTCTGTTCTGTTCAGGTTTAAGCTTTTTAACAGAAGCAGTTCAGCTGCACAAACTGTCAGCAAAATGTCCATTTCAAATGTCAAATTCTAGCGTCTACTTCACTTACAAGCTTTGAGTAACATTTTATCACTTTTCTGATTGCATATATATATATATATATACACACACATACATACAAATGTGCCGGCCAAACAGGTTGACCGGTGTTTGAAAGTAACTAAGTACTTTTACTAAAGTAATGTACTTAGGTACAATTTTGAGGTTCTTGTGCTGAAGTATTTCCATTTTATACACCTTAATGCTCCACTACATTTCAGAAGGAACCAAAGAAACTACATGTATCTGACAGTAATAGGTACTAGTTTAGGGATAGCTCACTTGGCTTGGGAAGCAGAAGCTGGTTCAAGTCCAGCCCGGAACGGTGTCTGGAATGGATTTTAAGTATATTTTGATGCTCTTACTTTTCCCTAAGTAAGAATTTAAATGCATGACGTATGATGGAGTATCCTGGGGCGCGTTGGTAGCGCGCCCGCCCCATGGGCGACGCCACGGTCCTCCCCGCAGCGGACCCTGGTTCAACTCCGACCTGCACGTCCCTTGCTGCATGTCTCTCTCGGTCTTCCGTTTCCAATCTCCACAGCTGTCTCTGTCAATTAAAGGCATAAAAGCCCATAAAAATATATAATGAAGTATCCTTTCATTGTCGTACTGCTACTTTTACTTAAGTAAAGGATCTGAATACTTGCTAATACTGACGTTGACAAAGATAATGTGACTACTACAGGAAGCTATTACTATTTTTAACCGTGCCGAACTGTTCTGATATCCTCCTTTTTTTTTCCTTATGTTTTTAACCAGGATGTGGTGAAGAAGATCGAAGCCACAAAGACAGACAGCCGCGATAAGCCTCTTCAAGACGTCACCATCCACGATTGCGGCAAAATCGAGGTGGAGAAGCCATTCGCTGTGGCCAAGGAGTAGAGTGCTGCTGGGGGGGGGAAAGGACTGGGGGGGGGGGCTCGTGCAGGCCACCTTGTTTTTATCACTAACAGCCCTGTGGTCCTGGAGAAGGGGCTTTGGGTCATTCGGTGTTCGTGGCTGCCGTCTTAAAGCACCAGAAGAGCAATCATGACGCCACTCGGGGTCCATCTACCAACGAGCATTCCAAGGTGCATTAACTGTTCTTTATTCGGGTTTTCTCTTTTTTTTTTCTTTTTTTTTTTTTTGTAAAAAATGAAATCTGAAATAAAGGTTTCAAGTTTTGTTAAATTGCTGAGTGAATTTCATTTGCAGATTTCCACACTTCCATCTTCTGAAATCTAAATGCCATATTTAAGATCCAACATTTTAAAACGCTTCTTGACTGCAGCGAACATTTCTTTGGCATTTCTGTTCTGCAGTTACTTTTTCTTTTTTTTTCTTTTTTCTTTTTTTGTCTTTTAATTAAGAGTGACCCATGAGTCGACAGACATGCCTATACCGATATATCTACGTTAAAATAATGTAGGATTTATCCTTTTGACTCGGTTTCGTACCCTTGGTAGGGATTTAACCTAACATTGGTTTTCCAATTTGGGAGATGTCACTGCAATCCTCGAACCTTGCTGGGCCCGTTCTGACCTTCAAGTCTAAAAACATTTGTTGATAAACGTTTAGTCAACATCTGCAAAGATTCAGTGTATATAAGGAAAGTATTGCAGCTTTGACTGTAATAATCATAATATAGCAACAGTAATAAGTGACAAACTATGAAGTGTTTGGTCCTTTGAATTTAAAGGGACATTTCACCCCAAATCCCTCTTAACTGTTTATTGGCTGTGCGCAGGACCCCACGAAATTGTGAAATTCAATGATCCCTGCCAAGGAACTAAGTAATTTGTTTACCGATGGCATGTAAAAATGAAAAAAAAAGTTTTATAAGTAGTGTTTCCAACGTTGATTTGTGCACATTTGAAGCTCTCGCTTTAAACTCACACATTTGTTGGACTACTAAATCGTAGCGTCAGAAGACGTAAACAAATCGCCCGTCTCCTTGACAACCGGCACAGTTGCTACAGTAACGTTGCTCTCTTGATAACGGAATCCTGCTCTTAAAGCACGCTTTACATACGATACTTTTTGTCTACACGAGCTACAGTACTCCAATACATTGTGCACTTACCATCTAGGTTGTTTGTTTTTGGGGGGGGTTTCTTTGGTGTGATTTGCAAAGTTTTGGAGATACGTGCCATAGAGATGCCTGTTGTTTTTTTTAAATTAATGTATTTGTTTTTGAATATAATGCGACTATATGGCACTCAGCTTGTGGCGCTCAAAGCACCGAAAAAAATACATTTTGTAAAGTTAACAGCTTGTGGTGCTCAACGTGGCAAAAATGAATAAATACATGCATCTGAAGAACTCAACAGCAACGTCTCTTTCCAGAAACCACGACCCGGTTTCTCAAGATGATCCACAGAGCTTGTTATGAGCAGTTTCATGTGGGAACTATCGGCAGGTGGAAACAAATCAGTGGGTCATCTTGACCAACAGGATCATGATTTCTGGATAGAGACATTGCTGTTGAGAAATGTTGCTATATTGTTATAGATTAAACTACCCAACAGTATATAAACTCATTAAAATTAGCCCCACTTTTAACAGCCGCAACATTAAAGTTATACAGATTAATGCATCAATTGTAATCCAGACACATAATATGCATTATTCTGAAATGGACCATTCTGCACAGTTAGTACTTCAGTATGCGAAGACGCTGACACTTCTGTACTTTTACTCAAGTAACCTTTGTATTGCCGGATTTTTACTGGTAACGGAGTATTTCCACACGGGTGTTACTGCTTGAACTTAAGTCCAAGATGTGAGCACTTCTTCCACCGCTGAATCAAAGCTCATGGTTGAAATGGGTTTACTTCGACCTCTGTTTTGCAGAGAGGCCCTCTGAAACACTCGGGGGCAGCTCCGAACAGGCAGGCCTGCAGAGGGCTCCCTCCCCCCGCAGACACCAGCTGCACCGCGGAGCAGCTCCGCAGCCCGCGCTTGTGGTTTCACATGCGATTTCAGCGCAATAAAATGAGGAGCTGTGCATTTCTGCGGTGCACCGTCGGTTCGTGATTGATTGGGGACACAAAGTGGCCCCTCTTGCGAATCCCCACTTGGCTGTTCCACACAGCCTCCGCGGGCAAAGAGCCGTTTACCCAAGAATCACCGGCATTTGCTTTCGTTTACACTGCGGGCTGCACCGCGGAGCGAGACTACAGCGGCAGCGTATGAAGCCAGAGTTTTTCAGCGTCACGGAGGTGGGTCCCTTTTAACCTGGCTAGATCACCATGGTAACGTATCCTGGTGCATCGCGTTGCCACGGGAACCTACGTGCGTTCGGTTGGCGATGCAGGAAATCTGTATTATGGACCCACAGATCATCCAGCACCAGCACAGTGAGGGCCCTGATCAGCGGCCAGGGCCGCTTTACACTGATGCAGCTATAATAGAACACCGGCCTGTGCAATTCATTGCTTCCACGTTTGCCGTGTGTGTTTTATGATAGGCTACTGCAAGGTGTCTATTGTGATCACACTGTAGCCTCCATGTCAAAGCCCAACTAGGGACAAGAGTTGACATTTAGAAATAGCTATAAACTCTGTGCACGGACCATCCAGTCAGTATGCGGCTAAGTATTGATTAAAAAAACCTATTAAAAACTAAACTGAAAAAAGACTTTTAGCCTAGTTCGAGAACAAAGGGTAGCAAGTGACCACTAAGTGCAATGCAAAATTTAAAATATTTTGACAGGCTGTTAAGTGTGTCCATGCTAAGAAAAGACTTCACACCCAGGGAAAGCCCGGGGATGTTTGAAGTCATAGCTAGCTGCGAGCCTTCATTAAGTACAACATGCACCTGCTTCACAGTGCGTTGCTTCTGCATGTTGTCAAATACGGGAAAGAAGCGTTAAACACTCCTGTGACTGCCTGATCTTCCTGATGCTCATGTGGGAAAACCACTCACATCTGGAGCTTCGTGAAAGCTAAAACAAACAGTCTGCGGACAACGTAAGGCCGCGCCTGTTGCCTTTTAATGCAGTATCAGAATCAGAGTCAGAATCAGCTTTGTTGGCCAGGTATGTGTGCACATACAAGGAATTGGACTCTGGTTTTCCATGCGCTCTGTGTACATACACAGCAGCACGACAGTTAGTGCAGTGGTGCAGAGTGCAAATGATGCTGAGATAAATATGATTAATGTAACAGGTAGCTTATGTACATGAGGTAAATGATATACACAGTATATCTCTGGTATCTAGCCCTGGACTGGATGTTGGTTTTGAGTCATAATTAGCACTAGATTGTGGATTACAGTGACTATTCACCCGTTCTGCAATTATACAACGTTGGATAAAAAAAGATGGTTTCCAGATCAGATTGGTTTGCTTGTATGCCCCCCGTGCCGGCGACAGCCGTGGCTGGACGTATTATGTTTTCGGGTTATCTGTTTATCCCATTCTCGTGAACCCGATATCTCAGGAACGCCTTCAGGGAATTGCTTCAAATTTGGCACAAACTTGGTGGTCAAAGGTCAGTGTGACCTCACAAAACACGTTTTGTTGCCCGTAACTCAATAATTGAAGACCATATTTCACAACTTGGTCCGACAATGAATTGGTGACACTTTTAACTCAAAGGTCAAAGGTCACTGTGACTTCAAAATGACCTTGACAAAAACGTTTTTGGCCTAAACTCAAGTATTAATGGGGTAATTATGACAAAATTTCACACAAATGTTTAATGGGATACAACGATAAAGTCATTATAGTTTTTACCCTAAAGATTAAAGGTCATTTTCACTGTGACATCATAATATCCTGGAAAAACCCTTTTTTGGCCATTATTCGACACCATAACTCAGGAACAAAAGGGGAGATTGTGACTATATTTCACTGTTGGTTGGACACTGAATAGGTGACACTTTTGAGTCATAGGTCAAAGGTCATTGTTACCCTCAAAATAGGTTGTTAGCCATAATTTAAGAATGAATTGGGCGATTCCAGATTTCACACACATGTATATTAACGATGTATATCCACTGGAATCATACGTATGCGTATGTATGTATCATCAATATAGTGATCATTTACACTTAGCCAAAAAAAATACAGTTTATGCATTTTATTCAAATTCAAATCAACTGTCTCTGTATAATGATCAGGAACATAACCATACATTTGAGCTTAATAAAAGCTCTTACACCATAAAAACTATAATATTTACAATATGTTACAGTTACCCTCTTTGGTTTTGGGCTACCCCCAAACAATATCCCTGATAATAACTGATATAATTTTAATATAATGCAATTTATTCCCATGTAGCCATTTTTAGAAGCAGTGTCTGGAAACATGTCGAGGCCATGGGAACATTGCAGGGTGAGGGAATGGTATTCCTAAACATAACTGACCTCATCTGCTTTTGTAAACTCGTCTGCAGACGGAAGGTAATCTGAAATGCGTCCCCAGTTTCACATCCCAAGCTGGAAAAGTGAATCACTCATTCTGTTTGTTTGAGGAACTATTTGTGTCTTTTCCATCCTTTGCTGGAGATGTGAATTGCCTAAAATGGGTCCGATTTGATAATTAGATTGATTCAGTTTAAGATACAAAGTTATTTTTACTGGACCCTGTTCAAATTTTTCAGCTCAAGCTCAGAGACAATGCAGATTGTTGGAAATGTAAAAGATCTGAAGGAACAGTGATGCACGTGTTTTGGAAAATGCCCTCTTGTTCAGAATTACCGGAGGAAAGTCCATACATGTATTTGTGACATTTCAAATGATCATTCGGTAAAACTTTATAATACAGCACGCAATGTACAGTGTTACTTTTAGTACTGACGGTGTACCAGTACATTACGTACCGATACATACACAACAAGATGAGAAGTTAGGAAATAACTTTTGAGAACTTTGGCTTCTTCTGGATTTTCACCAAAAAATGAGTGGGAGGAAACCCGAGTGCCAGAAGAAAACCCACGCAAGCACAGGGAGAACATGCAAACTCCACCCAGAACCTCTTTGCTGTGAGGCCACAGTGCTAACCACTACACCACTGTGCTTACACTATAAGTTCTCTTTAAAATCCCTCAAAATGCCAGATTGTGGTTCAGTAGGTCATACTGTACCCAGTAATATTAGAATAGGTACCTGTTAGTTAAAAAAAATACCTACAATATACATTCTTTTTTAAGTTCCCAGATTGTTACCCCCTTTTTCTCTAAACTTCTCATCTTGTATGTATTGGTATGTACTTTACTGGTACTGGTGGCCACATGTTTTTGTACAGAACCCAGAAGAAGCCAAAGTTCTGAAGTGTTATTTCCTAACTTCTCATGTTGTTCCCTTGTACTTACATCTATGTATCGGTATGTACTGTACCGGTGCACCATACAGCACACAAAAAATTACACTGTTCGTCGCAGGACGCATTATAAAGTGTTAACGATCTGATTTCAGTCCCAGACTGTATATGTTGGGTGACCCACTAATTGTGTCCAGCTTCAGATTTGACCCAGACAAGTACAATGGTGGGGAGACAGTGTGTGATCAAGTGGAGGTGGGGAGTGAGGGGGGCAGGATAATTGGGACTCTTTATGGGGCTTCAGTCTAGGTACTGGCACAATCGATCAGCCATCAGAAACCAAAACAAGATCTATAAATGTACTCAATAATCTGACTCAGACATTAAATATTATTTTTGACAGGCTGTTAAAGGTTTCCATGCTAAGGTTCTGTAATACTACAGGTACACACCCTGACTGAACAAACTTCCCACACAGGAAACGTCCATCTTTATTTTCAGATGTGGTTTAGTGTGAAGTTGCATAATTACAGAGGAGTGTGTCAACGCTATGATCAGAGCATCATTTGGAAAGATTATCCCACTGTAACATATGAAATTATAGAATCCACTTTTGCTTTGATGAGCTGTAATTTAAGTCTGAAAGGAGTTTAAAGTTGTAAAAATGGATATTGTGCCTCAAGGGGGTTACAACTTTAAATTGTAATGTATGTTTTGTAACAAGTGATTGAGGGGAAATATGCTTGCGGATCGCTGAACAACAATCCAGCCAAGAAAAACAGAGAAAGCAGGTCTATGCCTTGCAGTCCTTGTTTTGCCCAAATTCACTCAGGCATCGAGTGACTCACCAGATGGAAAACATGGAAAGAATTCCCTGGAGTCGGCACAACCGTGGTCTTGGTTAAACCCTCTGTTGTTCAGTTTGGCATTGTTTGTGGCGATTGGGGATTGTCCGGTGAAACAGTGTTATTCTTCACTTACTGGCTTTACTGGAAAAGCCGTGATGGGCCGGGCATTTCTGGCATAGCTTCCTGCAAGAGGCTTTGTCAACGAGATTAAAAGAACACTGGCGAGAATCACAACACCAAGCAGGGAGCTGTTCTGTCACACTGGAGGATCGAACGTCCACATCCTGCCGTCCTGTCAGGGACCAGTGGAGCATATGTGAAAGTTTGAATGTAGCTGATACAGAACAGGTGCATCTGCTGCGATTTAATATCTGGAATCCCCCAGGAATACAGTCAGATAACTCAAGGTTGCAAGGTTGTAGCGTGTTTCATATGTAGCTTCAGAAAGTAGTAAGACCCCTTCATCTGTTTTTCTGGTAACTTAAAGGGCCAGTGTGTAACATTTAGGAGGAGCTATTGGCAGAAATGGAATACAATATTTGCAAGTATGTTTTCATTAGTGTATCATCACCTGAAAATAAGAATTGTTGTGTTTTCATTACCTTTAGAATAAGCCATTTATATCTACATAGGGAGCAGGTCCCCTTCCATGGACGCCAAACAAATCACTGGCTCTAGATAGGGCCATTCATGTTTTTCGTGAGTTTCCTGGCCACCGAAGTTTCTTCTTCAGGCTTGGAAGGGGAGGGTAATGCGAGCAGTATTCAAATGTTTGCAAACTCCAATTTCACCGCTAGATGCCGCTACACACTGGACCTTTAAAGATTCACAAATTGATAATGTTATATTAACAATGGGTGAAATGACTACATATATTTGAAAGGTATCCCTCAGTGTCACCCAATTCTCTTCTCCTTGGCTTTATAGAGCGTTTTAGCATAGTTCACCTCTTTTTTTGGGATTTAAAAGAGTACTCGACTTATTTAGCATTGCACTAACTTTAGCATTTATAACATTGTCAAACTCACGATTGACACCATAAAAAAAGTATCACAATCGATGCAGCAGAACCAGAGATATTGTCTTATTCCACGCATCCTTCTTTCTTGTCAAAACCATAGACGTTTTTTTTGGTCAAATTCAGCGACTATCTCCTCACGGTCCGCTAGCTGCCTCAAGTGGCCATCCAGAGAACTGCAGTTTTGTGGCACTTGCACATTGATCATTTTTCAGCACACTCAAGTGACATGATCTGAGGCAATTTATCAAATTTTGAACAGCTGGAGCCACAAAAGGATTGATACAAATTTTTACACATATTTATTTCACTTTTTTCAACACCTGTAAACAGACTTTGATGTCAGTGCAAGTTCCCCTTTAAGGCCTCACAACTTTACTACAATTTCCCCACATGAATATTACATTCTAAATCTATAGTAAAATAATAAATCTATTACAGCGGTGAAATGTATCTAAGAACTGTACTTGAGTGCAGGTTCTTGTCCTTCACTTTAATTTTTCAATTTTATGCTACTTTATACTTCTTCTTTTTACTCCACTACATTTGTGATTGGTACTGTGAACTTTGCATAGTCAGATTTTACATTTAAAATATGTGATGGTTTTATAAAATATTATGCAATATGATACATGAAAATGCTGCTTATGCAGTAATTAATCAATGATAATTATCCAATAGTATATTTTTTCCATTTTTATTTTGGTTTTGGTTCAGCTTCTCCGAACAACCTCATTTCCAGCTGCAGCAGGCAGCTGCTTTCAGCAATAAAGCACTAAAAACCCACTGTACACTACCTGCTCAGCAACAAACAGCAGACAGACACAGTTAGCGATTAGCTGGTGAACATAGTGGAGCATTTAGCATCTAAAGAGCCAGATATTTCCCTCAGGAGTTGATGGAGACGGAGCTAAAATGAGAATGAATATTGGACCTACATTTGCTGGGTGGCACAAATGCAACTCTAAATGAATGCTAATGTTGCTCCATATCTGCTGGATGTGTAAATAATCAAATAGTTTTTAAGGCATCTTTATAAGGCAATAGTATGTCAAACGTGTGTGTGTGTGTGATTTTCAGCAACGGCCAAAATAACAAAATATTAATGCTTCTTTAAAATAGATTAAATGTCTCTTATTGCAGATTTATGAAAGACAAAACAGTAAAAATAAGCATTTCCTATTTTATTGAGTTCTTTTGTGATTTGTTTTTTTCTCCCAGTTCTTTCTTTGTGCAGAATATCCTCGGCAGCTCTGTCAGCCTGGATTGGGAGCATCATTTTTATGAACTGTGATGTTCAGGTCTCTACAGATATTAGGTCACAGGGTTCATTAGCTGATGTTCTCCAGGACACTGAGAGGCTTGTCCCAGAGCCACTCCAGTGGTGTCTTTCTTTTTGCTTTGCATCATTGTTGCGCTGAAATTTGAATCTTCACCTCAGTCTGAGGTCACGTGTGCTCTGGTTCCTTTTACTCACCCCCTCACTGTCTTTATAGCATAGACGTGAATGGTGGATTGTTGCAGAGATCCTTCTGAGATCCTTCTGGCAGCTTCTCCAGCCTCTGCAGAAGAAGTCGTCACTTTGCTGGTCAGGGCTCTGAGTTTGGCAGGATTTCAAGCTCTCTAGGGTCTTGGTGGTTTCATATTGGAGCTGAAGGAGCTCACTGTGCTCCTGGGGGCCTTTTCAGTTAGCAATTTATTATCTATACCCGAATACAATTCTATCTCATAGGTGTGCGGAGAGTTGCGTGGGCTTCATGTCTAAATTCTCCACAGTTGTACTCCAGTCAAATTGCAGAGTCATTTCAAGAAAAAGACAGCATCAGTTGAGTGATTTATTGAAAAGGTCAAGATTCATAATTTGCTGACATGGGTAGAAAGGGGGATAGGGCAGGAAAAAGGTGTAGGCAGGTACACGTACCGATTCAGTTACAGAGGCTGGAAAGCAAAGGCTATTAGCAACACAACATTGACAATCTGGCAACTGACTTGGGTAAAGGGGCATGGTGTAAATACTGACAGTTAATTGGAGAATGAGGAACAGGTGAGGAGGAGTCAGGTCACTGGTACAGGTGGGAAAGTCTCAGGCTGAAGACAGGGACAGAAGGGAAGAATGAGTAAGATGAAAAACAAGTGAGGAAGACGTGACAGACAGCTGGAGGCTGGTGGTAGTTTCTGACTGAATGTATAATGTTCTAAGAAGCCAGGTGTTGTGCTCAGTGTCAAAGGAGTCTTTAAAAAAAGCTATACTTTCCCTTTCCCACTCAGTGCTTTTTGTTGGGGGAAAAACAGGTCGACAACTGCAGGTAGAAAGGCCTGACTAAAGCCGGGATCAAGTTCAAAATAACAACAGCCGAAGCACGTCCCCAAAGATAAGGAAACAAACATGCAGTGTAGAAATCAGAGGGGAAACAGTTCGACAAGAGAAGTATAAATATACAACACGAGCAGCAGCGTGGGAAAGGTCATTGTGGGAACTGGGCCTTGTTTTTTCTCAATGAGTTTTAGAAAGCCAGGCTCTGACTCCAGTACAACAGACTTTTGGGTTCCCACCCAGACCTGTAGCCGAGCAGTGGTGTCACATCCATTTCTTCATTGTTCTCCAGTTTCCTCTCTGGTTTCTTTCCCCCTCCTTTGCTGCTTGCAGAGTTTGTCATGTTGTTCTCTCTTCGGGACGTGACCGAGGCTGCGGTGACACGCCTGGGTTCCCACGATCTCCTGCCCTTCCTCCAGAGTTACTGCTTGCTCACCGCTCTGAACAGGAAGACGGTGGAACAAGGCCACTGTGACTGTGTGCTAATTCAGGCCGGCTCAGCTGGGTTTCTATTGTCTTAAATTGAAATTACATGAAAGAACTTGTGCCTGTGTCTTATCCTAAGCTCATCACCAGTAATCCTGTGTGCATGCTTCAAACTTGTGAGACATCATTGTACTTATAAGGATGGAAAGATAGGAAATATCTTCATAACCAGTGAGGACATTTTCCAGAGAAGGAGGTTAGGTTAGAGGTTATAGAGCAGCACAGGGCTTCCACTGTAATTTTAGACAATGGTTCCCAACCTGGGGGTCGGGGCCCCTTAAGTGTTTGCCAGAAAATTCGGAAGGGCCGCAAAATGATGAACAAGATAGGAAAGAAAAGAATAAACCCAGAGGATGAAGCCTACAGACTTTTGTAGCACCACGAGCAGGTCGACATTTCAGATTTTGAGCGAAATATTACTATTATATTACTATTGGATGTATTACCATGAAATATGGTGCAGATGTTCATGTCCCCGTCAGGGGAATAACTTCATGTAATACCTTTGGTGATCCCCTGACAAATCCCCCCAGCGCCATCATCAGGGCAAAATGTACATTTCTTCAATACTTTATGACTAAATACCTGCAAAACTAATAGCATTCCCATCAGCCTCAGCTGGGCTTGTGTTTAGTGCTAATTAGCAACTGTTAGCATGCTAACACACTAAACTTAGATGGTCAACATAGTAGCGTTCCTTCTAAACATCAGCACGTTAGCATTGTCGTTATGCCCCTGTTAGCATTTAGCTCAAAGCACAAAGCTGTGCCTAAGTACAGACATACAGAGGTGCTAGCTGTAGCTGTAGACTCTTTCTTGTGAAATATTCAATATTTTTACCTCTTCAGGCCTCCAAACATTATTCAAATGAAGTCTGAGAAGGGAAAATATTCACTTCAAAGTCTTTGTTTGACTGCATTGACATATACAACCTGTGACAAAGGTCCACAAGTGGCCATTACTTTACTTTAAATGGACACAAGCCAGAAAGATTGGAAAACAGTTCCTATTTTGTCCAAATTGGTCACTGCTAGAACGCTAAAAATGTTTTTTAATCATAACAAAATCATTCCTTATTAAATATTTGGACTACTTTTCTATTGCAGTCTCTTGAGCATTTCTTTTAAATAGACAGCTCTTGTGTGTGCTCGCATGCATTTGATCTACAGCTTATCGTACCATAAAATGTTGAACCACCAAAATTGAAAATAGAAACTTTTATCTTAGTGTATTTTTCTCTGTGATTCACTTTCAATACATTGTCTTGAGGCTTTAAAATCCACCTTTACCTCATCTTCTCCATTTCAGACTCAGGAAGTGTAGTTAATAAGTAAAAATCACATGGGATAATAGCTTTCCGCTTGCTCTGTACAGACCAGGTGGCCTTAATGCTCTGTACGGCCGGTGCAGGGTACTTGGCTAATTAAAGTCACTTCCCCGTCAGGCCTGGATGCATATTTTTGGGGACATGATAAAACGATAAAGCTGTGGCATGGAGACACTGTTAAGTGCTCTGCCAGAGACAATAAAAGAGCCGCTGCATTCCTGCTCGTCTCATGTAGCTGGGTAATAGCAGTGGCACTGGGTTATGCTGACTAGCTAATTGAGGAGGTTGTGTAAGAGTATGGAATATTCATCTTACTGTAGTTCCTTAGGCTATGGACCTGGTGCCAGATTTTCAAGTTATTTTGATATGTGTGTCGAGAGGAATAGAGAAAATAAGTCTGCATGTAATGCATGAAAGAGTAGAGTGAACATGTATATTTTATTTATGGGCCCACATACTGAAGGAAGGAACTATAACTTGCAGTAGTTACACTAAAAGTATCCTCCTCTGTGGTAGACATACAAGATGGTGGGTGGAAATGGGACAGCAGGAGTTATGTAATAAAGCGCAGAGCTGAGGGCAAAATGGGCTTCTTTTAGAAAGATCAGCACTATTTGCACTTGAGGCATCGGCATATCCAGTCAGATATGGAGCCCACTGAGAGATTAGCCACAGTTATTAGATACACAGTTCCTGCAGACTGCCTTGCTGCCCCGAGATGACCACAGTCCTACAGTTCAACCACTGCTGCTGTTCTACGAGACGACTCGTTTGAGAAAAGTGCAAACAGATTGGTGGGAGTGAACATGCTGTTCGTCGTGATCGATGCAGGCACCCGGTTTATTGTTGTTAACCCCATTAGCTGTTGTTACAGCAATAGCGTCTCTTGCTTGGCTCCCCTATTTACAACACTTAATGAAAATAGTACATGCACCTTCTAACTTCCATGCTCGCAGTAAGACTTGACAATATCCAGTGGTGGAAAGTAACTTTTACTCAAGATTTACTCAAGTAGGCTACTATACAGTATGTAAGTACAATTTTGAAATACTATTTTATGCTATAATTCTACTCCAATACAATTCAGAGGAAAATGTTTTACTTTTTAATTCTAAATTCATCTGATACCTGACAACAATAGCTAAAAAATATATACTAATATGAGGCCTCTCGAAGTTTTTCAAAAGGTCAGTCAGTCATTTTCTACCGCTTGTTCCCGTTAGGGGTCGCGGGTGACTGAGGCCCAGTGGCTTTGGGCCTTGGACAGCGGCCAATTCGTCGCAGGGCTGACACAGAGACAGACAACCATTCACACACTAAGGTCAATTTGGTGTCATCAATTAACCTAAACATGCATGTCTTTGGACAGTGGGAGGAAGCCGGAGAACCCGGAGAAAACCCACGGTAACACGGGGAGGACATGCAGACTCCACCCAGAGGGATCATGGTCTGGTCCGGGATTCGAACCGGTGGCATGTGTACCCCCTTTTCAAAGGGTTTAAGTCCATTATTTTTTGGTGGTAAAACAATATGTTCAATAAGACATAAAATAAAGGAATTGCATCCTAACATCTGTTACAGTTCACCCAATCAGCTTGAAAACTTTAAAACTTTTTTGCTCAACTTCAGCTTTTCTGGAGCTACTGTTCTCTGCCTTTGTAGGGCAGATTATGTGTCTGAAGTCAGCTGCAAGGCACGCCGACGGCTCTACTGGGAAACAGTGAGACACTCCTGCAGGGCTGCATTACAGAGAGACAATCAGCTTATAAAGGTGCTGAGTATGACTGCAGAGAGAGAACAGCGTGACTCTCAGAGGCGAACTCAGCACGCGTTGAGAGTTTTATCACGTGAAGACAACTTCCTGAGAAAAACAAGGTGACCCATGTGGGATCGACGGGACTGGAAACGTGTATTTTCCTCCTGGGATTTCCAACATCCTGCAACTGCAAAGGCCATGACAGTCAGCTCCAGGCTGACACTTTCCCTCTCAACAGACAGCAAGACTTTAACCTCTGAAATCTTCGTGAAAACAGTGCAGCTTTGATTCAACAGCATTTCTTTACTGATTGGATGCAATCTTCAAGGGCAGAGTTTTTTCATTGATTTTCATTAAATCCCACGTCCTGATTTGACTGAAAGAAAGTGAATGCAAGGGAGGACGCAAAAGAAAACCTAAGGAGGATTATTTTCTTGTTTGTGACTAATTAATATGTGTACTGTGTGTCTATGAAGCACACTGGTGACATCTTTTGGTGTAAATATTTAAGTGATGCATTAAGGTGTAAGCATCACTAATGTTGCAGCTGGGAAAGGTGGGGCTAATTGCAGCTACTTTATGAACTGCTGGGTAGCTTAATTTATAACAATATGTCATAATTTACTAGTTGATTTATATTTTGTATTAACAATATGAATCTACAATGTAACTTGTAACTAAAGCTGTCAAATAAATGTAGTGGAGTAAAAAGTACAAGGTTTGCCTCTGAAATGTTTGAAGTAGCATAAAATGGAAATACTCAAGTGAAAGTACCTCAAAATGTACCTACATATGTACAGTACTTGAGTAAATGTCCTTACTTATGTTCCACCACTGCAAATTATACACCTTAAATATGATTGAATATTGATTATTGGATGCTTTGTCATTGTCTAGATAATGGAAAATACAATGTTTGGGCCCTGCAGATGCATCAGTCCGTATGATGGATTTGAATAGCGGATTTTCAGCAGGTAGATTCAGGAGTTCATGTCTTGAGGTAATTTAAGTCACCCCTTCTTCGAAACACGTTAAAAAGTGATTGATGAATCGACTATTTTTATCTGACATGGACATGACATTATTACAGAATCAGGTTCAACTTTACACCAAAAAAAGCCACTATATTTGCACTCTCGCCACCAGATAGAGTAATTAGTGCCTTTGTGTCACTAAGTCAGTTTAGGTGGTTGTTACTCCATCCTCCAAGTGGACTGAGTGAAAGAGGCACAATGTAGTGGGCTTGATTTCTAGTGATATAATGAAGTTTCCCTTCCAGTTTTCTTCTTTTTTGAGATAGTTTTAGTAGTATCAGGACATGATGAAAAGTCAATAATGATTTGCATTATTATTTTAGGATGTGGGGTAGCAGTTGGAGTGGAAAGCCACATAGTATGTACTAGGATTCATCCACACCCTGTAGATCAGCCCCCAAAGCAACACACTATCGGCTGCCCTGCACAACAGCATCCGCCATGCGACTCACAAAGGTACATGTAAACAATCTCAAATCATCTGAAGAACAAAAGCAGACAACTTCGCCTTCCTGTGGACGCCTGCACGCTTGGCGCCGTTGTTGACGAGGACCTCACCCACAACAATCACTATCATCATCATAACTTCCACTGACGATCTGGCAAAGATCGATGGGCTGTTCTTATCCAGGCACGCAGTCGCTAGTCTTTTTATCTGCACGTTACAAGAAACCAATTGTAGTCGGGACCACAGTTGTCGAAATACAGTATTTATGCCGTTGGACATGAAAACAAAAAGTGGGGAAATATAGGAATTCTGGACATGAACTTTAATGTGTCCTTGTGTTTGTTATGAATACCTGCACGAGCAACCTTTCCCCACACAGAATGTGGGATGCTGCCAGAGAGGAACAATGGGAACTTTAATTAGATCAAGAGTTTGTGCAGACATTGTCATAGTACACACACACACACACACACACGCAGTCACATACAGGAACAGATACACAAAACTACACAAGCACTTCTTCTCTTTCTTGTGATTTGTAATAGAGATAGTTTGGCTACAAGCTTGAAACCTTGAAAAGACAGGTATATTCAGAAATGTGCATCCCAGTTCTGATGTTTTTCCTTCTATATACACATATGTTTTGATTTGTTAGTTTTTTTTACACACAATGTACATAAGGAAACAGGATCTTTTTATTTTTCAGCAGGGGTAAGATGTTTCCCAAAATCTGATCTGACCTGAACCTGTACACGACCTGTACATGATCTCACAGTGCAGCATGCAGGTGTAGTAATTGACTAACTCAATTTTCACTATTTAAAATTAAATAGTGTTGTAGCTAAGACTTTTCGAGTCAACATTTTTAATGCTGTCCAATCAAGAGCAATCAGCTAGAAAACAGGAAGTCACGGTAGCATCACAAGCTCGCATAACTTCCAAAAATTGTATGTTTTTGAAGTGTAAAAGATGTATCTTTTGTAATTTGGGTTATTTTTGGGAAATATAGTTTAAAATATTCAAGTTTTACATTATTATTAAACAGCATTTATCAAGTTTCAGGCCAGATATGTGGACCATATTCCATATTACTTCTTTTATTCTTAACTCTAAACGGGTCACATGTTAGCAAGCTAACGTTAGTTTTGTCATTTGGTTCAGATAGCTACATAACAGTTACACCTGGCAGTTAGCGTTAGTGGTTGTTAATATTTAGGAACAACTCATCTCTGTGTGGTTTTCCTGTTTAAACCTCCACTTGGTAAACATTAACATTAGCTGCTGCACCCAGCTCTAGGTTTTAAAACCCCTTGAAAACATAGTTTCAAATCCCAAGTGTATATAACATTAAATATTCATCACTAAATCAGCAACAATCAAAGTTAGAGTTCGGGAAAAAAACATACAGCACCACTCAAAAGTTTGGACACACTTTCCCATTTACTTGAATGAGAAAGTGTGTCCAAACGTATGACTGGTACTGGTACTGTATATATATATATATATATATATATATATACTGTATATATACATTACCAGAGACCACGTCTCTTAATTTTTTCCAGAACTATATATATATTATTTATTTATTAGGATTTTAATTGAGCTAATCTGCTACATCAGGACTGTGTGGGTGTGGTTTGATCAAATTTGACTGACAATGTTGCTGAATCCTGATTGGTGCACAGACATGACATCAGCAACTTCCATCTGAACCCCGCCCACTTCAAACCAGTGAGAAGAACAATAGAGAAAACAAGGAGGCAAAATACCTCCTTGAACATGAGTCTTTTTTGGAGATACACTTTGGTTTCTTTCCCCGGCAGACTGTGCTGACTAGAATGTCATTCCAGCCTAGAAATTCTTTCAGACCAACTCCTAACAACTTTGGACATTTGGGCAAATTACTGCAATCAAGCAAAAAAAACTCTGACTTGACTGCTACAGCCTGCAGGGGGAATGCAGGTTTTGCTGAGCGCATTTCTCTGCACTTCACATATTTACTGAAAAAGCATGTACTTACAAGAAAAAGATTGAGGCAGGGGCAAGCTAACACAGGAAATGTATTATTTGAATGATACATAACCCGACCTATGCTCTGTCTTAGACGTCCTTCAGACCTGATAAAACCTCGAATGTGGCCCATTTCTATAAGAGCTCCTGCTCAATATTTCATCCTCAAAGCAGAGATAGAGTGTCCCGTGCTGTTCACAAGATCCGCCTTTTCTCTTCGGTGCGAGGAGCCCGGCGGACAAAACCCCCCGAAATCCCAGGTCAGGGGGTGTCCGTCTCAGCCAGCATCGAGGCGACATGTTGAAACATGAGAGATGTTTTGTTTTTCAGCCAGCATCTCATGTGTGACTCTGTGTGAGGGAGTTCGTGAAGGGCAGCCGAGGGACAGTTTGTCCTGGAAACTAAGATGCTCAGTGTTCACTTGAGCTTCAGCCCAGGGCTCCGATTGCTTTTTGAGTGCTGCAAACATGCGCTAAATGTTAATCCAGTAATCTCTTTATGGGTTACTGTACTGTTTATTCTTTGTCATTAGGAATATATTCGTTTTTACCAGTAATAAATGAAATACTAATCTAAACTGAATTCAGACAGAACACATCTCCCTTTCATGCAACAAATATTCTTTCAGCTTCACTACATTCCCGCCAAAGTCACATTGTGTTTAAGCTTGTCATGTGGAAACAGCAGCAATCCATCAGTGTTTGAGACAGAAAACAACACAAATAGGGTAGTAAAGGAAACAGCATCTCAGCACATTTCTTTGCATTAAAAATAATGAGGGTAGGAATTTGACCTCGGCTTAAGCATTTGTTTGCAGTCGCAGTGTGACTGAACTGAAAACATCTGATAGACTCTCTCCTGAGGCAGAAATGGGCCATCAGTCTACTTGTCTTATTCGAGTGTGCACTCGTTCATGAGCTTCTTTAATTCTGTCAAATTATTATAAAAATCTTTTTTTTTTAAGAACATATCCCCTTCATAACATATTAGTCATTCTGTATTCCAGATAATGACGATGAATAAGCAAAGGACTGACAACTACCTAAATGTGAAGGCAAAGATATAAATGGTTTATTTGTTGAACAAAATCTGAATTGATTTGGAAATACACTGAAATGGCTGTATTTTTTCATTTTATGCAGAAAACTTTAAACATTTATTAAAAGATGAAAACTTGTTAAGCTTGCTGAAGGTTAAGCTTGACACGTGGCTTTAGCCTTTCTTTGCTTCTCTCTTACAAAAAGGACTAGAAATTAAGCTTATTCTATTATTAAACTTGACACTCTTGACACTGATGCCATCATTTACACAGACTCCCTCGACGGGTTTCACTCACTGTTACATCATGAGGGTGCTGTTCCATGGTGGCAATCACCCGCGTGTCCCCTGCTTACCCAGGCAAGCTGTACAGCCAACAGTTACGCTGTGATGTGCCAGGATCAAGTAGCTGGGCTGCTATCTTGTTACTAATCGGATAATCTGTTTGGCACGGGGGCTCTTTTCCATTCCTCCTTACATAACTGGGTCTATGTCCAGATTCCAGCTGAGACTTTGGACAAAAAGCTGACCAATGCGAGGGACAGGCGGAGCATTTTAGAGGATGAACAGGACTCTGTGGTCACTTCCAGGAGGCGTATTAAGCCTGTTTTTTCACCTGGTAGAGCGCGCGCCTCACGTAACAAGGCTGAGTCCTTACTGCCAAATGCAGCCTGCAGCCCTTTGCTGCATGTCATCACCCCTCTCTCTCCCCTTTTCCTTATCTTTTATCAGATAAAGGCAAAAAAAAGGGGTTAAGTTCAACCATAGTGCAGGGCCCAGGAGCAGTTTTGAGGGTCCAAAAATCCAGGGAAACAATTAACATCTTAAGACATTATCCAATAAGACATTAGTTTAATTTTGCGCTACAAGGGACTTACAGAGGGAAAAAGATGTCATTTTAATAATAAAATTTTGGAGTTATGGATGAGAATTAAACTAAGAGAGAAGGAGGGGCATACTGCCTTAAAGGCTCAAAAGTGCCCTGTATGCTAAAAAAAAGCTTAATGGGCCTAAGGAACTGAAGGCCAGGCTACAGTGTGTTACATGCAACATTTGTTCTGAGAATGGTTAGACTGTACTTATACTGTTTATAGCCCGTTGGTAAAATCAGTGACTAGCTAAAAAAAGAGACGGTCTGTATGCAGAACCCCTCAGTCAGGCCACATGTAAGCTAATCCTGTAGAGCACTGATTTACAGAGAAAAAAAAGCTAGAAAAGTAGGTCAATCCCTCAGGGCAAAGAACGATATAGTTATAGTCTAAATCTATAGCATGTTATTCAAGGATACCTTACAACACTTTCACTGAAAAATAAATGTTTTCTAAACTACAATACTCAGCAGTAATATCAAGGAATGTTTATTGATGGCCATTAAGACATTTGCTTAAGAAAGAAGAATTACCACAACTGTTAAATAACATTACAAATAAAATATATGTACATGTGAAATGCTTCCTTATTTTTACTGTACATAAATACTGTCTGTACACTCATACACTTTTGTGCTTTACTTCACGCCTTTGTGTATTTCCCCGCCAGTGTTGATTGTCTGCCCTGAGTAGTTTCATTGGTGTCTTGTTATCTCCCCTCACCTGAGTGTACATAGTCTGTGTGTTACCTGGACCGACACCTGTACCTGCCTGCCTGTCAGCCAGCCTGCCTACCTACCTACCTACCTACCTACCTACCTACTGCGTATCTGCCTGCCTACATGTATCTGCCTGTGAGCTACATTTCATTAACTCACTGAAATCCTCCTGGCTCCCTCGGCTGTCTGCGTTTGGGTCCTTTCCCTGCTCGCCAAACTGTAACACTTATCTGCAATAATGGCTGACTATAGTCATTAAATACGTAGAATATAAGTAGAATTTAACTTTGTATACTGGACTCCAAATAGCTCCAGAAAACAGAAACGCCGTACTTTTACTTCAGTAATATTTTGACTGAAGGGTTTTTACTAGTAATCGAGAATGTTTTTATTTAACCAGGAATAAAAGACTCAACGAGATTAAAAATCTCTTTTTCAAGAGTGTCCTGGCCAAGACAGGCAGCAGCACATAAAACAGGGTTGCGGACACAAGACAAACATAAAACGAATGACAATGAAAACAAAACACAAATAAGATATAGAAACAGTCTTCTTCATTCCAAAACATCTACAGCCAGATGGATCTGCTTCCCCAGGCATTTAGAATTGCTTTAAATGGGTCTAATGGGACCTGCTCCCGAAGATTCAAGTTATTTTGCAACTGAATCGAAACCGAGGGAGCAGCAAATACTACGTTTATTTTGTGGTATTGCTGATTTTACCTTTAAAGTAACAGATCTAAATAGCCTACTTCTTCCATGACTAAAGTTAGAGAAACAAATACGCCTATTTAGCCGTCAAACAGGTATCTGGTATAAAGTACACAATGTCCTTCTGAAATGCAGCCTAGAGGGGTTAAAATCGACCTATAGTGTCACAATATCTATACCCATGCCCAAGTAAGTACAACACAAAGACCTTTCTTTCCTGCAAGTATAAGAAATTTACAGTAATTTCATTTCAAAGTTACAGTGCACTTAGCATAAAAGCAACATGATAACAATATAAATGCTGCTGTGGTTGTTTTTGTTTGAGTTTTAAAACGTTTCGTCACTTTGTTGACTTTAAGAAGGCTTGTTTAAAAAACAAACACACACACACAAAAAAACACCCGTCTCCCTTCCTGTGGTGGATTACCCATGATGCCCTGCCGCAGCTATAAATGCACCCGCCGCGCAGCGGTGCACCGCAGAGTTCGCTTCTGTGGAGCGAAGCGGTTCGTCCTCGCGTCTCTCCCCCCGCAAACCGTCGCGCCAGGCTTCTACTGCAGCTAGGGCTTGTCCTAATTTACGGATGGTGAACTTTTCTGTGGAGTTTCTGTCGAATAGTAATTGTTTCAGTTGCGAAAAAGGACCTAAAGATCCGTGTTTCCTCGAAGCTATCATGCTGAACACCGAGGAAAGGTAGGAGGATGCTAATGCTCTTCTAGAAACGTTGCAGACAGACGTTAACTGGGGTTTGGGTGGGGGGGGTTGTCCAGTTATCCAACGTTAGTCTAGTCCCGTATGTTGGCTTCAGTTAGTGTGAGGCAAACTTTCATTAGAGTTGGGCTTGGTTAGGTGGTTTGACTTTTTACTCTTGCCTAGCACAGCTCGCAAAATAGCAGGAAAACAAGTGCTAAAATCGGCGAAAGGACCAGACTGACCGATAAGGCGCTGCAAACGGACGTGACAGAAACCGCTGCCTGCTTTATGTTTGCAAGCTGACCTCGAGATGCGGAACAGTGTTTTGACCTTTTTTTTTTATCTCCTTATTTTGTTTACTTTATCTGCACATACAGAGTTGGATGCTGCATCCACAGTGATGCGCTAGACGCAGTTAGATGTTTTTCTCTTGTGTGAATCAAAGAAGGGATCCTTAAACATATTCTGGCTGTGCAAAGTTGAAATGATATAAACTATTACTCATTTTAGTGGCGCGTGTGTGTGGCTGCAAGGCCATTAAAGGTTTCCAGACCACACTTTAAAACCCCAACCAGGATACCTTTTCAATCATTATCTTTATTTAAAGCCCCATTACAGCACCTTTTGTAGACACGATTACAGAGAGCCACAGGTGAATAGGGTAAAAAAAAAAAGTAAATAGTAGATCTCCCCATGAAACTTCCCCAGTTGATTACTCACATTAAGGAAGTCATTTTTCTGAAACTGTATGTTTAAATATGCAAATGAGGCATTATCTAATGCGTCATTATGAATTTAGGCGAGATCTGCAGACGCAAATAGACAAAAGTGTAGAAAAATAAACACCTAAATGTGTATTTTGGACTTTTTCTTTCCACTAGTCTGGAAGAAGACCTGTTATGGAGCAAATTAGCCCAAAATCTTAACATTGACCAGCGCATGAAAAACTGTTTTTCTCCCTAAGTATCATTGTTAGTTGTTTCTTGTTTGTTCAAATACTGTAAGAAAACGACAGTTATTTTCTCAGTCGAATTATTATTAATTATTGAATCGAATAACCGATTAGTCAGTTTAGTCTGTAAAATGGCTACCAGTATTAAGAAATGGCCATTAAAAGTTCAGAGAGTTTCAGGGTAAACTTCTTCCAATTACTTGGTTGGTTTAATCGACCGTCTAAAACCCAAAGAGATTAAATTTTTATGCCATTTACGAAGATATTAAACAGAAAAGTTGTGGATCCCTGCATGCGAGAAACTGGAGAAGACACAAATGTTAAGACCTCTTTGCTTGATAAAGAACGGATTATCAAAATACGTAGCAATTCATGTTGATCCAGAAATACTGGAGAAAACACACTCCAGCCTCTTAAATACGAGGATTAACTGAATTCTTTGTTTTTATTATTGGAAATTGAATATCTTTGGGTTTTGGACTGTTGATTGGAGAAAGGAAACGTTTGTCAGGATATATATATGTGTGTGTGTGATATTTAAAAGTTTTGAAAATCTCATAATATTTTATTGATGTGATATTTATCTTATTCATAAACACGTACCAGTAAGGATCCCTGCGACCAAGATGCGTACTGACTGGGTAATTCTACAGTTTGAGAAATAAACTTGTCAGTGCTCTCTGGAGGACAAACTATGTAATGAAGACACTGTTTCTAAACTACCTCTAATTTGGCATTAATGTACTGCAATTTCTACCTGTAACCTATCGGCCCACGTATACGCTGATATTGATGCATCCTTGATGACCTGAAATCGTCCAATGTATTAGGAATTATGAGAGGATATTTCACTACTTTCTGACATTTTCTAAACCAACTGATTTGAATAGGAAAAAAATTTTAAATAATACTTAGTTGTAACCCTGCAATTTTGCTTACGGTAGGCTTCTCTACCACTGTACATACTGTACTGAACAAGGTAGTAGCATGTTATTACCTTCACTTTCACAGTTTGTGACCTTTTTTATTTTTACAGTGTGCATTCCAGTAAAGATTTAATGGTAACCTTATACTGCTGTGTTGTATTTTGTACTGGATGTTCCTCCTATTGCATCACCATAGTAGCCCCATGTGGTAGCAATATGTCTTTTATTGTTATGCAAAGTCTTTTTTTTTTTTAATCTGAGAACTGATAATAAGGTAGACCTAAGATAAATCATTGTATGAGCAATATCATGGATAAATAGTTTTTGTTTCGCTGTACAAAATCTGAGGCATAAGCCT
The DNA here is from genome assembly GCA_011952105.1 of Coreoperca whiteheadi. Lineage (NCBI taxonomy): Eukaryota > Metazoa > Chordata > Actinopteri > Centrarchiformes > Sinipercidae > Coreoperca > Coreoperca whiteheadi. The sequence continues at coordinate 6,790,732 of CM022474.1, read as the reverse complement.
TGTTTTTTGTCCCCTGTGGGTTTATCATCTGACACGCAGGGAGGGAGAGAGAGGTCCATTGATGCTGTGAGCCCGAGCAGTGACTATATTAGCTCTCTGACTGTTATGGCCCTGTCAGCTAAAGGCATCAACTAGCCTACATCAGCCTGGTTATATAACCCCCTCCCCTCCACTGGTTCACCTCTCAGGCATCAATGGAGTCTGGAACAGGTTTTTAACCAACAGAGGGAGGACATTATGGCCGGTCCTCACAACCTCAAAGGGCTGTTTGAAGGTTAAGACTTGGTTTTCAAGGGTTAGGGTAGGATTAGGTTAGGGTTTGGCATTTCGTTGTGATGGTAAGGGGTTAGAGAATGCATTATGTCGGCCCTCTCTCAAGTATAGAAGTGTGTGTGTGTGTGTGTGTGTGTGTGTGTGTGTGTGAGGAGTAAGTGGGTGCTTTCAGTCAAACAGCTGGATTATCTTACCTGAGTGTACCTAAGTGCCCCTTTTAAGGTACTGGCAGACTGATCTCTTCAGTGGTTGCTGTGGTTTCTGGAAGATTCTGGATCAGAGCCCTGTTGAATTTTCCGTAACAAAACCAAAACATTAACTGTGCCATCCAGCTTCAGCTGACATCTGGAGTTGTCACCCTCAGCTGTTACAGTTGACTGCAGGCGAGGTTGTGATACGAACTATTAGCATGCACCTTACAAGCTTGAAATGAACACATTGCACTGGAAAACGTGCCAGCACACTGGCAAAACGCTTGACGAGGCTCTTCACATTCAAAAAAATGATCAGTTTAAAGCTGCAGCTGATGACTATTTTCATCAATGAATCGGTTGATTATTTTTTTTTTTCTTGATTAATTGATAGTTTGGTCCATAAAATGTCAGAGTAGTAATAAATGTCAATTTTCCAGAGCCCAAGTTGACAGAAATCGATTTCGTTTTGTCTGAGCAACAATCCCGACAACCCAACAAGTAGCTCTGAAACGATTAGTCAATCAACATTAAATTAATCGGCACTGTTTTGATAATTGATTAATCCTTTGTCACTTTTTTGAAGTAAAACTTGGTTCCAACTTCTGAAATGAGATAATATGTGGTGAAATCGTTAGTTGCAGCTCTATCAGTGATATTTAGTTTAATTTTACAGAAGAAAACCAGCAAATATTCACATTTAATACGCTGAAACCAGTTCATTTTTGGCAGTTCTACTTAAAAAATACTTTTAATCGATTATCAAAAAAGTAATTGAGAGCGATTCATTTTCTGTTGCTCGATTAAGTGACTGCTTTTTTTTTTTTTTAAGCCCTAATAAATCTATTACCTATTCAGAAAGTGACAAAGTGGGGAAAATGTAAAGGAAAAGTGAATTCTTCTGTCATAACACCGTTGTCAGCACAACTTTGATTTGAAATAAAGTTATCCATTGTTTTCTGTGAGTGCGTGTGGAAACTCTTTTCCCATGTGACGGGACAGTTTATGTTGGCTGCACGGACCTGATACTACTTTTGCTTATTCTGAAATGAACACAAACAGATGTTTTCATTGTTTTCCAGTTTGTCTCCCAAGTGTTTTTGAACCGGCAGCCTTGTTGGCAACTGCTGGTGTCATCTGCTGAACTAGGGTATGGAGAGAGAGTTAATGTGGTACTCCACCAAATTCACAAATGCCACCACAGATAGTTTAAATGCCAGACACACCCTCTTTGCTGTTGGATGAATAGGTTGGTGGGGTTTCCAGCCAAAGTTAATGTTTTCACAACAGGCAGTTGACATGCAGGCTCAAATGCTGCGTTAATAAGTTGGTGTCATATTGTTGTTAAAAATCTGTGCTAAATGAAACCCATTCAGGTATTGGATTCCACAAACTACAGTCAGCCTGTATTTTGGGTGGGGCAAATGTCTGCGTACTCCATATTAGTGCTGCCTGTTTTCATAGTTTGGCATGGCTTATATTTTTACTATGAATATTGATTTACAAAGCAATAATTATTCTACTCTACCAGAGATCCTGCACACAAAGTTCCAGAGTAACAACAGGAACATTTATTAGCTTTAACACTTTACTTATTTGATTATCCTGCACTGTACTGGTCCGGTTGTGTGGATTAGTTTGCTTGTTTTGGTTGTCTTCTGCGAGTGTGAGCAGCCGTACACAGCCACAGTTTGGGTTCAGGGGTCAGAGCAGCAGCTTTTGACAAGGATACGTCTCCATCCACACTCAGCTTTCAGAGCACGTGTTCCTTTCCTGTTTCTGTCTCGACATCTTTTCCGACACGCCGCTCTGCCAAACTTCCAGGGGTTGGAGGAGGTCTGAGGACTCTCCTGTTTACTTTGCTGCATACAGCAACGTTTGTGACTCGAGCGTAAATCCTTTTCACCACAGGTTGTTTATGTTGACAATCCGGGTTTCAGTTGAGTCTTTTTTTCCATTGCTAAGCTGGTAATTATAGTGTTAGAAGTTGGTTTGGTGCGTTTCGGTTGTCTTGGAGGACCTACCGGAGCGCTTCCTGTTTTGGTTGAGTTGTGTGTTTCTTGGCTGTCAGCTGAGCTCTGCCTCAGCAGCTGGCCAATCCGGGCTGTTCATCGCCTCAAACAATTCACCTGAATCAGTTCTCAAAACAACTCACAGCTCAGGAAGAGCAAAATGGCAGTGGAAGCGTTCATCCTTAGAAAGATGAAAATGTTTCTCTTGCGCACACACACGCCCTCACCCCTCCTGGCAGAGTCGGACGATGACGCACTTGGCATCTTTGAGTCTCACTGCAACACACAGATGATTAAATCCTCACCAGCATATTAGTACAGGCTTGTGAGTGTGCTTGGCCTTCACATTAGTGCAGTCTTTCGCCCGTCAAGTAGACCTTTTAAAAACGTAACCTGTATTCTGTTTTTAGGGTGACATTGTAACCTCTTTGGGGGGGTTAAAGGCTGCAGCTTTCCAGCTGGAGTGGCATGACAGGAGGGCGGGGGAGAGTTGCTTGGAGTGCGGCTGAAATGTCAGAGGACGAAAGTGCTGCCTTTCAAAACAAGCTGGCATTTCCGTCAAGGACAGGCTCTATGTCCGTCTCTGAAAAGTGAAGATGGAAAAAGAGAAGCAGGTCTTGACATCTTGGCGAGCATTCTTTTTCAATCTGTGTCCTACCTGCCGACACAGTCTGTATCAGATTTGTTTCTGGGGAATAAGCCTGGTCTAGTCTGTTTTAATGGTGCACTGCCAGCAGTCAACTCATCATCTACCACATTGATCTAACAGCTGTAGCTACTGGTTACGTTGCAGATTAAGATGTTACGCACACAACCTGAGTTTAGAAATGATGCATTGTTATAGATTAAACTACCTAAACGTTTATTAAAGTAGTTAAAATTAGCTCACCCTGGAGCCAAGCTGCCACGTAATGAGTACATGTGATACTTTAGTAAATTCTTCTAATAATACTTGTGTCTTTTACTTAAGATTTTAAGCAGGATTTTTACTTGTAATTGAGTACTTTTCTATTGTGATTGCTGCTTTTTAGGGCTGTAATTAACGATTGCTTTCATTTCCGATTAATCTGCCGGTTATTTTTTCACACTCAACTAATCGTTTGGTCTATAAAACACCAGAAAACACTGCAAAAGGCCCATTATGATATCCTAGAACACATGGTGACGTAATCAAATGTCCAAACCCTGAAATATTTTATTTACTGTAATGGATAACCATGAAAAGCAGCAAATTCTCACATTTGAAATTTGAAAAAACAAAAAACGGTAAAATAGTTGGCTTGCTTTTTCTTTCGATTGACTAATTGTTGCAGCCTTACTACTTTTACTAGAGTAAAGGATCTTTATGCTTGTATCACTGCGGTATGTGAAGTAGCAGAATAAGCTTCAGGTATGGATCGAATCGTGGTCAGGGCGAGCAGGACCGAGTATTTACAACAGACTTCAAAGCTTCAGTTCATATGTTGTGTTAAGAACACAGTTAAGAACCAAGGACGTGATGAGACGTGAAAAGGGAGCGTGCAGTTGCTGCTGCGAAGTGAACAGGCCAGGTATAATGAGCTTTATTTTCCATCGCTCACTCGCTTGGCTTGTAGTCATGGAGATCGGGTCGTCCAGGTTACCTGTCTGGTCTGCGGGGAGAAACTATGGCACAGCTACATGTCGCTGATGCTGTTTTGCGGCACATGGCTCCGATATACCAATGTTCCCTCACAAACAGATCGGTCTACTTGGTGCAGTAGTTTCACATAGAAGAATGCGTAATGTGTCGGGTTTCCAAGGTGAAGGGACAAAACCTAGGCAGGCTGTGGGGAGTATCCGCTCATCTTAAAGGCCAAATTCTGACACGCTGAAAATCCCCGGCCCTCGTGTCCAGGCCCGTCTGGCAACATCAGCCGGCTGCCATCGTGTCTGGCTTCAGATACGCGAATGTAACTCAAAACGTCGAAGATGTGTCCCCGAAGTCCTCGCAAGCTATTTGCAGAGGTGTTTACAGATCATGTGCTTGTTTATGATACATGCCTTCCACCACATGCACAACCCGTCTGGACCTCCTTTGAATGCTGTTATAAATCATAGGCTTTAATTTTGTCGGTGTCGTAGGCTCGTCATAAACAAACGGCCTGTGATGGATTTTCAGGAGATTCGATGGACTGAAACATGCTGAAATAATGCAATAATTTGCAGAACTTGTCCACATCACATGCTTGTTGGCTTTGTTCTTGGTTTATGCATCATGATTTGAAGTGTGGTCACAGGGTTGGAGAAATATGCCGAAATCTATATATAGCCAACCAGACCTGGCTAACTACACCAGAGCGTCAGGTTTAAAGGCAGGCACTGATTTGCTGTCAGTGTGCTACTTCTGATTAGAAACTTGTCTGGCAGATACTTCAATCCCAGGCAAACATTACAATATTGCTCAGAGGAATAAAGTCAAACAGGAGGAGTTTGTACACGTTGTGCTATGTTGGAATAAATGTTTGGATAAACTGTTGGAAACCCGAAAGTAACATAAAGGGGATCCAACATATGACCAAAACAGTAGGATTGAGTTAAATCCCTCTGGCTGACCGCTATCCTGCACAGGTGGGACACGTTCCCACAGGTGCTTTATGTTTGCTAATTACAGGGATGTGCTTAATGAAGTTAAAGTGGGGCTGTGTGAGTGAGGCAACAAGCTGAGAGGTTTACATCAGTAGCAGAGCAGGATTACTCGTGTTTCAGTTCTGTTCATTTGAGCTAAAGACGCCCTGTCGCCAGTGAATGGACTATTAAGATACGTTTCCAAGTATAAAAATCACGTAAAATAACGTGTAATGGCGTTTGTTCATGCATTGTTGTTTCCTCCTCTGTTTCGTTTATATATGCAAGGAGGCTGCACTGCTGAGAGTTTATTTTAATTGTGTGTACTCTTGCCAAAGAAACATCAGATTGTCACGGTCAGCCATGTTTCTTTGTTGTTGTTTTTTTGTTTAGGTTTGACATTGGAACGCTTGGAGGTTGGAAATTTCAACTGGGGAAAGTCCGACTTCCGACATTGGTCTGGAACGCAGCATTAGTGCAGCGTTTGGGGATGTTGCACTGGCAGTATTGTTGATGTGTTTTGATGTTAATTTTTGAGAATATTACTGGAGAAGAGAGACTGTGGCAATGTGTATGTATAGACTGTGTGTATTTATTTATTTAGAGACGTTCTGAAAAATTAACGGATTAATCTTTGTCCTTCCAGTTCCTGGTTAGCGGGGTCTCGGCTGCCCAGCTCCATCCCTCAGTCTCCGGGGCCTCTGTGGTGCTCCTGATGCCCCTCACCCACAACTGAAGATCCCGGGTGGGCGAGGGACGGTCAGGGATCACTCTCTCGGCGTGCTACTACACAAGGTGACTGTCCTCAACTTCACGCAACAACACCGAGAGCTGTAGTCCAACATTTGTAAAGCTTATCGGGGGCATCTGCACATGTGACAAACCTATGACTGCACAACACCTGGGCCCATAATGCAAAGTGCTGCTTACCATAAAACCGTGCATGCATCTCACTCTACTTGCTGTGATAAAGAGCAAAAACACTGGCTGAACTCCTGTAAATGGGACGTTTACACAGGCCACACTTTCCATTTAAACTGGGACTTATAAAAAGGGAGTTGGATGATGTAAGTCTTTGTCCCAAATTGGTGTTTTAAAGGCTTTTTATTTTGAGATAAAATACATTTTCATAAGAGCTACATGGTGCCTCATGCCTCAGGGACCACTCGGACTCGCACTGAACACAGGAGCGCCTTGCTAATGAGTAATAACGTCATTTTGTGTAGTCGCTTTTTTTAAAAGCTTAAAAATGATTGAATCTGTCTCCTACTCATCATCTGCACCTGCCGTGGATTTAATGCATGACTTCATTCATTCACCTAGTTTCTTCTTGGCGTGCTCCAATTTAATAAAATAATCTAATGAGTTTATTCACTTAAAAAAACATCAGGAAGTAAACTAATAACATTGTTCTATTAAATGGCTGTATTTTGTCAACGTCTACACACAAACTGCGGTGTCTTCCCTTCTGTTTGTGTATGTGCACGTGTGGCAAGCTGTACCCCAGACATGTGACTGACTGTCCCCGGGGATTAGAGATTTAGGATCAGACAGATCAGTCACAACGGTCATATTAACATGCTCATCTGTCCTCGGCGAGCAAAAAACCCTCGCGCAACGTCACAAGTTTTTCAGATTTCTCAGCCACAAACTCTTTCATAAATTCCCATAGACTTTTATTTACTGTTGGACACGGAAGCTGTGGAACACAGTATAACAGTGTACGTTTACATGACCGATGCATCTCTGAAACTTAATCCAGAGTGATTTGCAGCGCTGCTCAGTAGTCCTGACTAAGACTGCAGCAGTAAAATCGCACCAGTTATTAGAAAACTAGAATATAAGAACTTCTGCAGGGAGTAAAATGGACCAAATGAACACGCTTAAATTTCAGACATCACTGATGTGTGTAAACGCTTTTTGACGTGTTGACAGTACAAAATCATATGCCTGACAAAATATCTTAAGACCAATAGCTCGGTAGAGCTGCAGACTCGTTACTCACTGCTGATTCTTCAAAATACCCACATGACCACAACCACTTCCTCATTGTCTCATTTCACTTCAGAACTGCTGTCAGACACACAAAGCTTTCTTCCCGCTCAACATTTTCTTCTTCTTCATCTGATTTTTAAAGTGCCCAGTGGTGTGGTGGCTGACAAGGCACAAGCTCTGATTCAGATGTAAACCCATAAAAACATTTAACCTGCTGTCACTCAAAAGTTGGGTGACATATTAACTACATTATTGTTGTTGGGGTTTTTTCTGATGTCTGTGTTTTGAGTTGTGATCAGCTGAGAGAGACAAAATGCAGAACTTTTATTCTTAATTCAAACCTTTCCAGTATGTATGTGACTATAGCTCAAATATATATGGATTGGGCCTCAGACCATGACCCAGACCCTCATTTTCTCAGTTTTCTCCAGCTGAAAAATAAAATTTAATCGCCAACTAAACCTTTTGTTTTTCTGCCCCCCCCCCCCGCCATGTAATAATCCAGGATGAGAATTTAACAGTGACACAGGCTGCTCCGGTGGGTGGGAACCCCTCTTTTCTCCGCTTCCACTACCAGCTGAGTGAGCGCCGCTCGGCCTTCTGGGATACGGCTCTATCAGAAGACAGCCTCTACCTGGAGATCCCTGCTGGGGTGCTGGTGGAGGGGAGCAAAGAGGGGTGAGGATGTGTAAAAACCCCCTTGGTCGAAACGCATGAAGCAGTTTCTTCCTGTAGAAAAGAACCCTGTCGAGTCCCGTCTAGCAGAGCGATTCAGTAGAAGTCTGACGGTTTCTGTTTTCATTGCCTGTTTTTCTGTTTGGCTGTAATTCGATGCCAGGGCACAGTAACCTTCCCGGCTGTGGCCACCGTGCCGCTCGTTTGAGCAGACAGCTTTGCAGCTGCCACTGCATTATTATGTAAAGTTGCAGCGCTTATGTAAAGAGGAAAAAAATCAAACCGCTTTGCCACTCCCCTCGTTCATCGACTGTCTCTGTGTCCCTCTCTGTTCGTGTCATCCTCAGGCTAACTGCTCTGCTCGAGTTTGCGGAAGAGAAGCTCAAAGTTAACTATGTGTTCCTGTGGTTCCATAAAAGCAGAGAGGATCGATGTAAGTGCTCTTGTTGTTTTTTAAACACGTTTTTGTAGAAGTTGGGTTTTCATCTCTCAACCTTTTTTTTTAATACGGATTTGAAAATATGAAAACTTTTTTTTTTAACTATGCAGCCAGTCAATAGTTGTTGTTTTTTTTTGTGTTTTTTTTAAACTTAATATAGAGTACATGGCTGAATTAACCAGTTAATGGAGCCCTGGGGCAAAACTTTGTTGTTGGTTCCCTGTTTAATAAGTAGGACTCAGGATGTGTTAGCAGACATTAGCATAAAGACCGGAAGCAGGGGTGTGTGCTGGCACTGATTCACTTGCAGAGAGGGTTGCCAGATATGGTCGGTCAGCACAGGTTTTGGTGTAGTGGTCTCTGCAGGCACAGTTATAACTTACTTCACTGTGACAACAAGACTCTGGACGCAGCTCAATGCTCCCTGCTGCTGTTCGCCAGAGAAATAGTTCCAGGGCGTTACTTCATCTGTAACTTATTGTCTCCAAAGGGAAACGTCTTGCATCCAGGTGAAACACAGAGCGCAGACGGACTAATAAAAGACACATGAAGCATATTACATAAATGCATAAAACACAAGCATACAAACATCCAACCATCATCATTATCCCACCCGAGGTCACCTTCCTCACCAACCAAACGAGATACAGACGCGTCATTATAAGTGAGCTTTAGAGGTGTTCGTATGCAGGACACGTCTTAGTTGATGTTGTACTTTTGTGGTGAATGTTCCATAACAAATGTGTGTTTTAATCAAAAACCAAAGACTGAGACTGCAGACGGGTCCGTCATGCAGGTGACTTCAGTAGAGCCTCTGACACTCTGCTTGTTTCCTCTCCAGTGTCCATCATCAAGACGTTCCACTACATGGGCTTTGAGATGGTGAAGCCGGGCAACCCCATGGTACCGGCCCGGCCTGATCTGGCCTTCATGGTTTACTCTCTGGACAACAGCAGCTCAGACGAGGAGTGACCGCCACGCCGTCTCCTGACGCCTCCCTCTCCCACCCCGACCCCACTCCCTTCCCTCCCTCCGCCTGACGCCTTCTGCCCGTTTTCTTCTTCCTCAAGCAGTCGGACCCACCTCGACTCGCTCACTCTGACACAAACTCCCTCCCAAAAACCTTCATCACTGAGGGCTGTCATTTGTTTTTATTTGTTGTTTTTTTTTAATAGACTTGTGATTTAAGGGGGTGTTTGGGAGTGGCAGGATTTCCATGTGACACAGACGACCCCGCCGCCCCTCTTCCCCGTGGAGAAACGGGGTGTAGCGAACTAAGTCATCGCATGCATCGTGGGATTTGGGGGTTCGTTTTTTTTTTGTTTTTTTTTTCCCCCAGCTTAGTGAATCGCTTCTTGGCCACATTATTTGTTTGTGCTGCCGTCAACAAGACAAACAATCAGGAGAAGGTGGTGTTTTACAACATATCTCTCCTCTGACAGCGTCAACCTTTGTATAAGGAAAGAGACTTTAGTTTGTCTTTGTGTGCTGTATACCATGCAAGCGGTGTTGGTAGGGGCAAAAAGAGGGAATTATGGGTTAGTTATGGTCAATAAAATGTTGTTTTCCTTTATAATGTAGATGGGTGAAAGCCTCATCTGTTATATTTAACGTTAAAGCACATGTTAACATTTATTTTCACGTCTTCCTGATATACGTTAAGACATCATTCCAGCACGTCAATCACTCTGGGGTTTCAAATCTTTGTTTTTTTTTACTTTTTCTTTTTTTTTTCTGATCTCATCTGCCCAAAACAATCCAGCCCCAAATGTGGAAAATACCCTGTTAGTCTCCTCAGACGTGTCAAAGCTAAGAAGCAGCCTGCGTGTTGAATGTCGCAGCAGCGTGGCTGCCAGCTCGCTGAGGCGAACACCTTCCCTCCTCCTTGTCCTCTGCGTAAAAATCAGCCGGCCAAGCCGACGCTGTGAGTTTTTGACGATGTGAAGAGGACGGCCTCACTGTTGCATTTTGCGCGTCACACACAGAAACAACAACAGTGTATATATTGTTTTTTTTTTAAATCATAAGCTGAATAATTGTTGGTGTAAGATGGTCAGGTTTAAAGAGGAGCTCCACTTACTGTTAACTTTGCATTAAAATGTACACATGATGTTTTGAATCTAGTGACGCTTTAGCCCCAGTTTGTGCCTCCGAGGTGTTTCCGTTACGTTCAAGTCGCAGAGCTAAACATTTGTTTACTGGCAATAGCTGGTAAACAACCTTCAGGGTTTTTCAACGCTTTAAACATCGTTGTTCTAAAGGTGGTTCCCGGATCCTCAAAGACTCTTCTAACCAGTTTCTCAACATGCGGCTACGTTTCCTTTCCTATCCCGGTAAATGACGCTTGTTCTGTACGACTCAAGAAATAGTTCTTAGTGAATGAAAATATTACATAATACAATTTAAAATTAACGTAGATAAATATAAGTAATAACAGAACCTTTTTTTTATTTGTTTCATGTGTTACAAATTGGCTTTTTTTTTATTTTTTTTTTTTATCAATAAAAATAAAATAATTTTTCATCCGTTCTGGAAATATCTCAGAACAGAGTTGCGTTTTGTTAAACAACCTGTGTATTTATTTGAACAGTTGATCTTAGCTCTGAGTGGTAACAGGCCTACACGAGCGGTACAATCTGGGGCTAGTGAAGCCTCATTCAGCCCTGTAGCGTCAGCAGTAGTACTACCGCACCACTTGAAAGCTCGATTTGAAACGAGGCTTTTTGCGCCTAAAGAGGAGAGTGCAATGTTAATATTTTTTACTCCTGAGTCTTATTGAGGAATGTGTCCATTTTCCATATTTCATCCCATGCAGATTCTGACCTATGTGAGAAAAGGAGCTTTGCCGTAGGGGTATGACAGGAGCACTTCAGGTGATTACCGTATATGCAATTAGAGTAAAAGCGCAGGAGGAATCCTGCGCAGGTGTTTTGTGTGTTTTTTTGTTTTAGTTTTTTTTTCTTCTAAATTTTGTGACTTAGTACTCCAAACAAACACAACGCCAAAGAATCCATTCAGTGTGTAACATGCTGTTGATTGAAATGATCTTGCTTTTGAAACTTCAGCTCATTTAAGCCTAGTATGGTATGCGTAGCAATATTAACCTACATTCCCCACGGCAGCCAAACTACCTGTAACACCTCACCGAAACATGATAGGAGGCTGTTCCACATTGGTGATGGGATGGGGTGGGGGGGGCCTTTTTCTTCTGCACGTGTTCAGATCATACGAGTCTTCGTTGCTACTGATTGAGCCCTGACTATAAGCTGTAAGGAAATGTCAATATATGAATTTTCTCAGAGGTATATTTTTATGTATGTATATTTCTCAAATGTTTACTGTGATAGTTTAGGGGTTTATTTTTTGTTCTCCGTGACATAGCAACCATTCAAAGACAATCCACACTTGTATACTCTGGAAGTTTTTGTCTTGGGGGGGGGGGGGGGGGGGGACAAAAAACCCTTTTTTATGGAGGGGGGGGGTTTTGTTTTTTTTCTCTTTGGAGTGTTGTTGTTTGGGTGGGGGTGTGTGTTTTTTTTTCTTTTA
>CM022474.1:6730689-6778990 GCA_011952105.1 Coreoperca whiteheadi | reverse complement strand
ATCTCCGTTTTAATATAACCCACTTGGGGGATAAAAAAAAACAATACAACACCTCCCCTTTTGTTTTTTTTGGGGTGTTTTTTGGGGGGGGGGGGGGGGGGGGGGGACGACAATAAACCTTGTTATTGAAATAGGGTGTTTTGTGTCTCTTCCTCTTGACAGATTTGGATTTAGTGTGCGTGTGTGTGTGTGTAGGATGTTTCCTTGCCATGGGGCTTGGTTAAGCTAGTTTGGTGTTTGTCAAGGCAGCAACTGTAACTTTTTGTTGCATTAAAGTAAACATCCTGAGGGAACAATACAGGAGGCAATCCAAACTGAGAAACCACACTCGAGGCCTTTTATAAATAGCTACAATTATACAAGCAGGACAAGCATGGCAGCCAAATGACCAACTAAAGAAGACAAACGCGTAAAAAGCCACAGATTAAAGTCTAAATATCAGGAGGGTCTGGCAAATTCCCTGTTCCCTGGGTTGATATTTGACCACTGGTGTTTGTGGGCCCCTGTAAGGTGAATTCATCTATGTGTCTAAAGGGCCTCCTGCTGTTTGCGGTTTTTCGAGACGGGCAACTGGAAGTTGTATTCCAGTAATCATGCAGAGGAACAGGAAGCAGGAAGCAGGTCAAGGCTATAAAACTGAGAAACCACACTGGAGGCCTTACAAGAACTACAATTATACTAGCAGGACGCTATGGCAGCCAAATGAAGACTGATGCAAGAAGTAGAGGAGCAATGATGAGGCAGAGTTGAGGAAATGAAAGTGTTTGTTTTTTTTTCCAGGAACAGTAGTTGTGGGAAGCTGTTTTCGGCCGGTCGCTGAGTCAGGCGCTAATCGCCAACCAGCTCAGCTCACAGCGCGTTACAGCTCACCGATGGCATCTCGCCAAAGACTGCAACAGCCTCCCAAGTCAGTTTGATCTAGAGATCTTTTTTCAGTGCCCGGGCCAGGATGGACTCAACTGTGCTATATCGGCATCTCTAATACAGCGGCAGCCTGTTATAAAACCTTTGTTGTCTCCTCCTGAAAGAGGAAAAGCCATTCAGCTTCAATCCGCGTCACAGTGACCCTGAGTTAAAAAAAAACAACCAACACAACATTGCAGGAAACACTTCCAACAAGCAGCGTACATGCACTCAATACAACCAAAACAGGGACCCACTCATAAAAACATTGCTCCATAGGAGCTACTGGCAGTTAAAAACTGTTTTCTCCTTTTAAGTTTAATTTTATTTTGTTTTCTAAATGTATTTTTCTAAAATATTGTCATTCTTTCTTTTTTTTTTTTTGTATGTGTTTCATCGGGCGTTGCTGTGTTTTGCACCTCAGGGCAGTGGCAGCTATCAGTTTGGGGCCTTGTCATCACCGACAGAAGAAGATAACACCTCAAAAGCCACAAATGAAACTCTACACATCAAGAAGACTGTCTGGTTGATATTTGGCCACTAGGGGGGCTACGAAAAAAACCCATTGTCACCAGTAAAAAGTGCCTCTGGGCCCCTGTAAATTGAATTAATCTATCTTTCTGAAGGGCCCCCTGCTGTTTGGGGCCTCATATAAGTGCTCCTGCCTCCCCCACCAACGGCAGCAGCAAAATCTGAAGTCAGGCATTCAGGCCTTGTCACTTAATCTCCTGGATTGAAAGACAAGAGGCAGATTGCCCCACCCCTGGCCTTAATCTTACGTGAACTTCATATAAACTCACTTCAGATTGAGGCTGAGAGGTTGTTACCACATCAGCCGCACTCACAGCACGGTGTTTCTCAGAAACTGCCTGTGTGTGTCCCCGTATCTCGGTTTCCAGCATCCGTTTAGCAGAGTTAAAACCGGCCAGTGAGCAGCTAATCCCCGCTAAAGAGACTTACACTGCTGCAGATCTCACTGAAGATCAGATCAAATGCAATGCGAATGAAATGATAACCCACTTTTCTGTGTTTCCACTCTGTATTATCCCACAGTGGCCTGACATAACTACTCTTGACAAAACAATCTCGCCACAAAGGCGCATTTAGTAGCTGTTCTTGGAGGTTGGGATCGTATCCCATGAGCTTCATCGGCTGATGGAGATGTTCGAATTTGCCCCTTTTCTCTGAGCACTTTGAAGGCCTTTCGTCCACGTTGGCTTAAAAGTTGCGATTTCAAAGCATATTCTTGACCTCAGAAATGGCACTTGACAAAAGAACCACAAGGTCCATTTAGTGGCTTTTCTGGAGCTTTTGATTTGAACCTCTGCCATGGCAAAATCACATCTCCTGATAAAGACCATGTAATCGGATCGAAAGCTCCAGAACAGCTTCTGAATGGACCTTGAGGGGAAATTGTTTTTAATCAACTGCAGATTCCAAGGTCAAGAGTGAACACTGGACCTCTGCGTGTGTTGTCTTTAAACCTGCAAGAAGTGAGTTTTCGGACACGATAAGTTGTGAACACAACATAGATGGAACATCACCTTTTAAGTTTGACGATATGGTGAACTTGTTGAAAACAGTTGCTTATTTACACATCCAGCTGCTGAAAACAGCTGTCTGCTGCGCCCAAAAAAATGACGCCGTGAGAGTGGCGTTGCAGCGGGACAGCTGAACGCTAAACTAACTTTAAAGCTGCAGATTAAGGTGATCGTTCCTCGTAGGTTCGAGGAGCGAACACTTTCACACTGTCTTTTAATACGTTAGAAAAATACTAATTATAGCTGCTTTAAATTAATGTTATTGCCATGTAATGATCAAAAAGTGCAGACATTGGCGTCACTGTCCTCCGCTTATCACCCAGACTCGGCTGAAAACACCTAATAGGAAGTTGATTTAAAACTTCCTTTTTTACATTAAGGACTGGAAAGCACCCAGCACCCTCCCCACTTAAACAAAGATGAACATATTTATCATTGTGTAATCGTGGTCTCCTATTTCACAACAGTTTAGAGTATGCATTACACAATTCATGCAGAATGCATTAAGACCATCTGCTGTGTCCTACAAAGTAATGAGCGCACACACATTTAGCTGTAATCCCACGCTGACTTCAACTGTACATCCACATAAATCAGTAAAGTAATGGAAGGGATAAGCAACAACTTTTAACCCTTTGAAGTGGGTTGAAACAGACTGAATTTTTAATCAAGATTTTCTTTTAATGCTCAAGTGTTATTGCCCAGTTTGGTTCAGTCACGTCATGACTGAAAGTAATAAATAAAATGCCACGAACACGTAAAGGATAGTTAATGTGAAACAGATAAAAATGACTAAATATGAAAAAGAAACAAAAGTCAATGATTCATCATCTGGATTTATTTTAACAAACACAAACACACCCGAAAACTCAGTTTTTACATCCACCCTCACACGTGAAACTCAAAAGACAGTGTGGGCCAGCGTCACTACTTGTCCTTCTCCTTCTGTTCCTTGTCTTTCTTGTCTTTCTCGGCTTTGGCCTCCTCCGCTTCGTGCTTCTTGATCAGCTCCTCGACTTCCTTCAGCTTCAGCACTTTGATGCAGGTCTTGCCGTTCTCGCGGGTCAGAGTGGCGATCTCCACTGAAACGACAAACGGAGACAGGCGGTAAGGAACCAGCTGCTGCGCCAGTTTACATTAGGCCCCTTAAAAACTGAGCTTTGACTGTGATGTTTCGTATTACCGAGGAAGTTAATGTACATAATGTATGTTTCAGTTAGATGTAGTGTCCTTGTTAAGATGGTCAAGATTTTTGGAACATGTCGGAATAAGGACGTTCAAAGGCGGTTACTGCCCAGTGATCACCTGACCTTCCACAAAACAGGGTGACCAGTTCTAATCAGCTGATGTCTCTCAGCGTCTGATCTGCAGACTTGCCCACATACCATGTATAGTTAGAAGGTAAAAAAAATGAAGCCACAGTGAACACAACACTGACATATTATCATCATACAAAGTTGTTACGGTGAACTCGTTAGCAAACAGCGGCCTCTTTCCACGTCCAGCAGATACAGAGCTACATTAGAGTCGTGGTTCTGTCCACCTGATCAATTAGAATCCAATATTTACTCTCCTTTCAGCTTTGTGTCTGGTCTCGACCAACGCCTGAGGGAAAGCTCGGCCTCTTTAGTTGCTAAATGCGCCATTACGTTCGCCAGCTAGTCGCTGACAGTATCTGTCTGCTGCTTGGCAGTGAGCAGGGAGTGTGGAGTGGGGTTTATCTGGGTTTGTTTGGGTATTTTGGGCGGAAAACAGCTGCATCTCCAAAAAGACGCAACGAGAGCGGTGAAAGTGAACCAAACAGCGAAGCTGTGGACCGTAAAAACAAAACAATTAGTTGAAAGACACTAAACCGAACTGCAGAGCCTGTGATATTTCTCTGTGGGTCTGTATCTCTGTAATGTTAAAAGGATGGCTCATATAGTCATTTGACTTAATGTCAAGATAAAAACATTCATCATTGGTACTTTTTGCTGCTTGATTGATTGTTGTCTGACTCTATATTCGGTTTCTGTATGCTGCTTATGTGATTGCCTGACTGTAAAGGTTTGGTTTTCAGGTAAATATAAAAAAAAAAAAAAAAAAGACACTGCCAGATCAAAAAGTAGTATGACATTCATTAGTTCTAAACATATCCATAGTTTTTCAAATTCCATCCATCCATCCATCCATTTTCTACCACTTATCCGGGGCCGGGTCGTGGGGGCAGCAGTCTAAGCAGAGACGCCCAGACTTCCCTCTCCCCCGACACTTCCTCCAGCTCTTCCGGGGGAATACCGAGGCGTTCCCAGGCCAGCCGAGAGACATAGTCCCTCCAGCGTGTCCTAGGTCTTCCCCGGGGCCTCCTCCCGGTTGGACATGCCCGGAACACCTCCCCAGGGAGGCGTCCAGGAGGCATCCGGGACAGATGCCCGAGCCACCTCAGCTGACTCCTCTCGATGTGGAGGAGCAGCGGCTCTACTCTGAGCTCCTCCCGAGTGCCCGAGCTCCTCACCCTATCTCTAAGGGAGCGCCCAGCCACCCTGCGGAGGAAACTCATTTCGGCCGCCTGTATCCGGATCTTGTCCTTTCGGTCATGACCCAAAGCTCATGACCATAGGTGAGAGTAGGAACGTAGATCGACTGGTAAATAGAGAGCTTTGCCTTGTTGCTCAGCTCCTTCTTCACCACGACAGACCGGTACATCGACCGCATCACTGCAGAGGATGCACCGATCCGCCTGTCAATCTCCCGCTCCGTCCTTCCCTCACTCGTGAACAAGACCCCAAGGTACTTAAACTCCTCCACTTGAGCCAGGAGCTCTCCACCAACCTGAAGGGGACAAGCCACCCTTTTCCGGCTGAGAACCATGGCCTCGGACTTGGAGGTGCTGATTCTCATCTCCGCCGCTTCACACTCGGCTGCAAACTGTCCCAGTGCACGCTGAAGGTCCTGATTTGAAGAAGCCAACAGAACAACATCATCTGCAAAAAGCAGCGACAAAATCATGTGGTCCCCAAACCGGACTCCCTCCGGCCCCCGACTGCGCCTAGAAATCCTGTCCATATAAACAATGAACAGGACCGGTGACAAAGGGCAGCCCTGCCGGAGTCCAACATGCACCGGGAACAGATCTGACTTACTGCCGGCAATGCGAACCAAACTCCTGCTCCGGTCATACAGGGACCGGACAGCCCTTAGCAGAGGGCCCCGGACCCCGTACTCCCAGAGAACCCCCCACAGGTCGCCGCGAGGGACACAGTCGAATGCCTTCTTCAGATCCACAAAGCACATGTGGACTGGTTGGACAAACTCCCATGAACCCTCCAGCAACCTGGAGAGGGTGTAGAGATGGTCCAGTGTTCCACGACCGGGACGAAAACCGCATTGTTCCTCCTGAATCCGTGGTTCGACTATCGGCCGAATTCTCCTCTCCAGTACCCTGGCAAATTATAGTTCAAATTCTTTAATATCTGTACATCTCTCTGTCTAACTACTCAAATCTGCACCTTTCTCTGCAGACAGCTTGCTGACGTCCATGGTTTTATTGAGAACTTTAATGGCAAGCGCAAGCGCTGCCGAAAGGGTCATCTCTCCCTCCTTGAAGTCCTGCTTCAGCATGGAGACAGCTGCCTAAGAGGGAGCAAAGAAAACAAAGGAGAGACAAAGTCAAGATCACCCTGAATCCCGAAAACACCATGCTTCTTGTTCGTGCTGCAGAAATGACGTAAGAAGACGTGCACAATGGCCACCTCAGTTTTTCCCCCCTCTTCCCTCAGACTATTACATCTCACATCTCCTCCCGTCTGGCTCACTACAACACTAACGCACTCGCGATCAGCTGTGTGTTTCCTCACTGGCGACACCCAAACTAAACCTGCCTCTTGGAAAAAGTGATCCCACAATGCTCCGAGGCAGCTCTGTTACCCACACTGCACATAGAGCATTGTGGGTAACTTACACAACTTAATCAGGACTTACACAATTAGCTGCCCCAAGAGTCAGCACTAAGTAGGCCACAGCGTGCCTGTTTATTGTGAGCGGCCAGTCCTTTTCACGGCCAGTGTTTAAACTCTGTGCAGCCGCGCCCTCCAGTGTCACTGTGTGGAATAGCAGTTTTATGATTCCCTCACTGTTTTTCTGAACACATCTGCAGTGTTCAAATCCCAAATATTCAGCTTCCGCGCACACATTGGTTTCCTTTATAACATTCAGGCTATTTTAAATAATGTAAGTCTTGGAGAGCTTTGAAGCACTCCTGTGAGACTTACAGCACTGTTGTTTCCGATGCAGGTGGCCTTCCAGCCCCCGTAGTTTCCACTGGGATCGCTCTGGTAGAGCTGGAAGCCATAGTGTTTGTCCCAGCCCATGTAGAGCAGCGAGACTCCAAAGGGACGCTTTCCTGTGAGAACAGACACACTTACAGCGACTTCATGAGACCGATTCAGCTCAAGTGTCTGTGCGGTTCCTAACTTTTTTTTTTTACCTAAATAATTACATGTGTGAAGTTCAATGTTTTTGTAACTTTTCACCTTAATATGACAATTCTTTCATATGACATCGGTCGGAGTGCTTGTTGACGTCCGTTTCTTAAGGCCATTTCAGATGTAGCGTAGAGTACAAAGACAGTACTCCACAATTCTTTATGTACAATCAAACAATACTTTTAATTTCAATAATTAGTAGTCTTAGAATCCCATATTACAGCATTTACACGTCTTTTACTTCAGAATACTCGGTTGAGTTAAATCGGTTGTTGTTAAGATGCAAAGGGTAGAGTAGTAAATGTAAAGAACAACTTTCTCAAATAATCAAAACAAATGATCATGAGTTATCTGGATCACAACATCCGACAAAGTAACAACTATCCAACAGCACCCGTTTGGAATAAAGAAGGCTAAGCATTAAAATGTGCAAGATGCTAAAAGAAAATTATGGTATTTTTCAACCTGGGTCTAATTCTCACAATCGTGACTATAGGTCGTGAAAACTTTGCACTCGCTGCCTCAATTGTAGTGGAAACTTGAGTGCAGCAAAACAATGTATATATGAGGACCAGTGACGCGAGCCTCCTTAAGCATTCCAAATAATCTCTGAGTCCAATCAACAGTTCAGAAAGGAGCCCCCTGAATTAGTTATTGTAGCTAACTAGACAGGGATCTACTTCTGGGGGAACTTACCAGCTAACCAAATGAAGCTGCCTATTTATCTGCACAATCCAGTTTGTTTACATGTGAGAGGTTATGGGTTGGTGCCAGGCAGAGACATATGAGTTGAAGACCAACGTAAAAAAACAAAAAGGGAAAAGGCAGGCCAAAAAAAGTCACAATTTGGCCCCCTGTATGGATTATCTCAAAGCTGGTCTCGTCACGATGCAAACTCTGCATGTAGACGAAAACACTCGACCGAACTGTGTGGTGCTGCTTCTGCTTTTGTACCTCCAAACTGGGTGTAGGCCTGTTTGATGTCACACAAAGCTGTGACCAGCTGCTCGCAGGGGATTGGCTCCTGGTACTGCAGCAGGTACCTGTAACAGCAACACAGATCATCCCGTTCATATTTCGTCCCACTAGAACCATTCGGCTGAAGCGCGAATGGAGACGACGGCGGTCCTGACTGGAGCTTACCTCTGTGCTATAAGCCTCAGCTCGTTGGTCAGTACGTTGGCATCTGATGTGATTCCTGCCACGCTGCACGCCATGTCTCTGCAAGGAAATGGGAAGATATAGGATCAATGCAAAAACTGAGGGGTTTTTTTGCCTCTGCATATATAGCAAGCTGTTGGAGAAATATGCCACTGCGGTTGAATTGCTTTTTAAAAGAAAGGTAGGTGGTGAAAGTCGTGAATAACTTTAATACCCTTTTAAAGTTTAAGATCCGTAAACTATGAACATCTGCATGCTGCAAACCAATGGCACTAAAATGTGACAATAAAGCTGAAGCAGGAGTAACGCACTCATTCAGCTTGTAGATTTTCTCGGAGAAAAACACTTCATCCAGCAGCTTGTGAATGTTCCTCCGCTCAGCCGCCAGCAGCACGCCGTCATTGGCTAAAATGCCCAGGCAGGTGCCGGCGTGGCCGATGGCTTCCATGGCATACTCGACCTGGTACAGACGCCCTGCGAATGACACACAGCGCTGCCAAGATGAGAACGCACGCACAAAGCACTGCAAGGGCAAGACATTTAAAACACCAAGATGCCTCGCTCGGGGGCCTAAACGAGTAAGAAGTTACACGTACGGTTGAAAACAACTTCTCAACAACAGTGAGGGTGAACTAAAATAAAAAAAAACAAATGGGAGAAACACAGCAAACAACTTGCATTATTCAAGAACTCTTACCCTCTGGGGAGAAGATGGTTGTTCGTGAATCATATCGACGGGACTGAAAGGAAACAAAAAAAAACAAATGAAAGCTAACTGGAACTCACTTAAAGATACAGATCAGTTATTAAAGTTTTGTTGGTGCTACTCTAGGGACAATAAGTCAGCTTTCTCTTATAAATGTCTTACACCGTCGACTACAAAATGTGGCCATAACCCCACACAATTCTGTTGGGTTCTCTCACCGTTAGCCTTTACTCCTCTCAGGTTTGTTTCTTTTTCTTGTGGCTGAAAACGAAGCGAGTGCATGCCGAACAGTGTAGGCTGTTATTCATTCTGCTCGCTGATGAGTGTGAAATGTCTTTCAGTAGCTGCCAGACCGGCGTATCAGATTTGATATCTGACAAGTGGCTTGTGGGATGGATAACGCTGCAATCTACAGCCAGCATGCACCATTGTTTAATTAACAAAGTGTGTTTTGTTGTCTGCATTTTAAAAATACTGAGCGAACTTTACAAACGAGTAACTCTCTGAAAAAGGAAAAACATACATAATAAATAACAAGAGTGGAGAAAGATAAACGCAGATGCACGAGGGGTCACCGAGTGGTTTGATGAGTATGCAAATGATGTGAATAATGTGTTATGGCCTTTACAGTAGGCAGACCTCAGCTTCATTTAGCAGGTATGAGAGATTTGAACATGAGCGATGTTAGACGGCGCTCTCCACCACCACCAAAACCCCCAATGGGGGGAAATCTTTTGAAGAATGGTGTTCATCCCTCCAGGACAAGGTGCACTGAAGCTGACCCGAGGCTCATGGTGGCCTAACACCTTACTGGCACACTTCATGGCAGCTTCTCCTTTTACTCGGTCACCCACTGGCACGTTAAGGTCTTCTCGAGGAACTCACTCAGCTTCTGTTTTGTGCAGCATCAACATGTCAAACTCCCGGCTAATCTAATGAACAAATAATGCCATTATTTGCTCCCCGGGAGCTGTCTGTAAGGAAAGCGTCGTTTGGCTCTCGCAGCACATCACCGATACAAATCCACATTCAGCCATCGAGTTAAGAGTCAACTCACCATTTTCGGAGACTGCAGTCAGACCCTGCACACTGTGGAAAAAAAAACACAAAGTTCACCTGATTGCCTTCATGGACACACGGAGGTTCACCGGCGCTAACCGGCTAGCTAGCTAACGATAGCTTAAATCAGTAACCACAGAGCTGCTTGGTCATCTGCGCCCGGACGAGTCGGCGAACGGGACAAAGCTAAGAGCCGCTAACGTCTGTCGTTTCCAACAGTTAGCTAACTAACGTTAGTCGCCAATGCGGGCTGACGTGGGTATTAAAGTCGTATATTAGCTCAGGTAGTTCGGGTCCCGTTGACGCGGAGCTTTTCAGAAAAGGACCAGTTTTAGCGGAATGGATGCTCAGTTTACTGCGAACACATAGATGCATCGACAGCCGCGCGAGGCGTTCACTCTCAGCTAGCGACTACTCTTTTTTTTTTGTAATTATTCATTTTAATTTGTTTTTACACAAGAACCAAGAAAGGAGACATTAACGTTGAATAGGACTTGGCTATAAGCGTAATTAGCAACAACAACAAAAATAATTACCGCTTCAAGAGCTGTCTGTAGGGCGCGTTTTGATGACGTCCCCCAACGGCGCTGTGTTGACGACATGAGGGCGCGACTCTTCACTTTTAATCTTGATAAAAAAGATGGAAGGTGGAAAAGGTGGCGCAGTAAGTTCAAGGTCAGAAAGCCGGCCAGATACACTGTATGAGGTACTGCAGTCAGTAACGAGAACAGTAAATCAAGCAAGGCAGGGAAAGTTTGTGTGGGTTCCAGGACATGTAACTGTTAGGGGTAAGGGGAAATGAAAAAGGGCATTAACAAAAGGGAGCATAGAAATGCAAGCAAGCTTTAGTGAGTCGGAGGTCAAGAGTGTGATATGGGAGGAAATAAATCCAAAGTGGCAAGATAGATGGGATGGGGAAGGCAAGGGAAGACATTGGTATAGAATTCAAGGGGACGTTAAAAACACTTGGGTAGGAGGTGGAAATGGGAGGGAAGAGGAGATGATATCTAGGTTAAGATTGGGGGCATTGTTTGTGAAATACAACACTGAAGCTGATAGGGAAGCATCAGGGTGGGGTGTGTGAGCGAGGAGTGAGTAGATGGAGGTGTAACGGTCCGAGAGAGGTGAGGAGGACTACGTTGAGGGAAATAGGGGTGAAGAATATCACATTAAAAGGGTTATTAAGCAAGGGTCATAGGGCGCAGGCAAGTATTCTTATGAAATTCTTGAGAGAAACTGGGGTGGTTAATACGATATGAAGTAAAGTGGTAGGTGGGAGGGTTAAAGTGTGAATGGTGTGTAATAGGTAGTAGAATAGGGAGATGGTGTGTGTGGGGATGAGGGTATGAGGGGGGGAGGGAGGGTGTGTGGGTGATTTCGTGTGTAAACCTATTATCTGATTCACACTCCGGAGCAGAGGCGGGCGGTGATGCACCATAAAGTTGGATGCCAACCGCCGTAAAACATGAATAATAATAATAATAATAATAATAATCTTGATAAAGAAACGGCAGCACGTGGAAACGGAAACGTGAGTGTGTTAGAGAGAG
Source organism: Coreoperca whiteheadi (assembly GCA_011952105.1). Classification (NCBI taxonomy): domain Eukaryota; kingdom Metazoa; phylum Chordata; class Actinopteri; order Centrarchiformes; family Sinipercidae; genus Coreoperca; species Coreoperca whiteheadi. Next base: position 6,767,607 of record CM022474.1, on the reverse strand, counting down.
ATGAGGAAGCGCTGCTACGCTTCACGGATGTCTACAGTAGGGTACAGTTGTCTGCTTTCTCGTGACTTCTCTCCATCTGAACTACCTTCAAAACTTTCTTCATGTCAACAGAACATCAATGTGTTGTGCACAACTTAAACCCTCATACAGTTAAAGTTTGGAGCAATGAATTATCTTGTCCAAAAAGCAAATCCACATTCCTCAGAAATGACAACCTTTATGGCGTCAATTGATGATAATGGACATATGGATATACTGAATTAATTCACAAGGAATTCATAATTCATTTAACTCCCCTGTTACCTACAAAAAATGGAGTTGTCTGTTTGAAATGAATTGCACAATAGGACTTGAGAGAATAACTGTAACGAAACCTGGCCATTACCATATACATCTTTTGCACCCAATAAGGCTCGAGAAGTCAATTAAAACCCCCCACTAATGTTAATATTTCACACATTGCTTATATTGATGCCCATTTACCAGAATCACATACTCATCTCTGTTACTATTTTAACTTTACTGCAAAATTCTGGGCAGATTTTATGTAATTTTCAACATTGGCTACAAACACAATTTGGAGCCGTCTATGAATGACATCATTCTATATTTTCAATGTACATACCAATTTACTGCAAAGGTTATGATTTTCAATGGACGTTTTTAACTTTGTTTGTTTTAGAATACCCAGGTTTACTATTTTCCTTTCAAGACATTACATTTTTCTCTTATACAATTATATAATTGCATTTTTGAATACACTTTGAATTTATTTAAATGGGATGCCAGTACAAGTCAGAACTCAAGTCACTGTGGGCCCCGTAAATGTAGTACGTTCTGATTCTTAGACCTTAAAGTGCACTTTAACTTCCTTCAGCTGTCTTTTCATATTATGAAATAGGAAAACAACCCTGAATGTATTTGATTTCTCCTCTCTGTGGCTGCTCAGATGGAAGTTGCTTTCACACATGAAACCCATAAAGGCCTAAGCAGTCTGAATTAGACAAATACAGTGGATATCTTCCACAGTTTCAGTTTTTTTAGCACAAAATTCCTTCTCTGTGTTACTGTCCGTCCACTCAGCAAGGACGCACGGTCCAGAGAAACACGAAGAGGGAAGTTTGTACTAAAACCACTGTAACGTTCTATTTCACCTCTTTCATTGGAAGTGTGTTAGTAGGGGATCTTTTATTGGCCGGTATGAACTGGATGAGTACAGCAAGCAAAACCTGTTCAATGGTTCATATGGGCATGTGAGGATTGTTTTTAAGACAGACTTGTAAAAATGTGAACCTATCCTATAGCAGCAACATCATCAAATAGCAGGAGGTTCCCTTAAATTTTAACAGATTTCCCAAAAGTAACTTACTCATTCAGCTTGTGAATGTCCCCCCTCTCAGCAGCCAGGCATTTGAATTTAAAACCTTGGGAACCACTGTGGTGTGTGTGCGTGTGTGTGCGTGTTGGGGAGTGATGACATCAGTGAAATGGTGTTTACACACCTGAATCATCACTGTGAAGCAAGTATTTTCTTTTCAATTAGGAGCTTTCTTTTTCTGCTACAGGTTAGTGCTATATACAGTATAACTATGTGTTTAATGACTTTATCCACTTGCTGTTATGAATCCAGGAAAGTATCAGTTTGTCCATGTGTGTTATTCCCAATACCTTCTTTAGGTTGGTTCTATTTTTGTTCTTGATTTCTTGACTCACAAAGTCTACCCAGCGTCATCATAGGCATGAGTAGGAAACTGTGACACAAAGCAAAGCCTGCTGTGAATTTTGAATGGTGGGATGTACTGCTGGGAACTGAGACAGGTATGAGACGGTGTGTCATCTCAGGTGTGCGTGAGATATCATGGAAGTTTCTCCATCCTGAAGAGGAATATTGTTGTTTCGGGACGGAAGTGTTGAATGCCATTCATGTCCTGTTCATTGGGGACCACGGCAGGTGGAGAGCAGTGTCAGAGTCTGCGGGAAATGGCCCAATGTGTGGACACCCACACCCACTTGGCTACTTGCTTAGTCAAAACGCAGCCAATCGCACAACTTGCTCTGGCCTGTTTGTCTAGATTGACAGACAAAGATCTTGTAACGAAAAGTGGCGTTATAATAATAAAATGGTCATTAGCAGCTCTGTAGCCAGGATTGTAGAAATACTGAAGTCGTGAGTTGAAGTGCCCTGAACCTGCCACATTCCACGACACCAAAAAGAAAGCCTTTGAAATGAGTTTTAAATTTGAACAGCTGCCAGTAAACCCGGCTAACTAAACTCTAACTCAAATAACGGTCGTCTCAGAACATCGTCACTGTGATTAGTACCACGTGACATTGTTATTCCTTGGAAATTGCTAAGAAATTTCGCACTGTTAAATAAAGCGTTACTGTTGTATTGCCTAACATAAATAACATTTTGGTTGAGAAATTCTGAATTCTTAATTCATTGTTGACATTTTGGGAGATACGTTAATTTGTCTTCCACCTTGTGGTGGTTACACTTCACACTTTTAATGAGATATAATTTGTTTGAGCTTTAGAGGTGCTGGTAAGCAGATTTTGTTACCTGTGGACGAAACGGAGCAAGGCTTCCTGTTTCCCCTTGTTTCCAGTCTTAATGCTAAGCTGAGCTAACTATGGTAGCTTCATATTTACCATACAAGAGAGTGGTACATCTAACTCTTGGCTAGACAGTGAATGAGCCTTTTTCCCCAGTCAGGATTACAGCAAGCAAAACCAGTTTCAATGTTCATGTGAGGGCACGTGAGAATTGTTTTAAGACAGACTTGAAAAGATTTGAACCTATCCTATAGCAATCAAACAACAACAGCATCAAATAGCATTAATTACATAAAGACAATTTACACATCTGAAGCCGATCCGAAGGTTCCCTTACATTTTAACTGACTTCACAAAATGATGGACTGATTTCAAGCGCCTTCCGTGTTACCCAGTGACTCCTTACGTACCAAGATGATGACTGCCAAGGAGTCTGTTGTCCAAGGACCGCAGAGTTCAAGAGGGCGTGTAGTTGTGGAGGAGATCACAGAGCTATTTAGGAGCCAAGTTTTGAAGACACTTGTAGGTGAGGAGGAACATTGAAAAATTCACATGGAACTTGAAAGGGAGCCAGCGGAGAAGCTGTAAATTGGGAGTGATGATCGGTGTGGACGTACTGGAGCTTGTCCAGGTCTTCTATTGGGCAGTCCAATCGGGATTCTGATACACTAATTGATCCAGGTGAGATGTAACAAATGCATGGATGAGGGTCTCTGCTGTGGAGTCGGGAGGTCAGGGATGGAGTCTGGAGATGTTCCTCAGGTGGAAGAAAGCTGGAAGACGTGGTGATGGATTTTAAGTGCGGTTCGAATGAAAGCGTGGAATCAAAGATAACGCAGACAAATCTAGGTATTTGAGTCAAAGGACTCAGTTCCTTTGGCAGTGAAACTGCTGCAGGCTGTGTATTTGTGTAATTAATTTATGTTCACCACCAGGGGGGCCCCTTGCCTTGAATGTGAGTAGGGATTTATTTCACTCTATCTGGAAATGACTTTATTAAACTGAGCAGTCCAGAATCAGCTTCAGTGTAGGAGTCCTCAAAGCTATTGACCAGCGCTGATCTATGGTCAGTGCAGTAAATCATCTCTTTGAAGTTCCTCTGTATAGGTGCTGCTATGTAGCTGACCTCTGACCTCTCTGGTCAGGCGGCGGTGGTGGTGTGTGTGTGTGATTGCTTTTCAATCGGACAGTGTGCTCAGTCTCTATCCTTGGGTTTTCTCCTCAGTCATTCCTCTATTTACTCCTGTCAAAATGTTATTGCCGCTGTCACAAAGTGGAGGACGTAGCAGAGAAAGCTCCTGAGTGCTTAATGGACTGAGTATAGTGTGTTTTCTAAAGCTTATTCAGCTCATTTTCATTCTGCATCAAACCAAGCACACATCATGATTCTAATGAATGACACATAAACACTCATCTCTGTTCTCGGCCAAGTCAGTCTGCTTAGAAATCACATGAGCAACGATTTATACACGAGTCAAATGGATATACAGGAGTGTAGCATTATGGAACAAACCTCTTTGTTTCTTGTTTGAGGTTTTCCTCTCAGTTATACAGCCTAGTTTAGCCACAGCCTGGCAGCTTACATTGAGATTATCAAAAATAATCACATCCTCACATTGTTCTCCGGGGATTGGCGCAGGGAAGTAGAGAGTTGCAGCTGCAACACCTCAATAAACAACCCATAACACCGCACTGTTTATTCAGAGATGAGGAGTATACTGGGTTTGGATTTGTTTTGTTGGCCCCAGTGTCCGCTGTGATGCTGGCTCACAGATCCTCCTGGCCTGAAGACAGAGTTTATAGCTCCTCCACTATATTTATCTTTTGGAGGCCTCTGACACAGGTCTCACATTGTTCTCACTGCGCACTGTACTTTTTAACATTTGAGCTGAACCCAAAACATCTATTCTATGACTTCTCAGGAGTAATCTCCTTTAGAAAATAGCCACATTGTTTTGACATACAGGTTTACAGCTGAGTGATGGCCAGAACTATCCGATCAGGCCTTTTTTATTTTATGTTACTAAACGGGCTTATGTTGTAATCATTATTTAGCTGCCAGTGCTGGAGGCCTGTTTCAAAGGGATTTTTAATGGCTCCTATAAAACTCAACGCAGTGGCAAAAGGTATCCAGGTGAAATACAGGGGGCTGGGGTGGCCAGCCACCAATCACTGTGGAGGAGCGATTCCACAGATAGACCAACCATTTACACACACACACACACAGTCATACTGTCAAACTGTCCCTGTAACATTTCACTTTGACATGTAATTACTTTCACTTTTTGTGGATGGTAAAGGTTCCCAAACAACTGATGCAACAAGTATTTCTGTCTTTTACACTGTCATTGTATAATACAGTCAGTCATATTCTACCGCTCGTTCCCGTTTTGGGGTCACGGGTGACTGGAGCCTATCCCAGTAACTTTAGGCCTTAGGCGGGGTACACCCTGGACAGTGGCCAACTCGTCGCAGGGCTGACACAGAGTCAGACAACCATTCACCCCAATCTCCTTGTTGGGAGGCAGGGGCACTAACCGCTCTGCCACCATGCACCGCTTTGTATAATACAGAGTATCCCAAATGAAGTGAAACTAAAGTGAAAGAGCTCTTTTTCATAGCCAACATTTTACATTTTCAAATAGGTGTAACTAATACCATGATCAATTGCTTCATTGCTAGAACGGAATTATCACTAACTGACAAAATGTGATAAAGAGCTGCCAGACAAGTAAAAATATCGAGGCTTAATGTTTGGTCGGATAACTAAAATGGAGTGTACAAAGAAATACAGCTTTAAACTTTTCTTTTAAATAACTCCTTTAATCAGTTGGTACTGCACAAAGCAGTTACGAGGACTGTGTGGCTAGACAGCTCAACTGTCAACACTGGTGGCTAAACACCTAGCACGCAACCAGCCTTTTTAGCTGCCTATCTAGCTGAAGCTAACTGTCACCATACAACTACACCAGCCAGTGAATGTGATGTTAATCATTCATATTGCATACCAGTGTTGCATCACAGTATAAACTCTTGTAACAGTAGCTAAAGCATTTTATCCAGAAAGCTAATGCTAACAAAGTTAGCTAGCTGACGGTATAGCTACTTAAGTCTGTGTAGCTATACCGTTATACTATAGCTATGTGAATCACAGATACCATGTTTCTAAATATTCTTCTTCTCCAAGTGAATTTCTTTTGTTTCTTGATAAAGACAATGGACAATGGATGTATACAGTCAATGATTTATTGCCTACATAATAAACCAAAATGACATGTAGGCTAAAGTACAGAGACAGACAGAGAGTTTTGACTGGGAAGAAAAGAAAACCCGCCAATAATCATCAAGCACATCCGTCAAATCCAAAAACTGAAGAAGTTAGTCTTGCTCTCAGTTTCATGGTTAATGAAGCAGAGAAGAACCTTGTGTCTTTCTTCATTATGAACTTTCATTCTTTATCTGTACAACAGTAACTAATGAGAGATGTGTGAAAAGAATCATTCAGTTCATTTATTTTATTTTATTTCAAGTAAAATTCTGCGGGGCTCCTTTTGATTTATTGACTTTACACATTCTTTTTTTTACAGCTTTCAAAGACGAAAACATATTTGGTAACCACTGGTGTATTATAGCTGTGTGTGTGTGTGTGTGTGTGTGTGTGTGTGTGTGTTGTGGAGTGGTGAACATCAATGACATTTTTACATACCTGAATCATGACTTTGAAGCAGCTGTTTTCTTTTCAATCATGAGTTTTATTTTTCTCTGGGTTGGTGCTTCATTATACAACCCTGTGTTGTAAAATAATCAATAAATCTATCTTGTATCTTGTATCAGTTTGTCCAATGTGTGTTTATTTCACACATTACCAAGAAAATATCAGGCAAAGACTATATGCCCAGTGAATCTACCTATAAGATGGTTCTATTTTTTTTTCTTGGTTTCATGAGTCACAAAGTCTTCCCAGCATTATCATAGGCATAATTAGGAAACTGTGACACAAGGTCAAATTTGCTGTGAATTTTGAAATGGTGTGATGTACAAGGGATCACTGCTGGGAAGTGAGACAGGTATCAGACAGTCTGTCATCTCAGGTGGGCATGAGATTTTATGGCGTGGGAATATTGCCAAGTGTTTAATGCCCTTTTATGTTCGTGCTGGCACTGACCTGTTTGTCAGTCTACTTGCTTAGTCAAAACGCAGCCAATCACGCAACTTGCTCTGGCCTGTTTGTCTAGCTTGACAGACAAAAGATTTTGTAATGAAGAGTGACGTTATAAAATAAAATTAGCAGGTATGTAGTCAGGATTTTAGAAATACTGAAGTACCCTGACCACGCCACATTCCACCAAAACGAAAGTCTCTAAACATTTTGTTTTATTTGGATTTTATTGATTAAGTTAGCAACTCAGTTATATTTTATTGTTTTATTTTTGAACAGCTGCCAATAAACTCAATTAACTACACTCTAACTCAAATAACTGTCTCAGAAATTCTCTATTTTCCCTGTAATTAGTACCAGGTGACATTGTTATTTCTTGGAAATTAATAGGAACTTACTCACGTTGGCCTACTGTTGTATTGCCTAACATAAATAACATTTTGGTTGAGAAATACTGAGTCCTGTATTCATTCCGTTTGGAAAAGAGGCTTCTTTGTTTTTTTGTCGCTGAAATTTAGATGAGGAGATTCCTCTCTCATGTCTGTCCTTTAGCTTAGCTTAGCATAAAGACTGGAAACGTGGTTTTCACACTCTTTACAGCTTTAGAGATGCGGGTAGGCGGATTTAGTTACCTTTGGACGGAGCAAGGCTAGCTGTTTCCCCCTGTTTCCAGTCTTTGTGCTAAGCTAAGCTAACCAGCTGCTAGACGTAGCTTCATATTTACCGTACAAGAGAGTGGTATTAATTTTCTTCTCTAACTCTCGGAAAGAATGCGAATAAGCTTATTTCCCAACATGTCAAAGTACTCCTTGGATTTGGCAGTATTTTTATTCTGCATTAGATGCATACAAACAAACCCAGCAATTTCTGCAAGTGGACTTATTTTACAGTTAAAAAAAACACGTCACACTCACTGAAATACCAAGAGGCCCCTTTGTTGTTCCTTTCTCTGTTTTTTGAGGATTTCTTTTTTTTCCATACCATCTCAGTTTTCATGTCGGCCTGCTGGCTATGCTCCCCACCATTTCAACCGTTCCTGTCTATTGTCTCTATCAGCCCACCCTCTGCCCTCAGCTACTGTCTCTGTTGTTTTATGAGACACTCCTGTCATTTTGGACACCGATGCTGGCCTGAATGTGCACGCCGAGGGCCCCTCGACGTGGAGTTGGATTCCAACTCTAAGGGCTGAAGGAAGGATTTCCTCGTCAAAAATGTCTGGCCGGTAAATATGTCACCAGGCTGGAAACCAATCCCATGAAAAACAGGTGTGATGTTTTCAAACCCGCCACAGGAGTGTGTGCGATCTGTTTCTTTCCTCACACACTTCCAATCCCCTGCCAGCAGAGGTATTGTCTGTCAAGAGTAAGCAGCCCTGGAGCAGTTTATCTGCTGATCATCTGCTAAATCTTCGCTAATTAGATTTACCAAAGATTCACTGTGTGTGTTATTTCTATGCACCTCAAAAAGACTTGAATTTCACTGAACATAGCCACGGTAAATGAAAATGAAACAACACTGACCTTTCGAATGACAAACCCATTTTGACAAGGAGGTGTGTTGTGTAAGGGGATGATTGACTCACACGGAGCTTGTTGTCAACACTTCTCAAAGAGGAAAGAACCCGTTACTCATTCTTATAATTAAGTCACAGAAATACTCCATCGTTTCTACAACAAAAATGAATCAACATCCAACACTCTCTTTTTGCTGTATCTACACCCCCACGCAGACACATTGTTTGAATCCACCAATTTACATTAGACCTTCAAAGAAAACAGATTTTACATACATTGTTTGACACCTATGGTTAAATAAAACACTCTGCACCACACAGCCAGGCTACCTGTCACTGCTGAGATGGAACAACATTTTGCCAGCTGTCTATAGTTTTCTTCTTCTGCCAATCCTAATATTTGAAACCAGGGACTGGTGCTTGATCAGTTTATAAGAAAATGTGTGACTCAACAAGAGTCTACAGCCATGATTTCAGCTCTGTGAGCCTGTACTTAGGCTCAGCACTGATGTGTGCTAAATGCTAATGTCAGCATGCTAACATATTTACAATGAAAATGCTAACATACTGGTAGTATAACGTTTACCATCTTAGTTTATTGTGTTAGCATGCTAACATTAGCTAATTAGCACTGGACACAAAGTTCAGCTGGGGCTGATGGGAATGTCATTAGTTTTGCAGGTATTTGATCAAAAACCAAAGCATTGGACACATTTTAACCTGATGGTGGTGCTAGATTAAGAGTTAAGGGATCCTACCGAGTTGAGAGATTTCACTTTGAACCAAAAATGTCATGGTGGCGCTGAAGGAAAAGTCAGAGGATCATCAAAGTCATTAATATCCATCCTCTGGGGACGGTAAATGTGTGCAGGCCTACAAAATGTTGTGCCAATCCATGGAGCAAATGATAAGCTTTGAAAGGAATAATTCAATCCGATAAGTATTGGGTTTTACTTATAACTTTTGGTCACGTCCGATAATAACTCAGTCACCACATTACATCCCGCTCCAGACTTTCTCCCTCTTCTTTCCTTTTTTTAACCCATCAACTAACAGCCACCTGAATAGCGCCGCCAAGTTACAATACCTGATACCAGAACATCAACTTAACATTGCTGGCAATATGCATAAACAAGATAACATAGCAATTCAATAAGAATATACTATAAGTATGTGTGCACCCTTATGTTTAAACCTGTGTTTACACAATTATGTTAACAACCCACATTTTCACTCTTACAATACTAGATCCACAATAGTTTTCCCCACAAAACCAAAAATGTCAACCTTGTGGTGGCGCAGGGGATGACCGAAATTAAAAGTCTTCATCCTCTGGGGAGCATGAATGACTCAACAAACATTCATGGCAATCCATGCAATAGTTTTTGGGATGTGTCAGTTGCGCCGACAGACATTGCCATCCCAAGAGCCGTGCTGCTACTGTGGCTAAAACTACAGTTCATCTCTAGGAGCCAAACTTCTCTTCAGTTTTCATCTCTAAAAACATCACCAGGAGTTCTCAAGATGTTACAGAACAGGTCGTGAGAGATATTGAGCCATCCTGGCGTTCACACGGGAATGTTTGCACACATCTGCATCTTTTGGTAACACCTCTCTGACAGCAGCTACTAAATCAACAATACGGTCACATCGTGCAGTATAGAATTACCAGATGGGACATCTTAAAGTAACATTTAGAAAAACATTTAGTCATAACTTTGTGTATATGTAACTAATTGTGGAGCAGAAGGAAGAAAAGAAATGCTACAAGTCTAAATTCTATCGTGATGAAGAGCTTTTGTTGTCCTATAGCCAACTCAGTCTTTGTGCATCATAGATAATCAGTTTTATCTCAATAAACAAAACCTTACATGGTTCCCATTAGAAAGTACAATAGAAATCAATTTGAAACATATTGTATTTTCTATAACAGTGAGATGGCTTTTTGACCTATGGTGAATAGATCAATAAATAATGTGAAATATAAGGTAAACATTTAAACACTTTGAATATTTTTTAGCCTTTTCAGCCCCAGTTTTGATTGGACCGCTGTAATTTTCTTTATAAAAACAATTACCTTATTGTTTATGTAGCACTGCTGTTTATACTGTATGTAAGTTAAAAAAAATGATATAAGTATCTCACCGCAAGTAGCAGAATACAAAATGTTGGAGATAAACATTTAAACCTCACAGATAGACACTTTAAATGATTTAAAGTTAGAGGAATATTAAAAGGATTTTACATTCTGGTTCATCCATGCATCTTTAGGTGTGTTTATGTGCGTGTGTGTGTGTGTGTGTTGGGGAGGGGGTGTCCACACTTTTGGCCACACCCCACACTCATGTCATTCATGTGCTGAGTGACACTGCCTGTCATCAAATCCTACACGTCCACTCTGTTAAAAAACAACAACAACAACAACAACAACAACAACAACAACAACAACAACTAAATGAAATCCGATTTCAATTGCCAAATCTTTACTTGAAAACAATTACTGTTATTCCACAGGAGGGTCCTCCCACATCCCACCCACAACACTGCTATGTAGCTCCCACCCTAGGGGCCCTACGTGGACGCGCAGTGCGAGTGCACGCACGGTACGACAGGCAGCGGCTGTAGAGGAGAAGAAAAAGGAGACCGAGAGAGCAGAGCAGAGAGGAGCTGTAGGAGGAAGGAGACGTGACGGGAGGACTCAGAACAGAAGCTCTCCTGACCACGACACACACACACACACACACACACACACACACACAGAGAGATAGAAGGGAAACATAAAAAACGGGATCATATCTGGCAGTAGATTTGGAGATACGAGCGGCGGGATACGTGGTGCGTGCTGTTACGCACGACAGCGTTTCCCTGCGGTAAAATCAGCCTGAGTTTTTGGACAGGAGGCGCACGGCTCTTCCTCGTCAGGAACGAGGGTTTATATCGGGGAGGTTTACGGAGCAGCGGACTGAAGGCACACTGGAGGAGGTAAGCGCCCTTTTCCTCTTTAAGTCCACATAGTATTTACGTTTTCAGTCAGTTGAACGGACCAATAGAGCTCGGAGTGGGGAATGTCAAGCCTCCGTCTGGCGGGTCGCTCGCAGTCTGTCACTTTAACATCAGCTGCAGCCTCTTGTCCCCCATTCATATGTAATATCAGGCCACGTAACATGTAGAATTATAAAAGAAATGGATGCACATGGTCAAAATACCCTCCAGCAGCCCTGTACGCACCCAGGGCTCCAGGCTCCCAGCAGACCCCCCCCCCATCACATCACCCGTGCATCACCACCGCTGCTGCCGCCGCCTCGGATAAATGTCACGCTGTTTTCTTACATAATGCGTAAATGTGCAGTTACAGATGTTGCCTGGTGTATGCTGGACGCCACATCTGGGCTGCCAGTTTTGTGGCCGTGGACCCAGTGCACTGCAGCAATAAACGTGACGCACTGGTATAAATGAGGTACTGTAGAGCTCGATCCATCCAGAGCAATGCTGGTTGGGTTCATTGTCGCAGGGGAAGGCTGGGGCTCTGAATGGATCTGTGTTATGTTGGCGGTGTAAAGGCTGTACTGCGTTTTTTTTTTGCCTTCACACGGTGTCGAGAGCTGTGACGGACGGTTGTGACATTTTGCGTCATGTGTGAGGCGTTTAAGGCTGCTTACATCACACCGCTGCTGCCGCCTGATGGGGCATAGATGAGGCTTTTTACAGCTGGACACTAGGATGTTCAGCTGCTGTGCACTTCTAGCTAAACGCTGGCAATGTTGCTATGGATGGAGGGTGGTGTAGTTTTGTGTGTAAAAGCTACTGTGTGATTTCCTGTTGATCCCCCCCAAAACAGCCACAGACAAACAGAGGCGGAGAGATTGAAGCTCCTTTATTCCATTCCCTCTTAATACACCTTATTGTCATATACAATTTGCAGCTTTACATGTCTAGATTAGGGATGAAATGAGTCATGGAATGATTTTAAAGGAGACATGCCAAAAAAAATCCCTGGTTTCAGCTCCTCCAAATGGGAATATTTACTGGTTTGCTTAGTCTTGTATGATATTGAGCTGTATATCTTTGGGTTTTGGACTAAACAAGCAAGTGAGACAAAACAAGCAATTTGAAGATGTCAACTTGGGCATTTCTACTGTTTTATGAAAGTTTATTGACCAAATTGCTGTACAAAATAAAGTGTTTGAGATAGATAAAGGAAATAATGGCATTGTTAAATGCAATGAATAAGATCAATAGAGCATAGATGGTTTAAAGCAGTTGAGGTTGATTCACCTATCTGGTATCTTTATGTGAATTTCACACCATCACTCAGTTAGTTTAGAGCTAAAAAAAACCCCAGCAATAAACAAGGTGAGGTTGTTGCCCAGGCTTCAGTTGGAGCTGAAATTAGGTTGAATGTAGTCAGTTGACATGTTAAAACAGGCCTGCATGGCCTCAGCCAGACCAGACCAAACCAGCAGTGCCCCCAAGGTCTCTATCCACGAGTCCAAAAGCTTCAAGAGGGGACCCACCCTCCTCCTTCTCCGACTCTGAAGTGCCTGTGTTGAGCAACTGCACTGAGGAGCCGCGGCTGCATGTGACAAGTCTCTGCCGGCATGTGGCAATTCTTATGAAATGCCACGGGGAAGGAGATAAAGTCATTACAGGTGCATTATTTTGAAATGCCAGGACAGACGAGTGCTTCTCACCTCCTGCAGGTGATCTGCAGTCGACTCGTCCGTCTCCACGGCTGCTGGTTCAGTCAGGGGAGAATTCCCTCATTGCGTTGTCAACTTTGCTGACATTAACATTTCATTCAGGGTATTATGTAAGTGGCAAAGCCCTTGAGAGCAGGACTGAAAACATTGCTTTGACAGCTCCAGCTGCCCAGCAAATGTACTCGTGAGCGCAGCTCGAAAGCAACTCAGAAATGCCTCGTGACAGATGAAGACGTCATGGCCGAAGAAGAGCATCCACGGTGACTTTAGCTACCCATTCACAGTCAATATAAACATCCCAAAAGCAATCATGTGCAAGGATAAGGGTGTTGAAATAGAAATATCATTCCTTTTAATAATTCATATAGAAGAAAGCCTCTAATCCCTTTTTCTAGAGCTGTTTGAAGACACTACCGATACTTATAGAGTTGGCATCTTCTTTAGCATTAACACTAATGTCTCTGCTGTTGTTGCTGCTCTTTCAACATCATGGGATAGTCATGTAGTGTACCATCTGTTTTTCAGACATTTTGAGACAGAGCTGTACTATAATTTTCAGGGAGAAACGCTTAAGTTTCACTCACTTTATTATTTTTATATAATTAATTTTGCATTTCTTTATTGTGATAGGGGGGGGGGGGCAAATTCGCCCCGGCGAGGATCCAGCCCTGATACATGGTACGAGCGCCACCAGGTGAGCCCAAGGTTCACTCACTCTTTAATGACAAACTCCCAAATATAGCTGTCCTAACTTCTTTTCACTTCCTTATTGATCAGGCAAAATCTCCACACCCACGGCGACGCCAAATGATCCTCCATAAAAATAGAGGCCACTTAAAAGATTGCTTACTTGACAGTTGATGATGAGCAGATGGATTTAATAGTAATTAAGCCTTTTGAATTCAGTAGTCACATGACTACTATTACAAAATCGTGTGGTTGATCGGCCTTGAGTCTGTTTGGAAGCAGACTGAGAAGCACCTTTTCAGGCGTCAGTTGAATATAAACTACATTTCTAGAAGACAGGGTTGAAATAGCATTGGCTGTTTGTTAGTAGAAGTGAGACGTGTCAAGCAGATCATTGATTTATCTCTGACTGAGCCAACTAAGGACATGTTTATGAAGTCAAACTAGACATTAACAGCTGACGTTGCGTTTGCCTCCTCTTTATTTTTTGTAATGGAAAAACAACTGGCCTATATACAGTATGTCACATCTGACATAACAACGGACATCCAATCACTTTGCCCACAGTTTTATAATAATCTACAAGTTCTCATGATGATGTCTGCATTAGATCATGGAGATAAGCTCATGAGCAGATTTAGGGAGAAACCAAAGAGCCCACCTACTGTAAACGTCTGAAAATCATTTCAATCCACAGGCCCACTGACCCGCATTTCTGTTTTGTTCGACCTCTTCAGTTGACGGCTTTAAGAAAAACGGCTTTGTTGTGTGAAGCTGGCTGCCACAGTGTCCTTGCTTGAGCAGTCAAATCTCGAAACCTGCTGCTGTAACGCTCAAGGCTTCGTGTAAGACAATACTAGGATGAGGTCAATGTTTCACTTACCATGTCAGTGCGGCTATATGCATCTCTAACCAGGTGTATTTATGGAGCCTTCCACAATGGTGGTGGTATGTGTGTGGGGCATCTTAAATAGCATCTGTCTTTGTCCTGACACAGACAGGAGGAGAAGAGACTACAGTAAAGTAGTCAGGTTTCCATTGGTGTCACTGGCGTTTCTCAGAGAAAATCTGCACAACGTTAAAATTCTATGATATCCCAGTTTTTTTCATTAATCATATCTAATATTTTATCATTTAGTTTGGATAACCATTGGGGATCATGCATCTCCCTCAAACCTTTTAAGATGTTGGAGCTGCAGCTAAGACTGCAGCAGTCGGTTGTACTACTTCTTAATTAATAGGAAAAAGAAACCCTTTCTTACTTTGTACCCTGTTATATCAGTAATTTGTGACATTTAATGCATACAAGGAGTATTACAATTTACTTTTCAGTTGTACCCATTTTCCCCCAGCCTTCATCATCTGCTTGTATTGTAGTTTGTGATTTCCCAGAAGACTTTTCCACAACTCCCAGATACCGAACATGATCTGGATGCATTGAGCTGTGGGTTTTATGTGTTGTTCAGGTGAGCTGTAGTGATTGTCGAGTGACAGAAGAAACGTCTCACAGCCCTCATTCAAAACAACCAGTCGTGTGGCTTCTTTCTGGACAATTGAGGCCACTATCAGTGGAGTAATTGGCATGTCTTCCTGTTGTTTGTATGTGTTGGTCACTGTATGTTGTGCAAAAAACGTTTGGCATTTGCTCTGACATTTGCCTTGACACAAAAATCTTGCCATTTAAATAATACATGTGGGGATATTCTTAATTTTTCTTGTTGTCAACGAATCCCATGGAAAAAACAAAACAAAACCAACAATGAATTGATACTAACAAGTACTATTGTCTGTTTATCCAAAGCCTTCCTTTGTGCATAGAGCTCCACTGTTTTCCAAAAACTATTAAAACACACAAATTAGCCACACTTTTGCACTTTTAATAAGCGAACGTGTATATATATTCCTGATCTGTTTTTTAAAGAAATAACTCTTCAGAAGGAACCAGTGGGCTTAGGGCTGAGGGCCACAGACATGGCAAGGAAGAGACGGACGAATGCATTGTTGGTTTTGGTCTTTTCATAGGATTTGTTGACCATAAAAAATAGATAGTATAATGCCGGCGTTATCTTTTAACGCCACAGTAGCTGCAGTGGAAGTAGTTTGATAAGTTCACTCTATGAATTAGAAAAATAAACCCACAAACAACAACATTGCCCCATAAATGCAAAATGAAACATTGGCAGCTTATATGATGTTTCTTTTATGGATGTTGCTCATGTACTTTGACCACATCTGGTCACATTTTTCCACCTACTCTAATCAAGGATTTCACGTGTACTTTATTGCTCCTAACACACTTAAGCATGCACATGCATACACACACAGCTGTGCCGAAAAACAATCAGGTATTTTCACATCTGAAGCGGAGCCCGCATTCTTCCTGAATATCAACACAGTCAGTTGGATCCGTCAGTGCAACAGGGACAGCTGACACACTTCTGCTGTTTATGCTGCTAGTCACCGCCGCCTGGTGACCCGCTGACCTCTGTGACACTCATGTGACATAAAGACTGAAAGTGATTTGGCACGGTGTTGATGCTCCGATAGACAGAGTCTTTAAGTGTTTAAGTGAAGTCCATCATATTGACCACAGTCTGAATTAGACAAGGAAACCTCAAGCACACATGTTTGCTGCTTTGAAAGCCTTCATCCATATTGAGGTTAATTCGTGAACATATTCTCCTTGTTAGGTTTTACATATTCTTTAGAGAATAACACTCAAAGAAACTATGTTCTAAACAAAAAAAGACAGCCGGCAAGAAATTCTACCTCTCTCTTGTGCAGCTGTCCAACAATATTACAATCACTTTCACTTTCTCCACAGTCTCCTTCAAAGGAGTTGCTGCAGTATAATATGTGTCACTGGCGCAGATTGTTAGCATGATAGCAGAAGTCCTTTTGATTCCAACAGGGCTTGATTGTTAGCAGGGCGCTGCTGATTGTTGATTCTTTCAGCTGTTGTGAATTTCTGCATCCATTATCGCTTCTCATATCTCTTTGTATTATTCATTTGACCCCATTCTATGGCTGTCGCTGCTTTAGGCATAAACACCGTGTAAAAAGATTTTGCATTGCGTAAATAAACGTGCCTTTTTGACATGGAGAATTGGAGCACTTAGTGGTGTTTCTTGCAACAGGCAGCAGCTGGTGTGGGCATGCATCAGGGCCCTGGCACTGCCCGGGGCAAAGAGCAGCCAGCAGCATCGCCATGCTCCCCTTTGTCCTGCTTGGCTGATCAGAGATGGAGAGGCAGGAGGACGGAGTTTGACAGGGAGCAGGGATGATTAAGAGGAGTGTAGGCATTAATGCATGTTGAGGGATTCCTTTTAAATCAACCAGCCAGCAGGCCCTCTCTGCAGATTAGGAGGTTGGTTCTTGCTTTTTGTATGCCTCTAATAGCTTCTGTATATAATGTATCTATGGGATGTTATAGGAAAACTTGGGTTTATTAAAAATGTTGTGGTTGTTTTATCATCTCTATCCGTTATGGTAACATGGTACTCATCAAAGTAATTGCTAAATGCTAGTAACGCATCTTCTTTCTTTATCCATGTTTTGTTTCCACCAACTCCTGAGGGAAATATCTGGCTAAATGCTCCACTATGTTTACCAGCTATTTGCTAATTTTTCCTGTTTGGTGCTGAGCAGGTATTGACCAGTGATTAGAGTGAACCAAAACACTAAAGTAGCCGGCCGGAAAATCAAAACAATGAGCTGAAAGATGCTAAAGTGCTCAATACAGCTAGGAGGAGCTGCAGAGTTGGGTGATACATCTCTGTGGGTTCATCACTCATGCAACCTCTTTGATATAGAAGTAGTCATTTGATCTATTGTTAATATAGAACACTGATTATAGCTGCGTTAAAGCATATTTCTTCTAGTCTTTTGTAATATTGCCAAGTTTCCAGGTCTCAGCAATTAACTTGGTGAGAACAATTTTATCATAACCGATAGGAATGATGGCCAAAAGGATGACCCAAATTATATTAAACCAGAATTTCCCTTAAAGCCTTTCTGTTATATCTTCGTGTTCTTGTCAACTTCTGAGCCCACACACATGATCCACATGACCCCAGCCCATGCTCTAAGCCAGTAGTCATCTTCCCTGTCGAAGTGTCTTTTGATCAGTTCTCTGAATCCCTAAAAGCCTCGGGGTCACTGAGTTACAGCTGACTGAGGTCTACAGACTGGCAAGCGAAGGGAATTTCCACGCAGCAATCAATAAAATATCACATTAAATCGTTTTGTTTACCACACTCAGGAAGCAGTTTAGAGCCTGAGTCGAGCAGTCAGGAGCCCCACACCATGGCTGTCGCAGCTGGACGCCGGTTTGAGGAACCCACAGAAAACAATGGCAGGAGGGCTCAGAGGATGTGATGCACAAATGTACTGAAAAATCTCAAATTCCTATAGGAGATGCTGCAAAGCTCCAATCGGCTGTAATTTGTGTTGGTTAGGAAGTGGAAAACTTGAGCTAAAAACAGTAAGGACGAGCCCAAAAGCTCGCGTGTGCCTTGAACGTCCACTTAAAGTGCTTCAATGAATTCAGGTGGTCAGTATTAGCTCTCAGCCGGTGTTTTAGCTCTGCCGCTGCTGCTGCTGCTGACGATTGCATTGTTTCTCTCACTGTGTTGCCTGCAGATTGATGGAGCTGTTGCTCAGATTGACAGATCTAGGCTCAGCCAGCCACTCTCCCCTAAAGCCAGCCAGACTCTGCCTGTGAAAAAACGCCTGAGAGGGTAAATCAGTAGTAAGAAAAACTCTCACCCCTCTGCAATTAGCACCGTGTCAGTTTGGGGTTCGCAGGCAGCCGATAATGTCACATCTCACTCGCATCTGTGGTTCAGGCCTTAAACATTTTTGACAGGGTGCCTGCACGCTCAGGAGGCTGCGTTGTTCAGCGCTTGTGTCACTTCCCCGAGAGCTGAATTACTGTCTTTAATAACTGCATGTCTCATATTTGTGCCGTCTGTGCTGTCAGTTAGTTTTTGCGAGCAGGGTCTGGTTTCAGTCACCGTGGACTGGCTGCGGGTTGGAAGTCGTGGCCAAATGACGCCCCACTGAAGAGCGCTGGCAGCCGACACACACGCGAGAGGAATTTGAATACATGCACAATACGACAGGCAGGCAAGGCAAGCGTGTGACCTACTGTCTGCCCCTGCTTTGTTGCAATATGTGTGTTGGCAGTGTGTGTGTGTGTGTGTGTGTGTGTGTGTGTGTGTGTGTGTGTGTGTGTGTGAGTGAGACAGAGCCAGAACAAAGCAGTCTGCGACCAGAGGACTTGGGTGTGGCACTCAGTGTGATGAAGCACCAAGTGATGTCTGATCCATCAACACTTCTGCTTTACTACATCTATTCATTTGTAGGTGCAGCTGTGTATCAAACCTCAATACTTTTTGAGTACTGACCGAAATGTGTCCGTCGCATCGAGCATCAAAAACTCTCAAGGTACCAAAGCGTTGGATGCTTCGCCAGGTTTTGTTGTATGGCTGAAAAAAAACAAACATGTTTATATACCTCAGAGTATCACTATTTAGTTTATTGACTTTGGTATTTGTACCAAAACGTAGGTGTCTAATTGACATCAAATGATACCCAGCCCTGTTCATTTGTAGCTTTCTGTTCGTCTTCCTTTTACTTATGTTCACGTTTTCGTGTACGTCTTTCCCTCTGTCTTTCTTCCTCTTCCTGGCTCTGTGTTTTTCTGGCTCTAAAAGCTTAGTCATTCTGCCAAGGTTGTCTGAAAGTTGCTCTGTCCTGCAGTCTGTCCTACTTTTGGTGCACAACTCTAAAGTGGGACGCCACAATACGAATATAGCAGGGGGGAGCCGGTGGTTCAAAATCCCATGATGTGTCGATGGGACGCTGCAGGTTCAGACTTTGCAGATATCTTCCCTCCTGTCTCACTGTCTTAGAAATGCTTTTTGTCTCTGTCCTGTAAAGAAGACCATTTAAATTGTGGTTTGGAAGTTCTGTCCTTTAGCAAGACATTGAACTTGTTTTTTGCAGGATAAGAGTGGCAGCTATTTTCCCTGAAATGTAAATAACCCACTGTTATCTCATCTTAGTTAAATGTGTAGCGACAAATTTTGTCCCTCAGAGGAGGTATGAACCTCTGATTATGCTGTTTAACATGGAGTCATATGGCACATCAAACTGTTGGCATCTTTCTTTATTCTTTAGGGTCAGCATTAGCTGCTGATGTCTGTCTTGTTGGGCTCCATAAACACTCACCATAGCAACAGAGACCCACAGAAGCCACGTTTTTCATCATCCCTTTGTGTTTTTCTGCCTTTTCCTTCCGGTGTTATTTGTCATTATATGTTAATAAAGCCTCTCAAATATGAGGATTTGTTGCTTTTTTCCGTTTTATTGTAAAGTGAATATCTTTGGGACGGCAATTTGAAGACTTAACGTTCGGCTTTGAGTAATTGTCATTGGATTTTGTTTTTGCTACTATTATCGGAGAGATTTTTATAAACTAAATAATGAATCAGTTAATTAGTGAGTTGCAGCCAGCTTAGCAACGGCGAGCATAGTTCTTTATACCCTATTAGGATCCTCATTAGCTGATTTCTGTCTTGTTGGGCTCCTTAAACACTCACAGAAGCCGTGTTTTTAAGCACTTTATGTTTTTCAGCCTCCTCCTTTCTGTTTTCTTTATATGTTGATAAAGCAATTTAGAGTTGAAACCATTAGTCGATTTCTATGATGGATTTACTGTTAAGACATTTATCAAGCTATGTGAATTTAAAGACTTCACCTTGGGCTCCCAGGAATAGTGATGGACATTTTAGACTAAATTAATCAAGTAACTTAAATATAATTGTATCATTAGTTTTAGCCCTAAAGTAGCTTAGCAACATTCAGCCTCCTTCTTTATATTCTATTAGGATCCTCATTAGCTGATTTCTGTCTTGTTGGGCTTCATAAACACTCGGCATAACAATAAAGACCTGCCGCAGCGCTGTTTTTCAACATTGTCTGTGTTAATCTGGCCCCCGGTTTCTATCATCATTATACGCATGTTAATCAAGGAATCAGTTGGTGCTGTCAGCCCACATGTTTTTTTTGCCGAGATTCAAAGCTTGGCCCTTCTTCCTCCTTTTTCTACTACAGATCATTAATTTATTCATCCATTCATTCATTCATTCATTCACTGGCTACATAAGCCTACCTCTTCAACCTTCGCTGTCAGGCAGCAGTTGCTAGGAGCCAGACTCACTCACTCGCTCTGACATAAGCAGCTAGTTGGTAACAATAAGGGTCACTGCTGATTATTATATAGTATGTTGCTGTATTTATTTATTAACTCAGAAGCAGAATCAGGTAAGAGAGATTCTTCTTACATTTTGGTCATACCAGTTTTATAAGTAAAACCTAATAAAGAGAGGCATATTTGTAGTCTGTTCAGGCGCATTGCTGCTTTCCAGTTTGCCTCACATTTTCCTGAAGAAATGTGTCATCTTAAAATATGTCTGTGTTGTTTTTTTCTGCTTCTAAATAATCTGTAAGTGATTACTGGCTTTGATATAGAAAGATTCATCTACTGTAATATTTGAAGATGCAATATTAGAGGAGAAAATCTTGGCTTCAGTTGGTTCCCGATCAACAGACAATTAATCAGCGAATATTTTGACAAAAGAATAGAAATAATAGTCTTTTTTTTTTTTTGTTTAAATGCCAAATTTCACGGGTTTCAGCTTCTCAAATGTAAATATTTGCTGGCTTTCTTTGTTGTCCGATAGGAAATTTAATATATTTGTGTTTTGTTGGTTGTACAAAACAAGACATCTGAACATGCTAACTTGGGCTTTGAGAAATGGTGAGGGGCAGTTTTCACAAGTGATTTTACTGAGAGAATGATTTGCAGATGAATTGACAATTTAAATTATTGTTAGTTGAAGTCCAGATAGAAAGGAAATGGGCACTTGTATGTATCAGAATGTAATGAAAAGAAGACCGTGGCATCAAAGAAGTACAAAATATATAAAGAATCACAACATGGAACAAGAAAAACAGCTTAAAGGAGCAGTTCAGGAGGTTCAGTGGACATATATACTGTAGATGATGAATAAGGAGCTACAGTTATTTTTATTTTTTTTGGGGGGAGGGGGGGGTGCTGATTGTATCCATCAGGGAGTCACATTACAGTCGTTTTTACAGCTGTTGTGTTAATGAAAAGCTCTTGGTTCCCTTTGAGGCAGCAGAAGCTTATTGGAAAAGTACGGCGAGCGAAGCTGCAGCACTTCAGCCTCATCTGGAACAATGATGAAAGCTGTTCATGTAAAACGAGCCGCGCACGGAGCACTCTCATTGGTCGCTGGCAAGCGAAGGGAGGCGGGCGATTGGCTCTTGGTTTCCGATCGGCCACGATGTGGTTGGCTGTTGTCACGGTGCTGAAAGGTCTCACCAGAGAGAGAGAGAGAGTGTGTGTGTGTGTAAACAGGGGTGAGGATATACCGGTGGCAGTGAAAAGACAGAGTGAGTGTGTGTGTGTGTGTGTGTGTCTTGTTGTGTTAAAACGCTTAGGTCAAGGTGAGCACAGTGGGGTTTAATTTAGTCAGAGCAGGGTGTGAAAGGTGGCCTGCTGTGGCTGCATGGGTGTGAATGAAGGGTCTTTGAGTCATGACACACTCTATAAACACACACACACACACACACACACAACTATTAACTTGTGTCCACATTCATGTCTCAGAGATCAGACTTCTCTGCTGTGTTGCAAGCTCTACAGAGAGGACGTGATATAAAATGGGGTTGGGCTTAAGTATGACTTTGTAATCCTGCTCCATATATTGTTAAATGTTTGGTTACACGATTTCAGAATGGTGTTATTTAAATTTACAAGATTTTTGTTTGTTTTTTGGAGCGTGAGGGGACTCTTTTTCTCTCCCTCGCCCTATGGTAATGATGAATCATTACCATACCACCCTTTTACTTCCCGAGTTCATACAAGCAAAACCAAGACGTCTTAAGCATCACTCATTAAGTTTTCCTGTTCCAGCCCAAACACACTGTGTAGATTTACAATAAGGCAATATTTGTGTGACAATTTTCACATTTTTGTTTTTTTTGTTCTGTTGGCATCTTTGTTGTTGAACGTGACATTTACTTACAAGACAATCTATTGGGTCCTTACATCAAATCCTGTATTCATCACACTGAAAGAAAATTTAAATCTCCCACCTCTTCAGTTCATCTCTGCCAGACTGACAGTTGATTAGGTGGTTGAGGCAGAGGAGGGAGGCAGAGCAGCTGCCGCCAGAGAGAAAACAATCAGCGAGTTGCACACACTGGCCTGTAAGTGGATTTGGTGGCTGGAAGGAGGGAGGGGGATGGGTGGGGAGACGGCGTCTGTGCTACATGTCTAGATCGCCTTGTGGACTGTGTGTGTGATTAGATGTGCCTTTTGTTTTCAAGACGTGTGTGTTGCCAGTTCTGCGCAGCGATTTGGTTTCTGCCAGCAATGTGTTGGACATGTGTCGGGGTTTGAGTGCGTGCGAGGTGAAATTTTGATGGTCCATGTGGCAAGACTGGGTCGTTCCACCAACAAACGAATAAGATACGGTGAAGAAATTGAGCATTTTCACAGAAAAAAATTAACATAGCCTACAACTGATAATAGCAAATGTGTGTAGGTGACGACATTAACACTAAAATACACTCAGTTGCCAGTTTATTAGGTAGAGTCATTAGGTTGATTCAACTGTCTGATTTTGGAGGCTGCAGCTTGTGGTGCTCTTGAACAGTATTGCGCTATACAGAGAGGTGTTTTTGTTCTTTAGCCTAACCTCATTGATATACATGTGGTGGACAAAATAATGGAAACACCTGGCAGTAAAACTCCCTAAATCCCTCCTCAAATTGATGAAATCCCTCCGTTTCACTTGGAATATGTCACATTACTGATGCCAGAGACGCTCCAACTGCCATTTTATCTGTGACTTTAGAAGATTTATTGATGCCTCCCAAAGCATAAATTGGAATTGCCCGTGTGCGTGTTTTTGTCTGTACCATGGCTCTCCCCTAGTGCATGCTGGGATAGGCTCCAAACCTGCACAGGATTCATGCCATAGAAGATGGATGGATGGAAGTGTAGGAAACCTGTCTTTGATGGTTACACAGTTAAACCAATAATTATTTTTTTAAAAAGGTGTATTACAAAGCAGAAAGCATGAAGTAAAGACTGAACCTGGTGGCACCTTTTGTTGCATGCACGTGTCTGTTGTTGATGTGAAGTTTCATCACCTTTTCATCAATAGTTGTTGCTGCAGCACATTATGACGTACTCTGTGGCTGTATTTATCTTTGTTTTTAGTGTGTGTGCTGAGAGTTTGTGGTCGTTCTTTAAAGGAAGTGGAAAAAGGGTTCCGTCTCTGTTTGTCACTCAGCTCGGTTGGTACACTCTGGCAATGATAGCTGACTACTAGCAAATATCCAAGTTAATACAGTTATTCATGTCTTTTCTTGCCTCGCTCTGTCTCTCAGTTCAGTGTAGTTAAAACAGTAATGTGATGTTGGTGTAAAATAGGAGGTGTGTGTCTCAGAATCCTGGAAGAAACACATTGTAATGTGTTTTTCTTGTATTTCTGGTCACGTTTACCGACTGTAGATTTTCTCCTTTACCTTCCTGTCTTACCCACTGTCTGTCACTTGCTCTTTATGCAGCTGGCTTCACGTGAGCAAAACGTGAGGGCCCTCATGGTGAAGCAGACCTCCTCTCCATTACCCGATCCCATCCGTGCTTGATTTATTGATGAGGATGTTATCGTCTTTCTTGTTGCCAGAGCGGATTCACACACATGTTCTTTGTATTATTCATCTCTGCGTGGTCATGTGCGTGAAGATTCACCGAATAGAGCTGCATGTGTCTGTGTCTGATCTCATGTTAGTGGCTGAGAAGACATGGTTATACACTGCCTTTGCATGATGATTATTATGATGATGATGCTTGTGTGTGAGAGAGAGACTACCTTCTGTCCCACCCTGTTTTCTGAAACGTGCCCTGAGGGTCATCCTTGTGTGAGATGCGTTTGGCCTAATGGCTGCATTCTTGGGACTAAATGGACTGTACCTAATCCACGTCATTGATACCCCCCCCCCCCCCCACACACACACACACACTTGTACAGAGCTCGTGTCTTCCCTCAGGGTCCCTCTGCGCAGGAAGCCGACTGGTGGACAGTCTCTACAAAGCTTTGCTCTTTAAAATGTCATTGTGAATGTGATGCGTCTAAATGTTAACGTCCTAATCAGAAATAGCTGTTGGCCATGAAGCCTTATTACTGCATTAAAACTGTAGTTGAGCATCTCTGACATCATCCAGCTGGATTTGGCAAGCAAAGCTGCGGAATTAGACACCGCTTTTCAGTCCCAGTTTTTTTGCTTTGTTTTTTGGTCCCTTTCCCTTCTCTCTGCCTCGTCCCTTTGGCCTCAGCAGCCAATTTGTCTTTTTTTTTCAAGCTGACAGAAAACAGACATTTGGTCTGCAGGCCACATGAGGGTTTTAAAAACATCCTTTGAGTTGTTTGGAGGGTCAGCTTCAGTCTGGTATCTGAGTAGAGCGCATATATAGCTGTGAGTTTGTCACACAGTCTCTTGTTTCTGTGCTATAATCCCAGAGGTTTCATTTCCTCTGTATGATGGTCATATCTAATCTGTGCAGGATTGGACTTGGAGGGCAAAGAGGGTGACTGAGCCAGGGCTGTTGCCATGGTAACCTCAGGACCAGGGGTAATCATTGGACCAGGCATCTGGTTTCAGGAAAAGCAGAGTGAGATGTTTTCTGAAGGGTTTCTGTAGCTCAATGAAGGAGAATTTGCCCTCAGTTGAGCTGCTTTAACAGGTGATTTGTGGGGTATTTTTCAGTACTAGTGCTGATTTCGGTACCAATACTCAGGTATACGCTACATTTTTTTACATACATTAGTGAAACTTTTTTCATTCGTTGGGAAATACACTTATTCGCTTTCTTGCTGAGAATTAGAGGAGAATATCTCTTCTGTTTTCTTGTGTGTTCGCTAAATACGAAGCTGGAGCCAGCAGCAGGTTAGCTTAGCTTAGCATAAAGATTGGAAGCCAAAGATAACAAAATCTGCCTATCAGCAACTCCATAGCTCACTAATTAACACTTTATATTTCGTTAGTTTAATCAGAAATAGGGGTTTTTACTGGGGGTAAACGTGCTGGACTATTTCTTTGCTGAGTGCAGTGACTTCCTGACTACCTGAACCTCCCCATGAAACCTCAACTTTTTTTACACCATAGTTAAAGAACAGATATGAGAGAGATATTGATCTCTTTTAATCTTTTGAGTGCATTCCCAAAAATGCCAAACTCTTCCTGAAGCCAAACCTATCAAACATAAAACATCAAGAGCTGCAAACGATCTTGGCAAAATTATAATTAAATCAAAAAGTGTCTTATCAAAGAATAATAAAGAAGAGTATGAATATGAGCATTTGATGCCAGAATTTGGAATTTACACGTTTTCAATGTTCAGGGTTACGTGATTTCCTTTGGTGGCAAAAAAGTTTTGAGGTTTGACACCCAGATCTACCAATCTCAAAGTTCTTTTGTCTTCAGAGGACAAAAATGTTGAGAATATTGTGTATTTAAATGCCAGTTAAATCCTGTGCTAATACACAGGTATAGTTGGCTAATCTTTTGTTGGCTCCGTCAGTGTTGGTCCCTGTCAGAAGGACTCTAACAAGACATAGTGTAAGAGTTGATTTCTGTGCACGAGGTTGTTTTGGGGTTTGAGTGTATAAATGTAACCAGAGCTGCTGATCTTGTTGAGGTAAGACCTTGATTTATGACCCTATATGGAGTCATCTCTGCTAAAGAGCCTTTTGTGTTCCCCTCTTAGCCTCCAGGGTCAGAACAGAACACCATCTCTGCAGCCGTCTCTTTTAGCGCGTCACCCATTTTTCAATAATAGGACACAGTGGAGTGTTCAGGTCCAGAGGTCTTCATGTAATAACATAATCACTTGGCCACAAAGAGGAGATGAGAATCGCTATCAGCTCCACATTCAGCCACTAGCTCCATTCCTGTAGCCCTGAGACTGTAGTTGTTCAGGACATATTGGTTATAGAATTAACTTGACATTTCAAGAATGGGTCATTTTCAGTGTATCTCTGTGTTCTTTCAGATGAATTTCATCCCTGCAAGAGACACTCACTTGTACACCAGCCTGGACATTTTGGGAACACAACAGCATTGGCAGACATATACACTGATCACTTTTAAACTTCAAACTTTATTGTCACATATACAATTATACACAGTACAATGTCTAGTGAAATTCAATCTTTTTAATTTAGGAAAATGTGGCGCTGCAACCTAGAGCTGAAACAATTAGTCAGTCAGTCAGTCAGTCTAGATCATCAATCAGTTCATCTGTTTAGTTACTCTTTGATCATGAATGCCACAAAATTCACTGGTTTGAGCCTTTTTAAATGTGAATATGTGTTGCTTTCCTTGGTTTTGTATGATGGACTCTTTAATAGAACTAAACAAGCAGGTAGAACATGTCAACTTGGGCTGTGTGAACGTGTGACTGGTATTAATCAATATTTCCATTAATCAAGAAGATAATTGGCAGGTTAATTGATAAAGAAAATAATCATTAGTTGCAGCCCCATTGGCAACATGTACATGAGTTTATTTAAGTTTATTTAAAGAGTTTCCCCTTGGGGATTAATAAAGTTTTTCTGATTCTGATTTCTGATTCTGATGTGTCAGTTTTGGCCAGCATGTCCATGATATCGTGTGCAGGACCTCATTTGTGTTGTATCGGGGCGTTAGGCCCAGATTTTGGTAATGGTGAATCTCAAAGTTTGTTTTTCAATAGTAGTTAGGGATAGTCGCGCCGAACTAAGCTGTGGGGAACAGTGTCCACTCAAGCCATGCAAGTTGCTTACCTTGATGATGCAGTAGGAGCCTGTTAGCTGCAGCTCTTCATCTAACATCTCACTATGGGTGTTTCTGCTTGTACTAGTCCTCCCTGCAATATTTAAAATGGATCTGCTGACCAAATAGTGCCAAAATATGTCCTTGTTGTGGAGACCTGTTTTTATCGATGAATAGCACCGCTAAGGAAAGCTCCACTAACTCAGTGATAAACCCCTTACATTTACTATAGCTGTTTCACAGTTAAAGCCTCCTGCTGGTTCGCCATTTGAAAGCTTTTTAAGGTAGAGACATCAGCAGCAGGAACTGCTTGCTAGGAAGGCATATGTTCAGGCAAGGGTTTCGAAGTGGGAGTATTTTTCTGATTGGTGGGATTTTCAGATTCTGAAACAATTTGGTAAGCTTTGGTCTTTCAGTGTGTTGATTATTTCCCTCTGCTGGTCCTGTCCGTGTTGCCTCTGACATCTAAAATAAAGCCTCACTTTATGTTTCTCCTCAAAGGTAGTCTCATTTGGAGAAGGTCTGTGTGCTATAATGAGCATGAAGGGTTGAACCAGTCATGCAGCCTGCAGAGCCCCGTCATTACCTGTAGTTGCACCATGGCCTCAGTGCTCAGACCTGCACTTGACGGTTGTCTCTTCTGCTTGTTTTTGTCCCCTCCAGTGTCTGCCTGACCCGCTCAGAGCACTGCAGCAGCAGAGACAACAATGCAGCTTGTCAAGGAGGCTTGTAGCTAATTTAGGCCGTCCTGCACGTTCAGACTCTCAGGTTTCTCATGATTCAGTATCCAGTGCTCAGGCATGCCAGAAATGGTGAAGTTTAAGAAGGGGATGTGCTAATCTTTTGCTGGTCTGCGTATTTAAAACTGACCATCACGGGAAATGATTCATGTGGAGGAGGCAAACGCAATCCAGGAGCTCTGTGGCTGAAAAAACTCTGAGGTGGAAGTGAAAGTGACCACAGCGCCTTGTTTTCCCCTCGCCCCTTATCGTGTCATGTTTCACCAGAGCGAAAAGAGGACCTTGAAGCATCTTCCTCTTTCCCTAATTGGAGACTCATTTCCTTTTGGATTTCAGGGTAAGAGGGAGGTGCGCTAATGTGGCCGAGTGAAAACTGAGAACCAAGATAAACTTTTACCATCGAGAGAGAGAGTGGAAAAACAGGGAGCAAGATGATGTGAGTGGCTGCCAATGAATGTACAGCAGCAAAGCCCTCACATTGTTATTGTGTCCAGCCTGGTTGAATTTGCTGAAATACAAGGTCTGGTACACACAATAGGTGGGGTTGAGGCTAACAATACAGGCTTTTCCTCAGAAAACAAATCAAAATGTCAAACTGACATTTCTTGGAAACTGTAGCACAAGTTGACCACGTACAGTAAGCACTTTGCTTAATGAAACACCTCCATTTTCTTGCAACTGTGTTCGGAAAGTGGCCACAGGACCGGTTATACATGTTGCCACCTTGTGTACAGAGCAGCTGCTGAGTCAGAGGTCAAGACTGAGATCTTTTCCACCTCAGCGTTCGAGTGAAGTGTTTACGAGCATGTAAACGGGGCTTGTCAGAGCTCAAACATCTGGTCGGGGCACATTCTTCTTATTTTTGCCAGATTTTTGAAGCCCCCCCCCCCCACCCACCCAGACAACAATAATAATAAACATGGAGCTTAGAAATTCAATTGAATGAATTCAAGTTTATTAACGCTGTATGTGGTGTTTCACTAAAGTCAGTGGTTTGCTAAGTGGGTCGACCTTGAGGATCTCAGATCTCCATCTTTGCGCTTCCTCCGTCTGTCCTTGCTGACCATTGAGAACATAACAGTTCCTCTTCCCGTCACTTGAATGGCGCCACTCCTCAACAACCATGTTGCCGTGGTTGGTCTCATGACTCATTGTGACAGGAGTCAACCCCGGAGCCCCTTGTCGTCTTCATCTGTTGTTTCCTATCAAGGTCACGATGAGCTTTTATATCTGTACCTCCACTTGCTTCATGTGCTCTGTGTCTTCCCTGTTCTGTACATCCATCCTGCCTACAGATTTTTATAGGATAATTGTGTATTTTGACGTTATCAGCAATTTCCCTGAAACACTAAAACCAATCAATCATCATCAACAATCAATCGATTTATCCTACTTGCAGTGTCTGTGTAGCTACAGCCAAGTATCCTTTATTCAGCTGTACCATAGAAGAATTCTCAGCCAACAATTACTTACTCGTCAATGCATTAAAGACCTGTACAGTCACGTTGAGTAACATGAGGAGTGCAGTTTACAGTGCAGCAACTTTGATTTCTTTGCCTCAGGAAGACATCATTCTCTGTTGCCAGACAGAACATTTATAATGGACAATTACCTCCGATTACCTTCAGTGACAACACTTTCAAAATGATTTGTTTGCAAGAATATCTGCGCATTACTTTTTTTTTTTTTTTTTTACCAGGATAATCCAGTCTGTATCAGTATTGCTTTCCAGGGAGTCATGGGTTCATAAAGCAAACACTAAAACCACAAGACAATTAAAAACATATAAAACAGGATGTATAGTTTGCTAATCAAGTGTTCTGATGTCCGGATTTCTGTTTACATTTGAATGTCTGGAATCTGGTTTACTCTCTTGTAGACGTAGACCCGTCCAGCTGAGTCCAGGTAGTGACTCCTGGAGCGGCTTCCAGGAGATGTGGGTCCCACCTTTCCAGAGCCGTTGCTGCTGACATTGTGTGACCATTAGTGGCCGTTGCTGAAGCCCACCTAAACAGTTCTGTTAGGGGGGGACAACGTGACGCACAGATTTAAATACCACTGTCAGTACAGTTACTTAGCAAGAATGATATAGTTTAGGCTAGGGAAAGATTTTGGTCATAGTAGTAAACTAAGGTTGAAGTTATTTTAGGGTTAGGCAACTAAAACACTTGATTAAGGTTGGGAAAAGACTGTCGTTTTTTTTAGAGAAATCGGCTATTTGTTGTTAGTCTGCAAAGGGGACATGAAGTCCGCTCTCTTATATGAAGCTCAGATGTCGTATAACGGCGGTCAATGGGGAAAATCCTTTTTGGGCCGCAGAGAATTGTTTTGTTGCAGTATTGCAGTTGGCCACAGAGACAAATTGGCAGCAAGGCTGACTTGCTGTGCTGTTTCCAACTCGCTTAATCGCTGTTTTCAGTGTTTACACCACTTTGCTGGTTTAACGAGCTGAGAGATATAAACTTCAACAATAGAGTTCTATAGCAGTTGAGGCAATAGCTATTTATGGGATAAATTCAGCGTTTGTTTAGTCTCTTTAGAGGAATTGTTGTTGAAATTAAAAACATGAGTGATACAAGTCTTATCCTTTTTAAGGTTTAAACAACGATCAAAGAGAATAAAAGCCTGAGAAAGACAGTGAGCAAACTGGGACTTGTGCTCCAACAGATGGCATGTCATTTTACAATTCAGTACTTCTGCAAAAAGTTCAAGTGCCGCTGTCAAAGGCAGTGCCCAAAATGTGGGCGCAAACATGCAATTTGACATCCCCTCTGCTGATTGTCAAATATCATCCCTTGTTTAAAAGACATGCCACTGGTAATTCTTGTGGCAACCTTGTTTTGCTTGTCTTTGCCTTTTTCTGGCTGTGGGGACCAGTGTCGTGTTTCAGGCCACTTTTATTGAAGTGCTGCAGACCTCTTCATCTCAAAGCCATTTGGCTCCGTCTGCAATGACTGCAACGGCTTTTATGTATTTTTAAACACACACACACACACTCACAATCAAACATACGCACAAATGCACTCATCAGCTTCTGACCTGTTTTGTCCGATAACAATCAGGGCGAGGCAGGCTGTCGACGAGAACCAAAAGTGACAGACCTGCAGAGAGGAAGTGGGCAAGTGTTGTGAACAATCACTCTACCTGTCACACTCCTCTGTCCATGACCGTGTATGTCTAACACAAAAGCTTCTGCAAAACTGCATTCAGCAAAGGTGACTGAAGCCAGTATAGCGTGGGCAGCCAGGTTTTGCTTCTGCGTGGAAGAGCGTAATCCCCTGTTCTCCATGCAAAAACATGCATGCATCCTGCCGGTCGTGACATGTTTGGTTCTTCCTGGTCCAGCGCTCTGAAGGCCATTATTAGGGCCAGACTTGCTTTACTTTGATCTTCCCAAAACGCCACGGCCCCACCATTCATTACAGCTCAGAAATTATGCATGGGGAACTGTCGGTCCGCCAACATTACTCAGCCCGAGCCCCTTTGGGTATGATTGGAAAGCAGCAGAAGGAAAAAAAAAAGCTGTTTAAAATTAAGGGTTAAAAGAGGATAGCATCCTTTGTGGGCATTTAATTGGTCCTGGCATTTTACATCTTAGACCTTTTTATGGACTGTCATAAGGCAGGCAACATAGAGTGAGTAATGCAGTATAACATAAGCTCTGTCGTACTGTACATTCTGAAATATTTCCTGTCGCACTGAAGTTGATGGAATTGTATCCTATGTATTACCACATAATTTAGCCTAACCTGCCCAGTCCTCTTTACATGTGGAGCTCTGCAGGGGAAACGAAAATCAGAGTTTATCTCAGCATTGATTATTTGAAAATGAAAAATTTGGACGCCTAATGCACAAAACGGGGGCTGATATGGATCGTACTCCTGCAGACACAAATCCCAGCATAGAACCGGGGGGACCAACGGGAAACAGAGGTGGTGAAACTGGAGGATCAATGAGGATGATGGAGCCATTAGTGACACTGTGACCCTGGTGAGGTTTGATTGGTTTTTGTAGCAGTGCTTGGAATGGAAGACTGTTGATGTTGGGTAACTGTGCAATGGTTACAGGGAAAGCTGGTGGTACATCTGTGGTCGTTCTGTTGAAGCGGGCCTGTGCGGATTTAAGCGTGGCTGTTGTTCCTGCCCACCCTATTAAGTTCTACTCTTTCATTTTCCATAGTTCTTCGGTGTCCAGTAGTTACTCAGCAATAGCTCCTCTGGATAGTGTCCAGCTCACTGCACCTTGAGAGCCAAAGCTGCGGGCAGATCATTGTTTATTCTGGTCATCAAGTCCTGGGCAAAGCTGCTTTAATGCAAACACACTCGGGGGTGTTTCTCTTGGCCTCGCTCAGGTTCTGGGAGAGAAATGTAGGCCGAACTTGTCCTTGGCTCAGACTCACATCCGCTTTTATTCTGCACAGTAACAGCAAGAGAAGAGCAAGAGTGTTTAATGTGATTGATGTGAAAACTTGCCTGTGACCAATGTTTTTGAACAAATTATTCAAAGTTATTGTTTTAAATTTCCAGATTTGTGGTTGTAATTGCTGGTCCAGTAGACAGGGCATGATGGTTTTTAGTCATGCTAGGGGTGTGGCTCTATGGATGGCAATGTTCATCTGCCGGTCAGGTCACCACTTTGGTCCAGACTGAAATAGCTCTTGATGGCATTGCCTTGAAATTCCGTACATTCACTGTATCCAGAGGATGAATCCTAATGACTGGTCGTTCCCTAGTTGCATTTTTGGTTTTGTGTGAAATATCACAACAACTATTGGATGGACTGCCGTGAAATTTGGTTCAGACATGCACGCTCCACAGAGGATGAATTGTAATAACTTTTGTGATCTTCAGACTTTTCATCAAGTGCCACCATCAAGTTAACTTTATTCATAAACCAAAGATCTGGACAAATTAAATACCTGTAAAGCGAATGAATGACATTTCCATCAGCCTCTGCTGTACTTTATGTTTAGGTTTAATTAGCAAATGTTAGTATGCTAACACCGTGAACTAAGAGGGTGAACATGGTAAACATTATACCTGCTTAACATCACGATGTTCGCATTGTCATTGTAGCATGTTAGCGTGCAGACATGAGCTCAAAGCTGTTGCTAATTCAAATCTCACAGAGCTGCTAGTGTGGCTGTTGACTTTTAGTCTTGTTAGCAACATTGCTCCTCTTTTGTAAAAAATCTCTGACAGGAAACTAATTCAGAATTAAAGCTTCAAGCAGCGCAGAATGTGCCCTCGCACGCACGTCGGGGCGTGCCGCAGTTTCTGGAGTTGTTGCTGGATGACGGTTGACGCGGCTCTGAATTTTGTGTCTGCTATGTGGTGCAAGACAACACCCATTACTTATATGTTATGTTCCAGTATATGAAGTGTGGACCTCAACCTGAACATTTCGTCTCAATAAAATGATGATTGTCACACAAGGCTTTGTGCCAGTTTTTGGTAGCTTTGTAGGTGGCGTTATGGAGCCATTTTGCCACGCGACCCATATGACACGTGCATTTTCGCCACTTCTGACAAGACAAGTTTGGTGAGTTTTTGAGAATATTTAGTCCGCCAAAAATGCGCTTCATCTGGAAGCAATGATGTTTAAGTGGTCACATTAAATAACCTAATGCACATAGAAGCAAACCACCCAGACAGAAGCAGACGATCTGTCCATCTCAGGCTCAGTTCCCAGTTGGTTATGATTAGGCTAAACCTCAGGCAGAAGGCCTGCAGGACACACCCCACCACCCTGCAGTCGAGGTCGACATTTTCTCTCTGCTCACAGGCTCGGATCAATAGCCACTCGCTGTTCATCACTTAAAGAGTCATCTGTGTCTCCCGAGGGTTGGTTAGCTGCATCCTGAGAAAGAATGGAGCATAGAGCCAAATAATACTCGCTCTTTTTTTTGTACGTGCAGTGCAGTTTGCTTAAATTTGTAAGCTGATATCAGAATTTCTGATCCACATAAAAGTATGAAAATAATTCTATGATTAAAGTGAATTATATTCTGAAATAATAATCTAAGGTAATAATAAATAATAAGATTTTGGCACATCAGGGATGGCAGTGAGATTTTGGCCAAATCTCACTATTTTATATAATTTGAAATGTCTCCACAAAACAACATTAACCAAGCAATTTATTTGATGATTCAGGTAAACATTTTGTGCTTTTTATAACTTTATCTACAAATATCTAGATACATCTTCAGCTCTGTAAAACCATATGAAGAATGTTTTGTTTTTTTAAATGAGATTTTTTGGTTTTAAAATTAGGAAAGCACCTCTTTTGCTGACTACAAGTGAAAAGTGATGCTCATGGTGACAAACTCGGAGAATTACCGCCCACTTCTTTTCCCTTCAGAGTTATGTAGTGTTTAATCGTCTTTCTCATTGTTTTGGTTTTAGGGCCCACAAATGTTTTACTTCAGACTGTTGCCATCAACGGTTGTGTGTTTACAGCTTATTCTGCTGTCCTTAAATGACCAAAAAACGCCATTAATGCTGCTTTAGCCTCTACTGGATCTGCAGCTGGTTACATTGCTTAAAAAGAAGGATTTAGAAGGGAAAGAGGGATGGAAAAGGAGAGATCTGGGAAATAGAAAAGCACAGGGATAAACAAAAGTTCCAGTGTCCCTGTAGCCCCAAAGGGACAAGAAACAAAAACTAATTTCCACCATGACGATGATGCAAAATACTACACAGAAAACATAATAATATCACATTGGAGAGGTTATAAGATACACATGGCATGGCACTAATTGATTTCAATCAGCCTGTAACCATGGCAACAGAGATGGTCAGACGATGTCTGATTGTAGTGAGGAGGGGGTCTTCAATCAATACAGCTCCCCACTTTTCTGACATTGATGCTCCATTAGCGTGTGTGTGTGTGTGTGTGTGTGTGTGTGTGTGTGTGTGTGTGTGTGTGTGTGTGTGTGTGTGTGTGTGTGTGTGGACTTCCCTGTGCCAGGAGGAGAGTGGTGCAGGTTGAGGTGATGTCATCCCCCACTGGGGTATGTGAAGTGCAGAGGATGGGGAAGTGGCTCTGCATCATGTCTTTAACTAACACACACACAGTATTGACCTTTTGAGGGGACGAGTGTAGGGTCTGTCCATGTGTGTTGACGGCATATGAAGACATGAATAGTATTTTCAAAATGCTTCTTCTCCCCTCGTCTTATCTCCTCTATTCTTCCTCCCACTATCTTTTGCTTGTTTCCTCTCCTCTCACCTTCTCCTTACTCTTATCTTCCCTCCTTGATTCCTTTCCTCTTCCTCACCTATTCTCTTCTTGTTTCCTCTCCTCTTCCTCACCTAACCTTTCCTTGTTTCCTCTCCTCTCCTCTCTTCTCCTTCTCTCCTCTCCTTGTTTCTTCTCCTCTCCTCTCATCTCTTCTCCTTCTCTCCTCTCCTCTCCTCTTGTCTCCTTTCCTTGTTTCTTCTCCTCTCCTCTCATCTCTTCTCCTTCTCTCCTCTCCTCTTGTCTCCTTTCCTTGTTTCTTCTCCTCTCCTCTCATCTCTTCTCCTTCTCTCCTCTCCTCTCCTCTTGTCTCCTTTCCTCATTTCTTCTCCTCTCCTCTCCTCTCATCTCTTCTTCTTCTCTCCTCTCCTCTTGTCTCCTTTCCTTGTTTCTTCTCCTCTCCTCCACAAATCGAAACAAACAAGGTTAAGATGCAAAATAGGAGAAATCGGAGGAGCAGAAGCAGAATTGCAGTGAAGGAGAAACTTGGCGTGAGGTGTGATGTCGGCTTTCAGCCAGTGTGTTAATTTGATGATGTCATACAGTTTATTTAGTTTGTAAGTAATTCCATTTTTTCATTGTAATTTTCCCTTTACATCACATGTTGATTTTCTCTAAAAGGTGTTGCTGAGTTTCACAGTACAATGGGGAAAAAAAGTCAGAAGTCCTGAGAGCTGTTTTTAGCATCTTTGTCAGTGCAGAAATTGCAACTTGCACATGAAGTTTTTCCTTTGCGCATTCTCACACTCACACACTCACACACTCGCTGCACTGAATGACTCGGCACTCTGTGCACAAGTTTCTGGCAGATGTTTGTGTCTGTGTGGGCTCAGTTCCTCTGAGCTCTGCTGGCCTGCTGGAATTCAGGAATTCACACACACACACACACACAAGGCATTTATTATTTAGCATGTTTTTTATATTTTAACCTTTAACTTTCCAGGGAAAGTTGCCTGAACACATTTTATGTTTTCCAATAACTCTCTGTGTCGCATTCACCCTTTAAGTAAATGCTGCAGTAGAATCTTAGTCTTAAAGGCTCAGTGTGCCTTAAACCAACTAGGTACCACGTCTGAAAGCAAAAGTGTTAATGCCTGTTTCAAGGAGGGAAAACGCCTCCATAGAGCCATCCTCGTACGGGACGCGATGCAAAGAATCTTTCAAGTGGAAATAACACTTTCAGACAACCGCTCCTAAAAGATATTCATGGTGTTGCACTCGATTGTACACCTGGCATCTGCATGCTTTCTTGACTCCGCACACCTGTCCAATCCCTGCAGAAAGTGGGCGTGATTGTCGGATTGTCAGTATAAAGTAAGTTACAGAAATTGTCGGACACCCACCCCCCCCCCCCCCCCCCTCAACAAAAAAAGGAGGGGGGTCCCCTTTATAAACTATAACAAA
>CM022474.1:6669053-6730664 GCA_011952105.1 Coreoperca whiteheadi | reverse complement strand
CCCGGCCCATCCCCGGAAAAAGGGGGGGGGAGTGTCGGGTTTGAAGGAAAAAGGAATGTACAGAAAGTGTCGGACCCCCCCCCCCCCCCGATTCCGACTTCAGAAAGGATTGGGGGGAGGCGGTTTCAGAAGCTGTTCGACAAGCGCTTTGTTGTTCACTGAGGCTCTTGGGCAACATTTTCCCACAGATGGTGTGCGTATTTTAATTGGCAACTTTGTGTTTGCCAAATTTCTGACCTTCAAAATGTCGGACTTTTCAGGAACCAACGAAACAGCCAACTGCTTGTAACATGATGATGAACAATGAATGCATACAACAGATTTTAAAAGGTTTCATGAGCCCAAGACGTCAGAGTTTTCTCAACCTACGGTACTTTTTTTTTCTTTATAAAATCCAGTAATATGTTAGTGTTTAATGTGTTTATTTAAAAAAAAAAAAAAAAAAGGTAAAAAAAGACACAAAAACGGATTAGACAAAAATCCAGATGACAATTGAACTGCTAGGCTTTCATGATACCAAGTGTATGATGATTCAGAAGAGTGTGTGTGTGTGTGTGTGTGTGTGTGTGGAGTAAGCTTCAGTACCTACTGCCACTAGTGAGGAGTAAACCCATAGGGAGTTTAAAATATGCCTGTAATCCTTAAATGATCCTCTCTGATGAGTGATCAGGGTGGGAGCGAGTATGTGTGTGGAGGTCGAAAAGAATTACTGTGTGTTAGTCACAGTTCAAAGTGTAATTTAACCATTTAGTTCCTATTCTGCAATGCAGTCATCCTTGGTTCAATAAGTATAGCACAACCCTCAGTTTTGGGACAGGGAAGAAAACACCTTCTGTGTTGAAAGATTTAAAGTTAAGTGAACTTGTGTGTGTGTGAGCAGTGTTGAAGAATGCTGAGGTTTAGTGTTTATTGCAGTTACACTGGTGAGAACCGACTGTGGGAGAGGAGGGGGTGTTTACCAGCCGGAGTCTGAAGACCTGCAAGACGCGTTGAGCTTCTCATCTGTATTTAATATCTTGGATGTGTGCCTGTCTCTGGCAGCTTTCTCTACGTTTATATGATCTTAAAGACTCCCTGTCACCTCTAATGCATTTGTTCTAGAGACGCAGTAATTTAATGCATGCTTGCTGCACTGCTGCTGTAAAATATCAGTTTTAATTCTCTGTCTGTACCAAGAGTCACTCCTGTTCCATCCCACACCCAAAAAAATACTCCTGCTCCGTCCCAAGCCCATGACAGTAAAAATATAATTCCCGGTCCCGTCCCAGTCCCGGAAGAATCCTGTCCCATTCCATTTACGATTTTATTTTATTTTTTTAAAAAGAAGAACAAAAAACAAGCATTTCTTCATATTAGACAAGCATATTTATATATAAAAATGGACCTATGATTCCCGGTCCTGCATGCTCCGATTGACTGTGAAATTGACTCCCATCCCACGAGAATCCCACAGGAATCCCATGACCGTGACAGGATTCCCAAAAAAATGTCAGCCTCTACCAGGAACTACGAAGTCACAGAAACTAAACTCAGGAACTAAACAAGGAACTAAGTGTGGACTCAGTTTTGCACATCCACGTTTCCACTGTATCTAAAGAACTGAGTGGCAACCACTGCTTTCTTACTTTATGAATGAAGCTGTTCACGAGTTGTAACGTTCAGCGATGTTCACCACTGCGCATTCTGCCCAGATAGTTCCTGGGCCCTCGGCAAGTGCTACACCTAGAACAGGGACTTTTATGGCAGAGGAAGAAAATTTAGTTGAGTTGAGCTGAGTTAACTTTGTTGCCTTTACAACAAACATTGTTATACATTTGCCTTGGTGAGCTCAAGAACAGGAGAGAGAGGACAACGTTCAACACAACAGACTGATAATAAAACCATAATTACATGAGAACATATTAAAAATCCACAAATTACCATAAATATAAAAAAGATAAGATAAAGTGCGAGAGGTTTGCCATTCAAGAGTTCCTCCATTCACAATGCAGTTACGGTTTCTAAGTTCCCGAAATGGTTCCTGAGCTGCTGAAGAAAGTTCCTATGATAGAAACAGTCTGTCCGAGCCCACGTCAAGTCTCCATAATGGGCCAAATTTAACAATATGGCTGCTGCTCAG
Source organism: Coreoperca whiteheadi (assembly GCA_011952105.1). Classification (NCBI taxonomy): domain Eukaryota; kingdom Metazoa; phylum Chordata; class Actinopteri; order Centrarchiformes; family Sinipercidae; genus Coreoperca; species Coreoperca whiteheadi. The sequence continues at coordinate 6,728,545 of CM022474.1, read as the reverse complement.
AATTTCGCTGCATGCGTTATATCCTATTTAGTAATTAATAAACCACAATTATGATTAGCTTTACAGCACCATGCATTATATTAAAATTAATCTGAAACGTTCTCGTCAACAACCATCATTACATAAAACTGTTTTTATTTTTTTTATGGAAGTCTTTGCACCTGCAGACAAACATGAAACCCTGATCAAAAGGATGCAGTAATCATTGTGTGCCATCAAGGCCAACAAAAGGCAAAGGAGTGCAGAGAAATTAGGAAGGTGTATAGTCATACAATTACGTTGAATTACATTACTTTTCTTTAGCGTCTTACATCCTGGTCATATGAAACAACAAAATGTATAATTAAAGATGTTGGCGGTGTCATCACACACAGACAACAGACAACAGAAGTACATTAAGTTGGCCAATCCACAGTAGCAGCATTGCATCAGTTGTCTCAAAATTCATGCTAACTTGACTCACCAGTCAGCAAATACTATCTGTCCGGAGAGGAACTTTGTGTTTTCGCTGAGACAAAATCGTACATACAGTGAGCAATTTCCTAGGGAGTAGTGAATAAGTGAATCATTTCGGGCACATCTTATGACTATGAAAGATTCATGTTGTTCCATACTCCATACTAATGAGTATGAGTCTGAAGTTAATAAAGACTCAGCTAAAGTTTATCACATTTTATGCTTTTATCTGAAGACAAATCAAATAAATGCACTTAATAATATTCTAATGCAGCAACTAATGGACATATGCGACCACAATGTAGACTTGCAGGCTTCATGGGAGAGACCGCAATACGGATTTCTGGGAAGTTGTAGTGGGCAATTAAGTAATTAATTACTTTCCAGATCATATTTCAGGGCATCCAAAGCAACAAATTCACATCCATCAATATTTACATTGATACGCATTGGGGACAGCTGCCAGGTGCCATCTATTATTTCCCTCTTTTTGTATTCTCCTGTCTAGAAACAATTAGCTGATCGACAGAAAATGAATGGGCAACTCTTTGGATAGTACATTTGCTGGTTTCAGCTTCTCAAATGTTCAGATTTTATACTTTGTCGTATATGATAGGAAACGGAATATTCTTGAGTTTTGGACTGTTGGTCAGACAAAAAAAAGACACTTGAAGACATCACCTTTGGGCTGTAGGAAACTGTGATGGGCATTTTTTATTCTCTCACATTTCAGACAATAAACAACAATGAAAATAATCGGTAGTTGCAGCCCAACTCCCGTCTTTCACTTTCTCCCCTTTGCTCTTTCTCCATCTTTCTCCTCATCTTTCTCTCCTCGCCGAACCCCCTTTCCTTTCTGTCGGACTCTTTCTCTTTAAATATTAATATCTATTTGGAAGGAGCTCTGTTTTCTAATATTAGCACTTCCTCTCCACCTGAGTAACGGCTCCGAACCAGTCAAATGACTGTCACGCCTCTCATTAAAGGTGGAGTACGCAATTCTGGGGAAATCCAATACCATGACAAACGCCGGAGTTTTTTTCAGCGCACTCACTGAACAGACAGCTAGCGGACCGTGAGGAAATATTCGCTGAATTTGACATAAAGACGTGTATTGGATTCGCATACCCCACATTTAACACACCCACTACTCTTCAAATCGCTCTCCATTTTAAGAGCACAAGGTCATTCCTCCACCACGTCAGCGTACGGCCTTATCTCAACACGCTGTCAGCGCTTCACATTCGACCGTGTCAAAACAAGACGTAACAGACATTCAGCAGCCTCCACTTCATTACCTCTTTTTCGTTTGTCTTCTTTCCACAACTTTCTCTTTCTTCTCATCGCATCTCATCTCCTCTGCTCCGTTCCTCGCCGTGCCTGACTTATATCACTTTCCAGCTTCATCCATCATCATCAAAACTCTGTCAGCCATAGTTTTTTCCACTGTAAATGCTGAACATACAGTATTAAGGTCATGTCCATCCATTGTACGCAGCGTCTAGAGTGTCTGATAGCCGTCCAGTTCCTGCCTGAATTACCTCACCTCATGCAGCTGTTCGAGGAAATGCCAGAAAAGTATTTTCATCTCCCCAAAACATGTGGCGCCCCCAGCTTCGTAGCTCCACACATGATTTGTCAGAGTTTCAGCTGGTATGTAACCTTGGCCCTTCACGCTGACCTTTGACCACCAAAGACCCAGATCCCACAGACGGATCATCACAACCTTCCAGCTACTCCTGATGTCTGGTTCATAAAGTCTCAGCAGAAAGGCTATGGAAGCAGGCAAAGAGGTTAATTTTCTCCCAAGTACTCTGGAGAAACACTGTCCAGTGATTATCTGCTCTGCTGAAGTTGAAGGGGCTCTCAGTTTAACTCAGGGTCAAAGCTTCCGAGGCAACAATGCAGCCAAGGGAAGAATTAAACTTGCTTTTTATCCGTTTTTGGGGAAAAATGTTATTAACCAAAGTAGGGATTTAGATTGTAATCCTCAATATCCTTTTATTTTGGTGACATCTGTGGTATTTTTTAATGGTATTTCCCCAGTGGTATCGGAGTGGCTTCTACTGTAATGCCCTTTTCTCTTAGTTTTATGTTGATAACATTAGTGTAGGTGGTGATATTTTCTACCCAGGTTTTCTTCTGTTTAACCACTTTTGCTTCTGCTTTCTGTCTCAGTTTTCAGAGAAGTTGTGCATGGTCCAAATGTGAATTCTAATTTTATTTATTTTGTGTTTCTTAGGATGCATTTTATCCTCTGGCTTAGCATTATATTTAAAAATGCACAACACAGTTTATTGTTGAGGTATTTTTGATAGTGTCTGGTCCAGTGGTATAGGCAAAAAAACAGTTAGTACTTCACTGAAACCCACACACTCTCTCACACACATCGTACACTCTCTCTACTACTCTCATGCTACTGTATCTGTATCTGTCATTCATTCTCATTGTGAAAGCAGCCTGTCTTTCTCCCCTAGCGGCTAACGTTTTAGCAGTGACACGAGGACATGACGACGGCAGTCATAAATCACTGTTTTCCAGCTTAATGACTGTCGCTGAGTTAGACTGACAGCTGAGGTCAGCCAGCTACAGAGAGCTGATGAAGACAAACCAACAGGAGAGCCGAAGGAAGGCAGCTGGTTTCAGTAACTGCGTATTTATATCAAACCAAAAAAGCCAGCATGTGGATACAGAGCTTTTAGAAAATGATAACATAATCTGGATCAGACACTGGAAGGACTGTGTGGCAGTAAGAAGACAGCTCTGTCGCCTCCAACCCTCTGTGTGGTCATCCTGATTAAATGTAGAAAGGAATGTAGAGCTGCAGAATCCAAAACGGGAGAATAAGCATAGCTTATGATCTTTGTTGCAACATCCACTTTTGTTTTCCTCCTCTCACCAAGTATAAACGTCAGACAGTTATGAAACAAGAGACGATGGTACAAATGTTTCTCTTGAATAAACTATGTCTGTGTCTAAAATCACTCCCTCATTCACTACTCAATAAGACTCTAGATTACTCAATAGAGAGCAGTAAATTGAGATTTTGGACACTTAGTAAACCTCTTCATTTTCCATCACTGTCACGTGTAGACCCATTTGTAGAGAGGTAATTTTCACATCAAAAGCATGCGGTGCATTGCATTGTGGAATTGTTAGCACAAAGAAGTGTATGTGCCAAGGACATGTTTATTTAAGGGCAGATACATTTACACACTCAGAATTCATCTACACAAATACAATGGACAACAGTAAATAGTCCACTAGAGATCTATTATGGCTGACTAGTGGTAGCATCTTTCCAGCTGGTTAGTGTGTTAGCGGTTAACTCGGCAGCAACTTACACTGCGAGTAGTCCCAGACACCGAGCTTCTTGCACCAAATATTTAGCAAAGACAGGGGGATGGCCTTGTTGGACCATTATCTGTAGGTAGTCTAGCAATTTTGTAACTGTTGTTAGTAATTTGAGATGTTAAATAAAGCTAGCAACATTGCTGAGGCTAATGTGTTGCTAATAAGGTTCCCTGTGGAGTGTATAGCCTAGCTCTGGTAGCGCCATGGAGCTGTATTTTGATGAGTGTGTCCCCTTTTGGTAATGTCAAGAAACTCAACAATGCGCCAAAAAAAGACAGGAAGAAGAAGACCGCAAGCTAGTAAACATGGATTTAAATAATTCTGGATTTAACGTACTTCAAAAATTTACTTTGCAAATGTTTCATGAGGACAGAAATTTCTTCCACCTGGAAGTTAGCATCGCTCTGGTTCCCACGACAAAAAGCCAATGGGATTTTTCAATTGGGTTTTGGATGGTTACAGAAAATAGCTAGCAGTGGCAGACAAACAAATAATTACACGTTTTGTTCACCAAGATAATCTTCACAAATGAACACCGCTTTTATGATTTATGGAGGGTAAATGCGATCTCCATTAGTAAATGGCTAACGTTAGGCTACAAACATACTACACCACAGTCGCATGACTTCAACATCACCACCACAAAGTTTCCAATTTATAATGGGACTTTGTGCACTTTCCTCTTCTAGAAAAGCCTTTCCTCTTAGCGTGACCTAAAATAGTTTGCAAGAGTGCGAGTATAAACCATGGATGTATAAAACATCACACAAACTTGACACAACGAGGCTGTAAAGGCAGACTATTGAGTAGATGAGTTTTCGTGTTTGCCTTGATGACGTTTAATGTCCTCGTCAACCTCTGTAGTCTCATTTTGCCACTTGTTAGCAACCGCCACGTAAAAAAGCTTCACAATGCAAGACCGAAGTATTTACTGACGTATTTTATGTCGTAGGACAAAACGTGAAAATATTTTACACTTGTGTTATCCACAGACCTTGTTTCAGACATCTATCCAAAAACCCATTGACTGCGAGAGGAGGGAACGGGAAGTGCTGAAATGCTAACTCACTTCTGGGTTTTTAGGACTCATTCCTGCAACGCTCTGTACACACAGTGCGTTTTTGTGAGTGACACTGAATGTAAACATAACTTTTGTTATCTTACAAGAAAACTCCATAAGGCACCTTTAATTTACTGTTGGCTTGTTGGTATGTATTTTACCCTTTTTACTACTCTTGTGGACTGTGGGTTGCTGTGTCTGTCCCACTCCTTACCAGATGTTGGCTGGGATGCACAATCTCGTTGTTTGCCAACTGAAAGATGCAGGAAGAGGAAGAAATGTTCCTGTTGTTTTGATGTTTAATGTGGGTGAAGATCTCAACAAAAGGTCTGGATGCAGGTCGTTCTCATATTTAGCTGCCTTAGTTTAGAGGAAGTGTGAAATTTGTTTGTTAATCAAACAATCCAGTCCATTAGCTCACATACTTCTGTTCAGATTTTGATCTGCAGTCTGGGAACCTCGGAGTGAAACCGATTTGCCCAAGTAGGAGCCTTCTGTGTTTGTTTGTTAATTTATTTTGTGCTTTATATTTTCTACAAGAACCACAAATACCCACCAGACAGCACAAATGGACCATCAATACTGACTCTCTTTACATTTCTACATAATAGACATGAAACTCTGACCTTTTACCCATTTGAACAGCTCATTAGTGTCCCAATGAGTGACTGCATCCGTCACGAGGGGGATTGTTTTGAATCTTGTGTACTCTCTTTCATCTCTGTCAGTTTCTCAGCCTCTGCTCCGTCTGTCATCCCTCACAGTTCACCTCTTTGTTTCTTACAGACATCCAGCTGTCTATTTCCCCTCTCTCTCTCTCTGTCTCTGTCTGGTGGTGGTGGGCTGCTGCAGACTACTGTAGGTGGTCAGGATTACTCCAGACAGCAGGAGGGAGAGGAGGGTCTGTCTGGGACGCTCAAAGGACGACTGGCTGGCTCATCCTCTCCTTTCTCTCTCTTTCTCGATCTATCAAGCACATGTACTTAGCTGAAAATGCTATGTGGCAAAAAAGGGAAGAGATTATTTAAATAAGAGTAGGATTCAATTTAGAGAGCCTGAAAGGGCAGTGGTATCTGTTGTCATCGAAACAATAACCTCAGTTTAGTCAGAAATTGTGTAAAATTTGTGAGTTGTTAAAGGACATTTAAATTTTAATGCTTTGTCCTGCCTTTGCATTATGGTTCCCAACAAACCACCATGCAAAGAGAAAGAAGGAAATGTAGTCACTTTTAACATGTATTTAAATGTATTTGGATGTTTTGATAGTCAATATCCAGAATAGAGATGATGAAGTGCACTGACTCAGAAAAGTAAGATTATTGACAGAAGTTGTACAACAGAGGACGAGAGGGCGACGGGCAGGGATCAGCTAAGCCTTCACGGTGGTGATCTTGGTTTTGACCTACATTTAAATTGAGTTCTTGTTTTTACATTTTGGGGTACTTTAGTGATCTATCCTTTTGTGGCTTCATACACAGTGATATTCATCTGTAAGATTGAATTACATACTAAATATAGTCTTGTATTGGCATTTTGTATTTCCATGGAGATTGGTGTGCAGCAAAACACTCTTTTATAACTGACAATGCAAGAGTCAGAGTCATAGTTTCCTACTAATTCCTCTTGACAAATATTAATAATTGAAGAAAGAAAACAGTGACGTTGATGCCAGAAACAAGTGTGTCAGAGTGGGACCAATGCTTCCTGTCATTAGACTAACAGTATTTATATATTTTGCCCAAGATTCATTTTTAGACAGAACATGTTGGAAGATGTGGTATGTTCACATTGTTTTGACACAATATGCTTTATAATAGTTTTGTCAAGAGAACTAAATAAAATTTGTAGAATTTTAAAGAATTTCATCAAAACAAATGTGATTATATCTACTTTAAATATCATACCTGCGCTATTAAAATTATATTTGGAACACTTAATGCTGCAGAAATGACTGACTCCTCTAAATCTTATATTGAATTTCAGTCTGCTTAGGCAGTATTTTAATATTGTAATTTAAAGTAAAAGCATCATATAGTTATCATAGTAGTTTGATAAGAGTGTTTGCAGCTTTGAAGTCTTTGTAGTGTGAAACAGGTGTGTGTGTGTAAAATTAGAGAGCGGGAGAATGGAGTGCTGTGTTCACTATCAACAGGGAAGTGGTGAATTACACCATTGTGCTCTCATTACAGCTACTTTTGTGTGGAAGGTGGCAGCTGTTAATCTTGGCACACGGCTAGAGTCCTTGGATTATCACATGAGTACACACACACACACACACACACACACACACACACACACGGTATGAGGTTCTGATAAACTGGCCAGTAGCCTTTAAATTCATGAAGCAGCTACTGTTCCTCATTGTTTTGAATAGCTATCAGTTCTTGTCTCTCTCTTTGACTCGTCTCATGCTCCTTTTTTTGTGGCAGTTGCGCTAGTAGTTCCCTTTACGATCCAAAACAGAAAGCCTATTGAGTCGGCCTACTCTGTCATGGGACAGATGAAATCGCCCTGACTCCACTGACCCTGTTGTGACTCAATGTACTGGAAATGCCCGAGGCTGTGAGGACATGAAGTGATGTCTGAAACCAGTAATTTCTCCTTTGAACCCTTGTTGTTCTGTTGCTATGCTGCCATGTTTAACCGCTCCCATCTCTTCTCTCTCTCTCTGTCCTCCTCTAGTTGGGATGTCCTGATTCAGTCCTCTGGGCCCAGAGAGTGGTGTGCTGATGGGACCTGCTGCGCCACCATGAACTTACAAGATGGCGGCTGCAGCTATGCCAGCAGCGCCAACATGGCCACCGCTAGTGGCAGCATGCGGCGGCGCCTGGAGGACCAGGAGTTCACCCTGCGTGTCTACCCGGGCGCCTTGGCTGAGGGCACCATCTACTGCCCCGTCACGGCCCGCAAGAACACCACAGCTGCTGAAGCTATCGAGTGCCTCATCGAAAGGTTGCGCCTGGAGCGTACCAAATGCTACGTGTTGGCCGAGGTGAAAGAGTTTGGCGGGGAGGAATGGATCCTGAACCCCTGCGACTGCCCTGTTCAGCGGATGATGCTGTGGCCACGAAGCGCCCTGGAGAACCGCAGTGGCCTGGGAAGTGGCGACGACTACCGCTTCCTCCTGCGGGAGAAGAACCTGGATGGGTCTATTCATTATGGCGGCAGCCTGCAAATGTGGCTGCGGGTGACTGAGGAGCGTCGGCGCATGGTGGAACGGGGTTTCCTCCCCCAGCCTGCAGGGAGTGACCCTCCGTCCGACCTCTGCGCTCTTCCGGAGCTAACAGAGCGTGCCATTTTAGAAAGCCTTCGTGCACGTTTCCGGCAGGAGAAGATCTACACTTACATTGGGAGTATTCTTATTGTGATTAACCCCTTCCAGTTCCTGCCAATCTACAATCCTAAATATGTTAAATTGTACGACAACCACAGACTGGGGAAGCTGGAGCCCCACATTTATGCTGTGGCGGATGTGGCGTATCACGCCATGCTACAGCGACGGAAGAACCAGTGCATCGTCATTTCTGGTGAGAGCGGGTCTGGGAAGACCCAGAGCACTAACTTCCTCATTCATCACCTGACTGCACTCAGCCAGAAGGGATTCGCCAGCGGGGTGGAGCAGATCATCCTGGGAGCAGGGCCTGTGTTGGAGGTAAGGAACTCACTTGACAACACAAGCAGTATTGAACAAATGTACCGAGGATATTGTTCTGCTGATGTCTGTCTGTCGGTTTGTCAGCAAGATGACAACAGATTTTCTTGAAATTTGGTTCTGACCAAGGAACAGATCTTTCAGTGTTGTTGTATGTATTCATGCTTTAAGTGCATTGTACCTGACTATCTGGTATGACTGAATAGAACTGCCCTTTTCCACTGCATGAACTTTCACAGAAACCCAAAAACCTTTTGAACTTTGAACTCAGGAACTTCACCTGCAGAAGCACTTGTGTTTAAATTTAGTACCTGGTTAATAGAGAACTTTTATGGTCCTGATTTAGTTCCAGAGTTTAGTTCCTGGGGATCCTTACTTCCTTGGAGCCAAAGGTTAACCTCTAACACCAGAGAAGAGTACAAGTTCAGTCTGAGATGAGTGTTTTGCAATTGAGATGACGTTCTTCACTTGATTGTAGACCTATAAAATGAAATGTGTTTCATAGCAAGATGAAGACAGAGACTAATAAGGCACAAGTAAAAATCAAGAAATGTGTGACCTTAAGACCAAGAATTGCTGTAGTGCTATAGCCGCTGGGGGCTTCCTAATTTAGGACTGAAGTATTCTACTATTATTGTCTCGTATTTCTTAACAAATCCCCATGTTTAGCTGTGTTTAGTGAAAAATTCCTTACTAAGCTAACATAGTATAGCTGCACTTACCAAAGCAGCAAGCTCAAGACAAGCTGAATGTGATTCACATGTTGTGAATTAGACACCCCAGTTGTAGAAAGGAAGTGACAAAAGCCTGATGAAATCTGAAGAGAAGTCAGCAGGTTATTTCTCTGGCGTTGGAATGTCACCACATGAAACGAGGCATGAAATGGATTATAGAAATGTCCTTCTGAAACTGGAATGCCTTGACGTGCAGTGAAACCTACAGTATATTTAGCCCCGGCTTTACCACATATTACTCTTATATATATTATTTGACCCAGAAACTGGGTTTTCTACAGAGTCCAATGTCTGCTTTGATGGGGGGAAAAAAACCTAATGGAATGTCGCCTAATCTGCCCTGGATTATAAATCAATAAAGGATTATGGATTATGGAATTTCATTGGGAATTTCATGATTTGGGAAGGTCTGCTCAAGGACAACATGCCCTCTTCAGCCCTATAAATATGACTCAGTGAGCTCGTTGCCTCCCAATAGTTTGTTGTTTTCTGGCAGCCATTTTGTTCCACAGCACACAGCTTCCTGTCAGGATCTATGGGGATGTCATGTCAACACGCAGCTGTGCATGTTGACACTATGTGTGTCCCATGTGGAGGTCTGTACAGCAAAACTAGGCAGTTGTATGGTCAGTTGCATGTACGGTTTGTCATCTGGAAATCATGAATCACCTTTTAGACCTCCTCAGTGCTTCCGGGGAAGAAACTTGTAACTGCAGCTGCTTTCGGGTTTGCACTTTTCTAACGTAAAGAATAAATGAAATCTGGCCTCTTTTAAAAAATGTATTCAAAATTTCACCAAAATAGAAGCTTTAAAGGCACACAGTTTTGATGTGACTACTGTTTTATACAATGCCATACATCCTAAGAATCAAAATATGCGAACCAACAAACAAGGGATGTATTAATGTGTCGAAAATGACTGCTGTTTTGGCTGCGTAGCTTCACCACATAGCTGTGGTTGAACCTGACTGTCATGCGTACACAGTTGCACTTCTCTGCAGGTGATGATTTGATGCTGGCGACTGAATACCTGTCAGAGCTCAGATGCGAGAGGCGACAGCACTGGGAGGGCTGAAAGGCTTGTTTTGATAATAACACAGATAGAGGAACATTACGCTCTTAGGAACTAGATACTGTTCGTGGGTTTGTGTGCTGTGTGTGGGAGCGTGGCTGTGTCCTATGTTATCACTTCCCCATCAATCACCTGTCTGACCGAGGTGTGAGAAACAAGGTGCACAGTTTAAATGTCATGAGACGAACGTGCAAAGGACAGGAAAATTCCGTCTTAGATTCCTGGTTCCCGTTTGTTGGTGCTGCAAATACATCATCTATGACATTATCTATCTTTCCTAGCTAACTCAAGTCTTAAAGGAACAGTTAGACATTTTGGAAAATATGTTTATTCACTTATTTCTGTTTCTGTACACTAAACATAAGGCAGTGGGTTAGCTTAGCATAAAGACTGGGAACAGGGGGAAACGGCTAGTCTGGCTCAGTTCGAGGATAACAAAATTAGCTCACTAATAAACATGTTATATGTTGTTTGTTCAATCCGTACAAACACCAAAGTGTAAAAACAACACACAAAAATGCCAATTTGCTGTTTTACAGGGGGTTATGGGAGCAGTAACGTCCTGGAATCTCCGTTGGTAGCCTGGCAACTACTCCCAGACAAGAAATGAACAAATGTGATGTTTTTAAACTTCAGTTTTTGTACAGATTTAACAAAGAAGATGTAACATGTGAATTAGTGAATTTTAGAAGTGCTGATAGGCAGATTTTGTTACCTTTGGACAGAGCCAGGCTAGCTGTTTTCCCCCTGCTTCCAGTCTATATGCTAAGCTAAGCTAACCAGCTACTAGCTCCAGCATTTGTTCCTCGCATCTTACGCTGTCCAAGAAAGCGAATGAAATAGCATTTTGAGATGAAGTTACATCAATATTATTAGATGGAATTATTTTAAATAATAGGCAGAATTAGTTTTTCTATTTCATGGAATAATCTCCAAAGATATGCAGTTTTGCAGGAAGTAAAGGTAATTACTTCCAGCAGTCATTTTCGTGTTTTCATTAACACGAATCAAGAGCTACAATTTGTATTTTTAAAAATCTCCTTTTATAAATGGGATAATCTGATAAAAAAGGCAGAAATGCACATGCCAAAGTGACTACATCACACTGTACAAACCTTTGACTCTTGTTCTCACCATCGAACCGTTCATACACTATAAACATCTAATATTAACTGTTTTCCTGTGTGCTGTAGCTTTTCCAACACTCCCCGACAGCTGAACATGACGTCCACATTAATGCACAGTTTGCATCCTATGACCAACAGCTGGATGCAAGAGACATTACAGGCTACTATGAATGCCCCGGGGCCTGACATGTTTCTTTGAGAAGCAGCTCTCTGGGGTACAACGTTTACCAGCAGAGCCAAGAAACAAGGCTGCTGAGTTGAACCAGCCGGATTCTTCGGTTTCCACAAGTTGTAATGCCAATTACAGAGCCATTTGCCTCGGTCAGATGCTGCCATTGCTGCACTGAAGCTTTGTGAAAGTTTGCCTGAGGCAGAGTCAGGCTAAATGTGTGAGGTCAGCAAGCCCTTACTAGATGGGTTTCAAATGCATGCCAGTCTTGAATAAGTATTAAAATTCTGGCCAGTTTGTTGGATCCCTGATGTGTTCAATAGCTTCAGCTCCCTTTTGTCTTCCTTTATAAAGCTATATGCTCTATATATGATCCATCCATCTACATGCCAACCCTCAAAATGTCGACGTAACAGAGCATTACTTGAATTATTAAGACGTAATAAAAGGATCTAAACTTGTACACACATTTACATCACAATAATGGTTTTATTTTCTTCACATTTAAAAAAAACAATGTTAGCATTGTGAGAAAATGAAGAAAACTGTGGCAAAACACAAAAATTAGACAACAAGGGAGGTTCACGTCGACTGGCTTAAACTGTGTTTGTGTCAACAAGCAAAGGATTCTGAAATAAGCAGTAGACGTCCAGACGTTGACATTAACTCTGTACCAGTGTCAAGAAAGAAGGTCTAAAACGGAAAACATTTCTCAGGTTGAACTACAGTATGTCTCACTGGCAAGAGATGCTGCGGTTGGACCTCGATTTGAGAACATTTGTGTAAGTGCCTGTAGACTCAGATAAGTCATTCTTTTTGGATTCGCTTAAGAAGCTTACTGCCAACTGCACGAATGGAGGGAGGGAGGGGAACCTGCAGGCGAGTGAAATATTATTTTTTAAACCTTGATCTTTTGTAAATATTTAAAATCAATTATAAAAGTCTTCCACGTTTGACTTGACAAAATTTTAAACGTGATAAGATGATCTTAAATAGCACCACGGGGTGCAGCATGCTTTGAGGCAAAATCCAAAGGGGGATTATTTTTCTCAGTTTCTTACCCTCAGATTTAACTCTAAACAGTGAAAGCTTCTTTCTGCTTCTGGGAAATAAAAGAAAATAAGCATTTTTGTTAGTGAATGTGATGCTAAGAGTAAAATTGAAGAACCTGACCTATCCTGAGTTTCCTTCCTGGCAACTCTTTACCTCTGCCTCTCTGGACCCCTCCTCTCCTGTTCGTCTCTCTGTGTTGGATCCAGCTGAGCAGAGTGGCCCTCAGCTCGGCGCTTCACATCGCGTTACTGTGAAGTGCAAGGTCAAGAGCATTGCAGGTGAAGGCTATTTTAGTCATTTGTTGAGCCACTGTGGAGGACTCTCGCTCTCTACACATCAAGAGACACAAGCAGATGCGTTCATATGCACAACATAACCCACAACGCAAGCTCACAGAGGTAAAGGTAACTGGCAAACAGGCAGGTCCAAACACACTGACATGAGCACAGATGCATACCAGTGTAAGGAGTTCGCTTACTTTAGAGTTTATTTTCATGTCCTCATGATCCGACTTTTAGTCTGATTTGGTGCGTTTTGCTAAACTTTTTTTTTTTTATTAAACTATCAAATAACACAACATTTGATATCCATATTGGCATATAAACCCTGAATTTATTCTACTAGTTTTGGTTTTATGCTCTCAGTCCAAAGTCTTTCTCTGATCGCTTGTTGTTCACTGTTTATACTTTGTATGAGGTCTTACTGCTGTGTGTGCTGCACTAGAACATGCAGCTATTTCCGGCCGCATGATCACTTTATTTCTGATTAAATTAAGCAACTATTTTTGTCAGTCTGTCTGTTCCAAAACTTCCAGGATCCCTCCCCCCACATACAGTGGCAAACATGTGACAATTCAGTGGAAAAATGTGAAAGAAAAACAAGCTAAAATGCAAAAGCAGGTATTTAATTGATTATTTCACACTGACTTAAAGTAGAATCATATTGTCATGCATATCATGTAGTAATTTTACTGAATTATTTTGCCTAAATGAAGGAGCAAACTCTGAACAAAAATTTAAAAAACTAGTTTTTTTTAATGTGTGAAAGGTTTGGTCTGATCTAATGCAAAACACTGTTGACTGTATTAAACATCACGGGAGTATTTTTTGTGTGATACAGTTACATATTATGATAAATCATGACATTGTGATATATAATAGTATCACAAAATAGGGCTGCAAGTAGCAATTAATTTCATCACCGATTAATCTGCCAATTATTTTCGTCCATCAATCGTTTTAATTGTGTGGTCCACGAATAGTTAAAAAATCTTGTTAAAATTTCCAAGGTGATGCCTTCAAATTGCTCGTTCTGTCCGACAAACAGTCCAAAATCCAAAGATCTTCAATTTACTGTCACATAAGACAAAGAAAAGAATCAAATCCTCACAATTGAGACGCTGAAGCTATAGCCCTCTATACTTGTGAGGTCCCGACTGCTTTGTGGGGCCAAAATGCTGGACCCCACAAGTTTAAAGCGCTGTTTGAGGGTTAAGGACTGGTTTAAGGGTTAGGGTAAGGGTTGGGGTAAGGCACTTAGTTGTGATGGTTAAGGTTAGGGTGAGGGGCAATGATAGGTCCCTATGAAGATAGTGCCATCAAACCTGTGTGTGTGTGTGTGTGTGTGCGGCTTTAAAGGAACAACACAACAGTCTCCTTTTTCATTAAGCAATTTCAGCATTGAGCTGACTCACTGTGACTGAGCACATAGAGCTTCATTGTCTTGATTGACGACCCTCAGCTCCTGATGGACATGTCGGCTGCTGCAGGGATCAGTCTTGTGACCTTTTGGCTACAGTGCAGCCTTTGTAGCCGCTGGTCCACTGCGTGACGCTTCTCAGAAATATTGCAGTGCAGCCACATGGCAAACAATGACGGTCAGCATTACATCACGGCATCGGTATCATCTAACAATTCTCTATATGCTCTGATAGCCCTCTGGAATCATTTATTGTCATGAAAAAGCCTTTAATAGCGCACCGCAGATGGCCAGTAAGTGCGTTAGTGTGTAATTTGAGCTGCGTTCAGAGCCAGGCGACAGTGGAGATATGACTGTACAGCAGGATAGCGCTGACGGGAAGACAGCTGGCAGGCTGATGGGAAAGACTTGGCTTCTGTGGCCGTTTGTGTCTGGTAGTCTAGTCGTTGTTGTGCAGTCAGGTGATCTCAGATGCTTCTTATTTTGTCCCCCGGCGTCAACACTGCACCCTATTAAATTAAAAACTAAATATATACACAAGGGAAATTTCACAAATTTCTGACTGCGTATGATTATTCTAGATCAGACTTACAGGAACGTTTGTTGTGCTAAGCGTTTTCTGTGAAGTTTAAAGGTTGGCTTTATCCATTTTGCAATGATTAAAGGTTAAGTCTGGTGATTTTCTATATTTTTTTTATATTGTGAACAAATCCCATGAAAAGACCATAACTGACAATGAACTGATTCTGCTAACACGTATTGTTTTTGTAGCTAAAGCCTATTGTACTGTAGTCATCTGTGCCATAGAGCTCCATTGTTGTCTAAAAACTAATACTATGAAAATGGCCACTATTGATTATTTTCACTCAGTCCCACTTACAGCATCCGGCTGCTGTAAATATTCACTAGAACACCAAATGTGTATTAATCCACCACTGAATAGTCCCCAGCAAATGTGCTAAATATTTACGCCAGTCTGAGTAACGTACTCAAAATTACAAGCTGGGGAAGTCGGAAAGTATTGAGAGGCGAACTAACACATTGTTGTGTTTGTTTCTAGGATATGTTGACGATAACAAAAATTTAGAATATCACCAGCCTTTTGCTTTTAAATATAGTATGTTTGAATTTACTCAGTGATTTTCTTACCTGCCTTTTAGTGCTGTATAGCTCTTTAAAAAAGGCTTTGGACAACTCTTTAATGACTAGTGATTCTGCATCTAACAGGCTACTCTGACTAAGCTCAGCATAGAAATGGGAATAGTAGGGGCACCCCGGTAGAGCGCGGGCCCCATGTACAAGGCTGAGTCCTTAGCACTGCTCAGACGATATATCAGCCTGTATGTGGTGGTAAAAATAAAGATCCTTGACATCATGTTGGATCATCATCAATAAAGAAAGACTTCTAACATGTCATGGGAAGGTGAGTCGGGAAGAAAAGACGCATTTACTCCATCCTTGTTTTTGATGTAAGCTGGACAGACTTCCATACAGACTCATAAATCGGAACGAAATGGTACGTTTATCCAGAAACCTCATGCTCTGCTTGGGAAACAGACATTATTTACCTCCAGATCTTTGATATGCACATTCAGTAAATTATTTAGGGTCCCATCCAATTCAAGGACATTTTGAAAGGTCCACAGTAGTTGATGGACACGTTGGCTGCAGTTGACTGCACAAGACTTTCTAAGCAGTTGGACTCTTATTGAAATGTCCAGTAAATGCTGGAAAAAATCTTGAATGCCAAACAGCCCTGAAAAGAGTAAAGTAGGTTGAAAAGATGAGTAAATAGGTTTCACATGTTTTCTCATTGTTGGAAACATTGTTGGTCAAAGTCATTTGTTATCATTTGAGCAGCAAAGGCCACTCTTCTGTGTTTCATACGTGGCTATACGTGAACCAGGCTCTTGTAAGAGAAGCATATATCCTCCTGATATACCTCCTGAAGACCGAATGAGGCCTTGAGACTGACCCCAGCTGTGTGGTGCTGTGTCTGGGGGCAAACCAGATCACAGCCTGCCTTTGTTCTGGTGGTGTGTCCAGCAGACCTGACTGCCTGCTGCATTAGTAGACGAGCGGACCCCCCTTCACCAGATGGTTCCCATCCAGATGTCCCCCCTGCTCTTAACCAGGCCCTCAGGGACAAAACCTGTCTCCCGTGGCTGATAGATGGCTCCAGGTAGTGCCTCGGCCCTCCGGTTTTCAAAGTGTGTGTTCAAAGGCCTGTGTATCATTAAGCGTGTTAGTATGTGAGGGCTTGAGAAGCTGCCCAGCACCACAGACCCTGGGATTGGAGACACCTACTCACTGTAAAGCTTTAAATCCCATGTAGCCTGTGCATGTAGACACACTTTTACTGTACAGTAACAGAACCACAGCCGCTGTGGGTGAACCCACTGAACCTGACAGACCAACTGAAAACCGTAATGCCTCTGACAAGGCTGGCCGTTTGGCAAAGGGAGCATGCATTACGACACCCTTCGCTCGAGGCATGTGTGTATTGTAGGGGAGCTGCTTTTATTCCCACTTGAATGAGGGCAACACTGCTCTGCACGGTCTGCACTGCTCGGTATTCGTATGATCTTGTGTGTGCGTGGCGCTAACCTCTGTGCAGAGGAGAGGTGCCTGTCAGAACGTGTTAGCAGCCAGCTGTCCCAGCAGCAGGGGAATACGAGACGTTCACCCACGACTGAGTGTGTCCTTGGTCTTTAAATCACAATGAGACATCCAAAAGCTCTCTGCTACCAGGACTGGTCTCTGCTGGTTTTATTGCGCAGCACTTTACACTGTAGGTCTGTGCATGAAGGAGTGAATGGTCACATCAGCTCTCATTCATCTTTTTCGAGATGCTCAAGATTTAACATGACTGTTGGACTGAAGGTGCTACTCTCCTTTTGATTTAGTAATAACCGAGTACAGGTAGAGCGTCGATCGAAGCCCTATTTCTGGGAAAAAATTGACTGTTTTTGTATTCTCATACTACTTCCTCTGCAGACTACTTTTGTGCGTTACCAGAGCTTCTTTAAATCCCAGCTTTTCTCCAGCAGCAATGTGAGTCTCGCTTTCATTACATGTGGCTTAACAATAGCTGCTGCCTTTACCTCAGACAGCCGTGCGTTGGCTAGCTACCATGGGTGTGTGTTGGCTAATCACGTAGCCCACCTCAGGCCCTCTATGTTCCTGTTAGCACTTCCATCCCTATAATCCGTATCCTCTGGGCAGCGAGTGCTCTTCGATGCGCTCCCAAACATCTGTTCGCTGGATTATCCCCACCTCCTTCTCATTCGGTCTTTCTCTGGAGCATTCTCGCTTTCCTCTCTCAGGAAGCTCAGTACAGTGTGCACTTATCCCCGCAGACAGCTGTACACAGTGTACTCAAACGCTCTGTGGTCGTATAGTTGACCTGGACAAGGTTCAACGTGATATCAGCGGCCAAGTTTTCTGCTCTCGCTGCTCCTCTCAGCAACCCGGGAAATAATTTTCTGCCGTTTTTATAAGTCTTGATTTCTTGTGTCTGTTACCCATTTTATGTCTGATATGCTCACGGTTTCTTTGAGCAATATTTGAATGGTTCTCTCACGTATAAAATGCTGTCTCTGAGCCGAGTTATCAAGCACAGTTTCCACGTTCATCCAATAATGTGTCCGTCGAGGTGCACTCGTGTTGTTGTGAAAACAAAATGAATAAAACAAACGCGTGATCACGCATGAATTCTCCTGTTGACGTGTTGACTGATCATTGTAATCAGTTGTGTGAGACAGTAGAGCTGGTTTCTCTGTAATTTCGTTTTTTTAAAGAACTTTAATCTTATCTTTATGTCGAATTTGAACTTTAAATTCAACATATAGATCACATGCTGACATACTCTGTTGTGGTGAAATGATGCAGTGGCAGGCTGACAATCATGGCAGAATCACACAGAATGAAGACACTGAGTCATGCGGCATCTTTGTGATCAACCTTGGCAGTTTTAATTGAGTTAAAGAAAAACTCAACTCTGGTTTATCTAGTTTTCTTTTTGCCTTTTATCTTATATAGATTTGCTGACATATATGGGTATTACATCTTTGATATAGTACAATATGTCATGCAGTGACCCTGAATAAATGTGATATCATTTAAAAAATAATGGCTAACCTCAGTATTGGAAGTGATGTGCTCTAATTCCTTATTGCTCTGACCGTGAAGAATCCTTGCTTCATGTCACTTTCTTTCTTGCTGACTCCACACGACTCCACCCACCAGAGTTTAGTGAAAGGCTTGCGACAGGAAATTGATAGTCCAAATGGGCCTGATTCAATCTGAGCCTGTTTACGTGGTGTCGCAGCAATCAGACACAGATGAGATTACAGACATTAGGAGTCGTAGTTGGACTCGAGGCCATCTGGGATGACGGGAGCAATTGAGCAAACTAGATCTGCAGTAGTGATCGCATCTATGTGAACCCGTTAACTAGACTGTCATCAATCAAAATGAATTTAATTAAGCATCATCTATCAAAAAAGAGAAAGGGTTGTATGTTTTAATTTGAGTTATCAGCATCTGCATTTTTCAAGATTAAGAATTTAATTTTCATTCCTAGAAAGTTTTCAGTACTTAAATTTACATCTGTCCTGTTTTCTGCCTTCCTCATTTGGTCTCTAGCACAGAAACACAGGCACACAGAAACCAGCATGTTACTCATTACCTTTTCTCTCTGTATACTGCGGTTGTGATCCACCCTTTGAAGAGTTATTTTAAGTTTCTAAATAAAACAACTTCAGCTTTTGTTTGTGAGTTTCTGGGGACGGTTTGCCTCAGACTGATTGGTAGCCTTGGTGCATGACGGCAGCATCTGGCGTTGCACAGAGAGATTTCGGAAATGATATAAAATAACATTTTTAAACCATCGCCGCGCTGTAAATAGCATTTTCAAAAAACAATTGCGAAGCACTTCACAAAAGTCTGTCTGCATCAGACTATACAAGCCACAGCCTTCTGATTAATTACTGGAAAGTGAACATACAATGCAAATGGATCAATACATGGTGATCAATAAATCACTTGCTGAGGTGAATCAGACACATCCTGGCACATCCTCTTGCGTGCTAAATATGTAGCTGACTCAAGGAAGTCCCTGCTCCCAGCCAAGAAATAGTCCAACACATAACCCCCCCATAAAACCACTACATGTTGTAATTGATTAGGTGCTGGGAGGTGGAATTTGTTCCTTTTTAATACATTCTGAGATATTTCAGTCTGGACCAAAGTGGTCGACCCACTGACTGACCAAACGACAAAGGAATTCAATAGAAACATCTCTTTGCAGTGTCCATGCAACTCTGAATAATCCATAGAAAATGCCATAAACAGTTTTCATAAAGACTTTGTCATCAGTAGAAAGTAGTTCCAATGAAAACAGTTTACAGCGAGGTCTGTGTACAAAGAATGCCGTAACAGGAGGTTGTTGAAGTTGATAATTGAAATTGTAACTGTGCTTTTAGTCAAACTGCACACTCGGTTACGTGAGATTTGGTTCAGCTGCCGTGCAAGTTGAGTAATAATCATTTTATCAGATTGGCAGGAAGTCATCGTCAGCGGCCTGTGTGCAGCCCACACTGGTTTGCTTTTGTGTCTGTTTTTGAGAATCTTTGTGTATCTCTATGTATCTGGATCACTGAAAAGAGCTTCAGACAATACAAGTCCTAACCACAGTCTTTGTACCCTTTAACATAAAATAACTTTACACATGAATCACCTGAGCATGAAGCCTCATCCTGCAGGCTTCAACAGGTCTGGTTGAAATGCACTTAAATAAAGCCCCTCCAACCCCAGTAACCAAATGAAGTACAGTCAGTCAAGCCATTGAAAGACGCAAAGCAGGCTGTTGTGGGTAAATGAATGATGGGATGAATGGTGCAGATGTGCCATTGAGAGTGGCCAGCTGAGTGTGAGAGTGGGTGGGTGAATGAAAAGGCCGGGAGTGGCTGGAGGAAGTTTGAATCCAGTAGAGCTGCAGCTCCCAGACTGAGACTGACAGGTGATGCTTGATGGTTTGGTTTGTCATTTTATTGTACACACACCTGTTTGTGTGTTGGACTGTACCATCGCTGTATTTGATGCTCTGTATGCAAAGCACAAAGCTGCACTGTGTGTGTTTTTATAGCTGCACCATCCGTCATTGCTGCGCTTCCCTGCAGCAAATTGGTTATTTACCATCTTCCTTTTTCTTTTCATGCCTCTACACTTTCACTTACTAAATCCTTTGTAGTACTTTTACTTACCTTAATCAATCCTCGCTTAGCTCACAAGTTCCTCGTCCTCTTTTGTGGATGATGCAAGGAAAAGCTCCTGTCGCTATTGTATCCCGCAGCAAAATGAGATGTAATTTAAGGTCACAGAATAAGACATTGCATAAAAAAATCATATTGTTCAGTCTCTGTAGTACTGAAATACATCATATGTTATTGCATTAATCAGTAAGATAAATCTCATCCTAACTGTGGAGCCTTTCACCTAATCTTTACCTGTTTTTTGATCCTTAAAAAGAAACCTGTGAATGTGGACAGATGCTGTGGTTTCCATAAGTATTTTTTTTTGTCTCACTAATTTCTATCACTAGTCAAGGAGCCCCAGATGCGAACCTCATGTTCTTAGTCGATTCATCTGCATTTGTCTTTTTTTTCAGCTGCATCAGTGTACACAGAGCAACCGCATGGCGGGCTAAAAACTGCATGTATGCACAGCTTCTGTGAATATGGTTGGTCAAAGTTAAAGCAGGAAGTAGATCGGCAGCATCTTAGGAATGCTTAGGATGAACAGTTTCTAACTTCAACAGATTCACTCGGTTTATCAAATTCTAACTGTCTAACTGTGCATGTTTCTTGACCTGATTGTTTTGTAAAGTCTAGTTATGTCTTTGCTGTACCCGGCTAATTAAAATGTTCTAACTGATGGGAGTTGATGGGTAAAACTGTATAAAATATGTCTGTGGTGTACAGTCCCGATGTTCTGCTGTATCACTGCAGCCACTCGCTGTGTCTTCCCCCTGATGCAACAGTCCTGCCGAGAGAAGATGAAAGCGCTCTGTTGCAGCTCCCTGCCTTCATCGTCTCTCCATCCCGCCCACCCCACTGCAGCACCAGGGGCACGTGCGGGGAGGAGGGAGATAAAAAGAAAGGGGGAGGATAACGGAGGAAGAGGAGAGCGGAGGAAGAGAGGAGGAGGGTGAAATCCTCGCTTAAATAATAGAGCGCGAGAGAGTCACTTTCAAGCGAGCGAGCTCCCAAGTGCCCCAGTTTCGGGGGTTTAGTGAAATCGAGATGAGGCTGGTAATGCAGACAGATTTTACCCTTCTTGAAGGCCGTCTCCGCAGTCCTCAGAAGCAAAGCAGTGCAGCAGAAACGCTTCCTCCAGGGGCAAAGCAATTCTCCTGCCATATCCACTCGCCTCTCTGCCCCTTAGCAGCTTGTTCACCTTGTAAACAAACGGCATAAAGTCGTGTGTCTGAGTGCCCTTGGCGCTCTGACTTCCGTAAAGATCCTTTTATGGTGTTTAATAGGCCAGGTCTGCTGCAGTCTGCGCCGTTAACTGCTTCCTCCCAGTAAACCCTAAACAAACCCTGCTTCACCCTAACGACAGCGGCACACACAGCCCTCTTGGGCCACGGGTCAAGCACGATGACAGAGGAGTGTCACTTTAAAGTCACTGGACGTCACTCACTAAGCAGGAATGTGCAAAAATGTGCATGGCGGTCATTTTTAGTACTGCAAAACCTGTTCACCACGTGGGTAAACACTGATCGATGGAGCAGACACATCCTCTCTTCACAATAGCCATTTTTTTAATGTGAACGCTCACATGTATAATGTGATCTCAACCAGATTAAGGCTAATGTCGAATTTGTTAACAAAAACTGTGCCAAAACATATTTGTTCACAGCCGAAGACATGACGCTGCCAAAACAGACTTTATGACACAAAAACTGCAAAACCTCCAGATAATATCGTTATGTATGTTAGTGTTTGATGCAGATAAGAAAGGAGGTAGGGTCTAAATTAGTTTAGACCTCTTATTAATGAATCCATGTAAAATTGATTGTAAGAGATATTGTGCTTCTTTGAACTAACTTCCTTAGAGTTTTGTCGCTCTTGATTTCTTTAACAGAGTCACATTTCAACAGTTTTGTGTGATATGCAATGTGTTGTGTAGAGAGGACAACACATGCCTGTTTTCTGTCCCCCCCCCCCCCCCCACTGGAAAACATGCTCCTCGACATCCATCTCACCACGTTCATGCTTGTTTCCTCCATTCAGATAAACACAGATGATGCGATGCTGCTATCGCCGCACCATCATGGCTCGGTTGTTTGTTAACAGCAGTTTGGATGATCCTGTGGCGTAGCTGTTGTTTTCATGGTAAACGCGGATTTACTTTAAATGAACACTGTGAGTTTGTTGTGACGATCCGGCAATTATTATTTTTTTTCTATGACTCTAAGTGTCTTTGTCAGTCAGAGTGTATTTTATATGTGTGTTGGTTTTGGGATTACGTGCGGTGAGTGCCCCAGTGGCCTGCTGTACTGTTCTCATTGGCGGCGTGCATTTTTGCGGCTGTGTGTAAAAATACATCTTGCTGCTTGCATCGCCGAGTGAAGCCTTTTCCTGAAGTCAGCAACACGTCAAGTCAGAGAAGAAGACGGTAGGTGAAGATGACGAAGCTTGGAAGTAGGGGAGAGAGGTAGAAGTAGAAGGCAGCCAAAAGAGGCAAAGGAAAGAAAAATAAAGGGGGGGGGGTGAGGAGTGGCCTATTATTAGAAAAACTTGAGAGGTAAAGATAGAAGAAAAAGGAACGAATGGCTGCTTAGTTTCCAAGGAAAAGCTCCAGCTAATTTTTAGATGGACAAAGAGGAAATAGAGCAGTCTCACAGGAAGACAAGTCTCTCTCTTTAGGGGGCTTCGCCTCCTTCCGATGTTTCCTTCCCCCAACAGACAGAGATAAGACAGGAGGAAATGCCATGCTCCTTTATTGAATTAGTTTGCCCAATCCACCGTTCGCACAGCGTACTAATTCAACTTCCCCACTCTTCCTTCCCTTGGCACTTTGGTAACACGATACCCCGTCCGTGAGCAGACACATCGGACCATAATTCCACAAGACCTGCCTATTGGCTCTTAACCTGCCATTCACTGAGTTATGACCAGTAAGTGACTCTCAGTTAAAGCTAACTGGACTTGTTAGCCAAAATAACAATAAATCCACCATGTTTATCTCATGCATTTGAAAGCTGCATTTTTGAAGAGGGAGTGAGCTCTCCTCCAGAAGGATTTGACCTGAATATGGAAAGCTGCACAGCTTAAAGCCGCTATCCCTAGTGTTTAGTCTTGAATGTCTTTAGCCACGCTCGCGGCATGGCTTTGTGGATGGCAATGTCGGTCGGTCGGTCTACCACTTTGGAAACCATGAATTTCTTTACAAAATTTCATGACAGTCCATCCAATAGTTGTGAGATATTTCAGTCTGGACGAGAGGACAATGGTGATCCCTTGACTTTTCCTGTAGTGCCATAATAATTTTTTATATATTATATATATTTTTAATAATCAGAAATAGAGTAATCTTTATTGGCCAGGTATGTGTACACTACACATACAAGGAATTTGACTCCGGTTTTCCGTGCGCTCTATGTAAATACACAGCATTAATAATGTTTTTGGATTGCTGTGAGATCTGGTTCAGATATTCATGTCCCTCTCTTTTAATTTCTCAAATACTCGTGTTCAAGACAGAATACCTGCAAAACTAATGACATCCACATCAGTCTCAGCTGTACTTTGTGTTTTGCGCTAATGAGCGATTGTTAGCATGCGAACACGCTAAACTAAGATAATGAACATGGAAAATGTTATACCTGATAAACTTATATATACTGTATGTCTGTCCCTGAAGAGAAAATGCAATGTATTATTCCCATATCACTCCCTTCTCATTCCCATCCCGCTCCTTTATTTTAGAACTTAAACATCAACTTTGTGTTTTTGCTGGCCGGACTTGAAGTTGTCTTTGCTGACTCAAACATACTTGTTCATTTAAGCTGTCAGCGGGACTGAAGGGTGAGAAATTAGTAACCTTAGAATAGTTACATAAAGTATGTGGAGGCCCTGGTAGCTGCCAGTTACGTGCACCCTACAAGCATCCACACTGCAGTGTGTGCATTATCATCTCACTGTCTGTGCGTGAAAGCAGAGAACGTTTTTTCCCTTCATTCCGGTCAATGAGGGGATGAAGGCAACCTGTTGCCGTTGAAGGAGGATGGGCATTTGAAGACAGACATGAATTATAGCGACCAGATAGGGCGGAGTGATGTGAATCGGTGGTTCTTGTTGTAGAAAGGAGGCCTGAGCCCACAACCGAAGATAGAGGATGACTCAGCTGTTCTGACTGAAGTGGCAATCTTTCCAACGCTTCATGTTTGGCCTTTCAGACACAAACAGTCCTGACGTGATTGATGAGGTTCTTTGTGCTACTCTGTCTCTGTCTCATAAGACCACAGCGGATTTTGATGCTGTGGCCCTTTTTTAATGTATCCTGTCATTGCAAAACTGTTTCATCATTCTTTGAATGATTTCTCAGCATTTCTGCTCAATACCCTGCGATCACATCTCTCCATATTCTCCGCATTAATTAAAAAAACCGTATTGTAGACGGGGTTTTTTTTTTTTTAATTTAAAAAAGATAACCTTTCTCGTTACACTTATCTGAGCTCCTGAGCACAGAGAGCAAGTAAGCCAGCATTTTTAGTGAAATGTAATGCTAAGAGGGGAAGTTTGGGGGAAGTCACACAGGGAAATGGGAAGTAGTGAGGTCAATCCTATTTAGGGAACACTCTTGAGCAGAACGCAGGTATATATTTACAGATATTTAAGAGAGCTCAGTCACACTGAGATGTTAAGGCCGAGTTCAAACCAACTGTGTGAAAATACACAGCCATCTCATTAATTTGAATGGATCCAGTCCGCCAGCTCAGCGGCGGTGCCAACGCAGGGGGTGCCCGGCAAAAAAAAGTTGAACCAGGCTCAACCTTTAATAGCAATGCAAAATGAGGTCATCTGTCAAGGCTCTGCCTTGGCCAATCACATACATGCAAGCACAAATTGCAGGTGGATTGCTTTGTAACGTCAACGCCGTTTTCCTGGCAATTGACGCGGCGAAAGATAAAATAATTGCCCCTGTGATAACATTCCAGAGTTGTTAAATGCTGTCTCTGAGTATTATAAACTGTTGTGCCGTGTTTTGACTCTGATAAGCCTTTAAACGCATTAATCTGTGACTCCATCGGGACTTCCTGGATCGTATTTCTTTTGTTTTAACGCAGGGCTATTTTTGGTCTGAAAGCCCGCTAAGGCCAGAGTATTTGTGTGTAACTTTGTGCCTTGTGTTTATTTGTGTACTCTATACAGTATCTGTAAATGTCTGTAGTGCATGTCTAAGTTACCCTTCACGTGTTGAATGTTATAAATGACAAAGATGCTGCATAAGAGCCTAAATCCCCGTTTGTTTATTTTATAAACAGTAGTACTTGGAGACTGCACTGCTGACAAGGAAATAAAAAGCAACAATGAGCTCGCTAAGGCCTGTTGAACTGAGTTAATGAAGGGAATTTAACAGTGTAGTGGAGGAGGAAAAGAAGATGAGAGAGAGGAAATGCCTGAGGTTGTAACTAGTGTTCCCTTCCCCTGCAAAACGTGCAGTAAACAAAGCACAAGCATGTACACACAAACACATGTACAAATACTACAAGTCTATACATACCCCTTGATTTCTCGTCACTGAATGCAACATACAATTGCAGAAATTCCTTTAAATAAGCTTTAAATAAAGTTTGCTTACTTAAAAGCTTTGTTTACGAGTTTTTCCATGAGTATTTGAATACCTTTGATTGGAAGATGGAGACGTTTCTTAAATCACAGGGGACCAAATAATCATTAAATACCCAAAATATCAAAGTTCAAGAAATCACAAAAATTTGAAATGCAAGTTCTTCAGCTGATGACAACAAATGCAAACTCAGATGATACGCAGAAGATGCTGTTGTGTAATGCAGTTACAGGTAAATATTGACCATTTGCTAGCACATTTACTGCTCTTACAGCCTCATAGCCTTATAGTCTCATACACACATGAAACCTCCGAGTGTAACCTTTGTCTCACACATGCACAACATTACTCACACACTAACTCATCCAACATAAATACACTGCGCAGACAAACACACACACACACACACACACACACACACACACACACACTCCTCCTACCCAAATCCCCAAATTAATCATCTCTCACTGCTGCACACACACACACACACACACACGCGCACACACTGCAGCATGTAGGAGTCCAGCTCTCGAGGGATTAACACTTCAACACACTCAGTCGTGGGATTTTCCCACAGCACCTCGCACACTGCGTTACATTT
Organism: Coreoperca whiteheadi; assembly: GCA_011952105.1. Classification (NCBI taxonomy): domain Eukaryota; kingdom Metazoa; phylum Chordata; class Actinopteri; order Centrarchiformes; family Sinipercidae; genus Coreoperca; species Coreoperca whiteheadi. The sequence continues at coordinate 6,701,710 of CM022474.1, read as the reverse complement.
TCTGTCAGTCACACCGCGCGGCGTTAGAGGCTCGCCGCCAGCTGCGAACACACTCCCAGAAACTCGCAGGATTTGCCAAACACTGCGACGCTGTGGTGTGTTAGGGCGCTGGATCGAGGCGAAGGTGGTTTGGGGTCAATTAGGCGTCTTAATGTTTGCTAAAGGGTGTATATTTTTCTTTGAGGGCTTTTTAAAAAAAAAATATTTCTTTTTATTGGAGAGCTTGTAGCAGAGGTTGCAACACAACTTGCTAACAGCTACCCTGGCAGAGGCAGACAGGGAACTTTCTGAGGTATATTGCTATGGTTTGGGTCAGGTGGAATTAAATACCTTCCAGCTGTTTTTTATGCACGTTTAATTTGTGCATTAGAAAACGCCAGAAATTAAACATAAAAAAGCTGAAATGTCGCAAAGAACATTTAAGGTGGAAAAGTTGGCACATCAAAAGAGAGCAGATTCAATAAAAACGGATATTTCAAAAGCACCTTGATCTCGCAGGACCTGCCTTTGGTTCTACTATAGACAAACATTCATGTCATGCTGCTACTCAATGTTACATGCATCCACTCCACCAGAAGGCCCATAAAATAAAGAATGAAAACGAGGGGATGGACGCAACGGCAATGCAACGCTTGGGTTTGATTCTAGACGATGACCCCTTGTTGCTCGCCACCATCACCCGGCTCTCTACCACCATAGTGGCTGATAAAAACACCACAGGGTACGAAGTGGATGCGAGATTGTAAAGATGGATGCCACTCTCAAATCTGTAGGGTAAATACGAAGCTATAGCCTGTAGTGGGTTAGCATTTTGTAAGCTAGTTGTTTTCCTGTTTCCAGTCTTTATGCTAAGCTACATGTTTACCGTACAGACATGAGAGTGGTATTAATAATCTCATCTAAGCATAAATAATCAGATTGCGCAAAGTGTCGAACTGTTCCTTTTTAAAAAGAAGAAACCTAAATGCCATTTTACTATTCATTTTGCAATCTCATCTTGAGTAAATTCTCATAAAGGGAGCTGATGAGAAACACGTGCAAACATTTGAGTTTGCCAAATTTTCTTGCAGCTTCAGAATCAGAATCAGAAATACTTTATTAATCCCCGAGGGGAAACTCTTTGTAACTTGTGCAACATATAAACGGAAACATAACTTGTGTCTCTTTCTACCATTCTTCTTTCTCGTCCTCTGCCTCGTGTACCTCACCTCAATCCCTTCCTTTCTCACGTTCCTCCACTCCATCTCCCTTCTCCTTCCTCTACCTCTTCTCCCTTTAATATTGTCCCTCGTCCTCCTCCTCCTCCTCTCTTTATCTCGCTGCCTCTCCCTCCCTCCCTTCACCTCCTCGCTGACAGTGGTAGAGGGCCAGTTGACAGTCCTGTGTCGTGGAAGGAGTCTTTTATTGGGCCTCTGTGTTCAGCCCTTCCGGAGGCCAATGGGATCCAGATGTGGCGTAGCACTCTAGTGACAGCATCCATTTATGGAGAGAGAGAGAGAGAGAGAGAGATATTGTGTGTGCGAGAGAGTGTGAGAAATATGTGGGTTGTCGTCTTCTCAATGTGGCCTTTAACTCTTCTCAACACGTGTACACATGTGTTTGGCTGCGTGAGACTTTTGATTTAAATGTTTGTAGCAAAGCGTCAAATGCCTTCATGTACATTTTCTAAAAAATAAATCCACACGACACGCACACACACACCACAAGGTCACACGTTTGAGGCATGAAGCGGCCACTGCTCCCCATAGTGCTCTTGTGGGCCTAGTGCTAGACAGTGAACTGGTTATTTAATGTGAGATGTTGTGATGAAGGTGTTGGCTAAATGTTTGAAAGATTGTTGTTTATGTTGCATCACGCACCTTGTTTGTGCGTGTGGATGTTGGTGAAGCGTTTTAGACCTTAGAAAGTGAGGACATTTTTGAAATTCCTCATCTTCAAAGAGCTGTCTGGGGTTCAAGACTTGGTTTTAGGATTACGGTTAGAATTAGGTTCAGCGGGACGTCCTAATGGCCTGTGGTCTAAGACGCATACCACACAACCACAAATTTGATTGGGGACCTTTGCTGCAGGCCATCTCCATATCTCTCTCCACATGTTCCCCGTCTGTGTCCACTTTTTACTATAGAATAAAGACAAATAAACAAAGGTTTTGCAATTGTTGTCAGGAAATATAAACTTTTTTTAATTTAACCTTTATTTATTTATCTGATTTATTTGATGATACTGCGGCTATTGTGCACACTTGTCAAAAGAGGTTAAACTACCAATACTAATAGTAGATATTTGTAGAAACAATGTCTTAGCTTTAAAGCCTCTGGTGGGGCGTTTCCATGGCAGCAGTTGACTAACATTTGAGAACTTGTGTTGCTAGGAGACGTGCAACAACAAGCCCACTTAGCGCTGATTATCTACTGTTAGCAATGGAAGCCTATTCTTCCTTCACAGCATTTAACATTTGGGCGGACCCATTGTGATTTTATGTTTGTATTCTACTCTTAATACTTGCTCTTAATACCTGCGGAGTGACTGACAGCCCCTGCACAGCCCAGCGTAGAAAGGAAACTGGGGGTCTAGCTAGCGTTAGCTGACTTTCTTTTTCAGGCGTCCAGCTGGAGTGACCGCAAAAGACAAGACTGTTGAAACTCACAGCAACGAGAACTCCTGTAACCTCAGCACTCGGTACGTTACTCGATTATTGGAATCACGTAACGGAGTAACATATGGAGTGCTGAAATCACAAATGGGACCAGCTAAGCAACGACTAACAACGTCGGTCCGCAGCTGGTGAACTGCCTGTGTGGCGGCTGGAATTGTAGTGATATTATGAACTGTTTTAGTGCCCTCAAATTACAGCACCAGTGTTGTCAGTCAGAACCAAAGCTTCACTTTCCCTGGACAACACCAATGTAGGGGGCGTTATCACTACAGAAAAACAAATCACATGTCTTCCTTTTGGTAATTCCAATTTTGACAAAGTACGTACAATATGTAAAAAATTAACAAAAAAAACCACACAGAGGATATATTATACTGATTTATTAATTGAAAGGAATTTTAATTTCAGTTCAACTTTTAAAAATGATTGTAAGGTTAAGGAAGGAGTAAGGTTTGGTGTTAAGCGGGTGAGGCAATGCACCACGTCGGTAAGGGTCCTCACAAGAACAGAAGAACAGGTGTGTGTGTGTTTGTCACGTGTTATGTGATTCATTTATGTATTTTAGTAAAGATGCACTGTGGAGGTGTGTGTGTGTGTGTGTGTGTGTGTGTGTGTGTGTGTGTGTGTGTGTGTGTGTGTGTGTGTGTGTGTGTGTGTGAGCGGGCATTACTAATGTTGTGGGGACATAAATCTGTTTACACAGTCACATTGTGAGGACTTGCCTTCCTTATGGGGACAAAATGCAAGTCCCCATAACGTAAATCATTACATTTTAGGATGAAAACTTGGTTTAAGGTTAGAGTAAGGGCAAGGTTAGGTTTAGGCTAGCGTAAAGGTTAGGTTTGATCTAGTAGTGGTTATGGTTAGAGTTAGGGTAAGTCTCCAGGGAATGAATGTAAGTCAATGTAATGTCCCCGAAAGTGATGGAAACACAAGGTGTGTGTGAGTGTGTGTGTTTCTGGGTGGGTGAATGTGTAGCCTGCGCATGTGTGTGAATGGAGTAATGGGCCCCTGTTGAAAGGATGACCCTGACGAAGCCACAACGGACAAGACTGTAGAGCTGCAGATGACTAATACTGTACATTCATGCAGGCACACAGTGGCTGTGTACAGAAACACTGTTCTTCAGACTCAGAGAAAGCCCACTTTATTGGATGGTCCCTCACATTTGCTCTTTAACTGACTTTATTCCAATCGCTTCCATGATACACACTTGTGTCTTCCTGCAGTGCTGTATATCTCTTCACTATAGAGTATATTAAGTACTTAGTTGTAGTGGAACTCACTCAAGTACAACCACATATATTTAGAATAAGCCTTTTTATATTTTAGAGCCGTGTCTGTTATACCGTTTTGCCGGATCCACAGGCCAATATCAGCTCGTTGCCCAGTTGTAAACCTTTTTGTGGTCAAGTTGGGCAATAAATACTGGGCAGTTACTCAACTGGATGATAGTTGGCGAGCAAGGTTTTTCACGTCAAGCTTCAGGCATTAGTTCGTGACGTTAACTGCCGGCGTTTACCACATAAAAAGAACCTCCGTCTCACAGTGTGTCACCTAATAGCAGAGCACTATTAGCCAACGACTACACCCACATGGAGAGCGATGATGAAGCCGCTTCTTCAAAGAGCTGAAACCAAAGCGAGTTCCTTCTGTAGGTGAGTGATGAATTGTCCATTAAGGGGACATTTTGTTGCAGAAAGATTTAGAACAGAGACACTTAAGTCGCATTAAAAGTACATGATAATACACCATAAACTCCCACAACATGTACCATTTAAACAATAAACAGTTGATTAAAGCAGGGACAGAAACTCTATGCAATAAATATTAGGTCATTAAGGGAAAATGTGAAGTTCCAGTACAGGAATAAGATGCTCCATCATTTGTAATATGGTTTTTTAAGAGATAATTTGACATTTTTGGGAAATGCTTTTATTCGCACTCTTGCCTAGACTTAGTTAAGAAGATCAATATCGCTCATGTCTGTCGATGTTTACCTTGCCGTTGTTTTACTTTGGTTTTTGACATAACGTGTTAATTATTGAGCTTTAGAAGTGCTGGGGATTTACCTTTGCACAAGAGCCCCTTATTTCCAGTCTTTATGCTAAGCAGCCTCCTGGAAGTAGCTTCACATTTAGCACTAGAGTGGTATCAAGCTTCTCATCTAACTCTTGGCTGGAAAGAAAATAAGCATATTTCCCAAAATGTCGAACTGTTTCCCCTAAATCTGGAGTTTTATTCATCACCTAGGCAAGAATATTAATATTTTCTCATGCGGCTTCAACTTCCTACAGTTTTAAAAGGTCGATAAGCATCTTCGTTTAAGTAACACTGTAGCTAATAAACAACAGGAGACAATAATTGAAAATGATTTTGTGGTTGTGTGTGTTTAAGTGACTGTACTGAATGTTCAGCCAGTAAATGAGGTATTAAGATTACAATGAGATTGTAAGTTAACATTTAAACCGGAAACAAGTTAATGGTCTTTTGTAAAAGCCTGGAGGACGGAAGGAAATGTTTGTGTGTGTGTGTGTTTGTTGACTCATTTATAGTGGATGTGGACTTAATAGTGGACTCTTGAATATGTGCTTATTTTCCAGGTCACGATTTGGCTTTTATGAGGAGGCCCCTTCAGTGTGACCTGTCAGGATTATGTAACTGTACTCCTCCTCTGTCCTCACGTCCTTTTCCCTCCCTTCTTTCCTTTTTTCCGGAGGAAGGGGGGCTCATCCCATGTGTCTGAAGTGAAGGAACGAAAAGAAAAAGAGAAAGAGAGAGAGAGAGAGAGGGAAGACTCTGAGTCTGGGGAGTGGCACAGAGATGACAAAGTTGAAAGCGAGTCATAAAGACGAGATGCAGAGAAAGACAGACTTTATTAGTTTTGTTCACATTATTTAGGGTCCTTGATATCGGCGATACACCCACTCATGGTGCCTTACGCTTCTGCATTTTCTCAAAGAGGTCCGGGTCAGTAGTAATACTTTGTCTCTTGGAGTAGTTGGGAGTTTAGTGAAGGGATTCAAAGATGTGTGTGTGTGTGTGTGTGTGTGTGTGTTTGTGTGTGTGTGTGTGTGCGCGCACTTGTACAGCCATTTTTGTGAGGACCAATTTGCGTTTTCGACCTTGGGAGTGAGGACATTTTTGGAAAGTGATGAGATTTTGGCCGGTCCTCACTTTTCAACAGACCTTCAAAGGGCTGTTTTAGAATTAGGTTTCAGGTTAAGGTTAGGGTAAGGGGCTGGGTAATGCATTATGTCAGTGAGAGTCCTCACAAGTATAGAAGTACCCGGCTGTGTGTGTACACATGTGTTTTCTTTCTTTCTCTTGGTACACATGTAGCCAAAGAAGATTTATCAGAAATGGCTTTCTTGATGTTATTAGGCAGTTTTAATAAAAGCTTTAAATTAATTAAATTTTTTTGTGACATGTACATAAAAAAACACACAAACTAAAACATAGAACATCCCATACCAATCCCACAAATAGCTGAATGTTGGCAGTAAAGATGTCGAACTGCTATCATTGAAGTTTTACATATTGGCTTTAATATCTTCACTTTAGGGTAGTGCTACAACGATAAATAGATTTATCAATTAGTTGAGGACTTGAAGACTTTCACTGGTTCCAGCTTCTCAAATGTACGGACTTACTGCTTTTCCCTGTTTTGTATCATTGTGACTTGGACAAAATAAGACATTTAAAGACATCAACTTGGTCTCTGCGAATTTGTGATTGGCCTTTTTTTTTTTTTTTTATACAATTTTATTGACTAAACAGTAATAAAAAGATTAAACCATAATGAAAATAATTGTTAGTTGCAGCCCTAGTTTAGTGCCTTGCTGAGAGGAATTCTGGCTGCGATGAAGGAATAACACCACCTTTCTTCCTCCTCTGCTTCTGCAGAGGCTCGAGCGTTTGCAACCTCCAGTTAGTGTATGAGTGAACCTCCCAGCTGCACGTGTCAAACACCAGTTAGTCCAGATAATGACGGCTCGTGAACGTCCAGACGCACTTGATAGCAGTTGACAAAACTCAAACAAATTAAGGAGGTAGCGCACTTGAGCTGAATGCAAACACACACACACACACACACACACACACAGTGTTGTCATTCGTCACATATCATGTTACGCCTTCCTCTTCACAAGCACCTGCTCTCCTGCGTGCGAGTGTGTGCTTTCAAGGCTGACCGCACAGCTAGAGGAAGAACTGGCACTGACGCTACTCCAAACCACACACACACACGTTCTCTTTTCCCAGCCTGCCTTGTGAGGCCACGTTGCACCTGCTAGCGGAGGAATGCGATGTGATGTCATCTCCCTGAGAGCTCCTGTGAATGTGGGAAGTAGTAAAGCCTTTGGAGAAAAAAAAAAAAAAAAAGAAAAGAATAAAAACACCCTTTGGGTCTAAAGGCAGAATCAGACGGCCCCGACACAGGATGAAATCAGTCATTTCTGCTGCTCTAGATGTTGTTTAGCAGCAAGAAACAGGGAAGGAAAGACTCATAGGGAAGACACAGAGGGGATGAAATGGGCAACCTACATTTTGTCATCATAATTGTACATACTAGGATTTACTGTTGTGAATCTATTCTGCACACACGACATCTATGGCATGTCTGTCCGTCCTGGGAGAGGGATCCCTCCTGTGTTGCTCTTCCTGAGGTTTCTTCCATTTCTTTTCCCTAAAAAAGGGCTTTTTTGGGAAGTTTCTCCTCATTCGAATAGAGGGTCTAAGAGGCAAATTGTAATTTGTGATATTGGGCTATATAAATGAAACTGACTTTGCTTGTTAAATACATTTTTAAAAAAGTATTTTGTAGAAAAACCTGTTTATATTCCTCAAGTGAGGAATCGAAAATGGTAATGTTTTGGCGTTAGCGCATAAACGTAATAATGTGTCTTAGTAATGTGTCAACACCAGTGTCAACAGCAAAATAAATGCAGCTCTACATATAACTGAGAAGAAGGCCGACCACTTTTATGCAAAGAATATTTGTCAGCCTATACAGCAGATTAACTGACTTCAGGCAGTCTTACCCTCCACACCCCGCTGTGACTGTCTCTTTCTATTCTTCCAGCACGCTTTAATTTGGTTGTAGGACAGAGAAACACTAAAGAGCGGACGTCTGCTTTAATAATGGCCCAGTGGGCTGAAATTAGCCGCTCTGGAGTAAACCGGCACTAAGCAGTCCAACTATTGAAAGAGGAAGCCTTAGATTAGAGGACAGGGCAGTAAATCCCTTGAATGTTTTTTGGAAACATTCTTGAGTAATTTTTCCCTAATTTAAGAAAGAAGAACGATAATAAATCTCTCTCTCTCTCTCTGTTACTCATTTTTTTTAATGATATACGTAGTTTTCACAGTTTTTGTACCAAACCCTAATTGTATGACACTCCATGATTGTCGAGAGCTCTGGCTGTGTATGAGGATTTTTTAGTCGCTATATTGCTATCCGACCAGTGATGAAGCTGTCAAATGAGCAGTTTGGCATGTGTAACTGTTCATGCCTATCAGCGGCATAACTTGGCAGTCTACTCCTGTCATGTTGATAGTTTTTTTTAATGAAGCAGCAAATGGGGTTAGTGTCTCCCAGTAAGCCTGTGATCTTGAGTGTATGTGTCTATCTGTAAGTGCCTATCTGCTACCAGAATCTTTCAGCGTGTGGTGTGGTTGGGTGTGTATATGCTTGACTAACACACTGCGCGCAGACTATGTTGCTGTGCTGCTGTGCACTGCTGCCCGGATACCCACAGTCTGAATGCAGAGCGGTGGGTGGTTTCTGGTTTGGGTTTGTCAGGGTGAACTGGCGGAAGAAAGTTGAGCGTTTTCTGCCCACCTGCTGGTTTTAAAGCAACATTTACATGCAGCAAAATCAAAAAACCCCCCAAAAACCTAGTGTTTGGAACTGCTGTGGCCAAACACAATACTCTCTCTGCAGCAAGTAAATGTTGTGTGCCACGTGTACTGCTGAGATGCTAAGAGTGCTAGCATTGTCTCACACATGTAAAACGTATGAATGACACTCCACATAGTGTGCACTAAATGAAAATATGAAACACAATACTGTGGGGATCTTTGTCCATTTTTTAAGCTAAACGTGTATCTGTACAATAAAATAACTGATGTAGCATTAGCATACATCAACAACATATCTCATGAGCATTAGCCACTGTAGCACTGTCAAAGCGAGAGCTGTAGCCGTTGAATGTTAACAAATGAACGGTTGTTTCATCTTTGTTAGAATGAAAAGCTGCACAAATTTTACTTTATAGTACAGACTGTGTGTATTTAGCTAAAAACAGTATTGACAGTAGTATTTAAAAGTGTTTCAAAGAGACAGATTGAAGAAACAGGGGATAGAATGGAACACAGGCTAGCATGAAGCTAACGTGAAGAAAAGAAGCCACGCGAAAATTGAGGTGTTGGTTATTTGACTGTTCAATTTTTTGTCTTATTTGTCTTTCAGCAATGATGATAAATCTAGAAGTAGATTTAAAAAGCATGTAAAAATGTAGGTTATTTATATACATTTATAGAGCACTGTAGGTATGGCTAAAGTGTGCCTGAAGAAGACCTATAAAACAACTAGCAATGCTTTTGTTTGCGAGGAAATAACTATGTACCTTTGTACTAATTACAGGGAAAAAATTAAAAGCTACATTTAAGTCCAAGTAAATCCAAGTTCATTATTCATTGGAAACTCTCCACATTTTGAATTGTATGCTTGCCTATAGACAAATCTCACATTTTTCGTGTTCAGCTGAACCGCTGTTGACTGAAATACTCTCTGTTAAACTAGAAATTAATTAGAATTAATGAAATGGGGTTTTAATAACCTCTTTTTTTCCTGTAATTAGCAGCAAATACCAATGTAAAACAAAGCGTTACCAACCCTAGTGAAGGATATTATAAATATGGCCAATATAATATTGGCCATTTTTATAATCGCCTACCTAGCTAACATTGGTCCCTTGTTGATAAAACCGGTCTATGAAAAACATCTCTAGATATGGGCTGTAAGTCTCACACACTACATCATGTCAACTCCCTCTGACCTGGATATTAACAAAGGCACAAAAGAAAAATCCTGCTGAAACAAGCAGTCACCATCACCTGGACATCAGGGCGCTGCAGCCAGCATTAATAATTTTAACCACTCAGCACTCCAAGAAACACAGAAAACTAGTTAATGGAAACTAGCCCTGCAGTGATTTTGGCACGTCTCCACTTGTTTTCAATAATCTAGGTCACCAAATGGTTTTTGAGAGTATTTAGGGGAAGACCGCAGCAGTACTGGGGAAAAGACAAAGAGAGACAGAGATGGCAAAAGCACCAGGTTATTAGCATTATTATTTGAGCAGATTTTAGCCCCTGTTCTGAGGAAAGTCCTAACATGCTAATTAACAGGCTGGCCCCCATCTCGTCTCTCTCCCCTCAACGCCTTACACTCTAAATCGCGTTCTGACATAGCAGCGCCACTGCTTGCTTCCTCCGATGCTGAGGAGCTGGGCTTTTCTGCAGCGGCGCAGGAAACAACTGGCTAACGTAATGTGACAGCGTGGAAGAGCCCACAGGGGCTAACACAGTGCATAAGCATACATTAGCATACTGTCAATGTGGAGCCAGTGTTGCCATTTCTACCTAAATAGACACACACGCACACACACACACAGTCACATCAGGATTAAGCCTCAGGGTCAGCAAATTTGCTTCAACATAAAATCTAACATATGGCCGGCTAAGCGCTGTATCTTTGATTTAAGTGGGCGATGTGGCGAGATGTTTTTAACACGGTTAAGTTGGTTATTTCTGGAGTCCATATGGCACCACGGACTATGCAGTCATGGCTGGGGTAAATTCAGTTTGCATTGAGTCACGTTGAATTTCAAATTGAAGTGACAATTCAGTCTTTTGAAGTTTATGGGAACAGCAAATGTATGCAGTCGGTATTCCTTGTTTCCTCAAGGCTACATGTTCTTTTTAAAGAGAACCAAACATGAAATCACAGTTTGCGATGTTTCTTAATGCCTGTCATGAGTTTAGACCAAGATCCTACTACTCCAAGTATTGTCTTAAAAAAAAAATGTGGCAATAGAAACCCGGCTCTGTACGTCTACGTGTAAAAAATAATGATTATTGGATTATGTTTCGAATGTTTTTTTTTTTGGCAGTTCCCATTATATGTCTTTATTTGTCAAAAGAGTTCAGTACAAACAAAAATGTTTTAGATTTGACAGAAGACCACCTTCGCAGACCATCATCGGCAATGAACAATCATCAAAAAATTTGGAAGACTAATTATGAGTATATGAGCTTTTCTTTTTTTTAACCTTGACCGTGACCCTGTCATGGCCCCCAACAACAATATACTGATTTTTAACTAAAGTAAGCCAGCAGCCCATGATGTAAACAGTCCATCATTCATCAGTACAGGACATCAGTTTATTTAAACAAAAATGTCTGTCTAATCGATTCATTGACTAATTCTTTTTAGTTTTTATGTTTTATGGGGGCTGAGGGGGGAATTTGTGCCTTAGTAGACATTAGATCGGTGACAGGAACTGAACGGGTGTGAGGCCAAAAGTGTTGCTGAGAGGTGTATCCTTACAAATGATCTTTATTTAGTAGGCGACCACAATGAAATGCGTTTTTTGTTTAGTTTCATTTTTATGCTTGCCCTGTCTCTCTCTCCCTCTCTCTCGCTCACCCCTGGTCTATCCACATACTCATATGTTTAGCATACACACACACACACACACACACACACACACACACACACACACACACACACGCACATTCGGAGTAATCACAATTCACAGTGTGTGTTTTCCTGTGCTGTGGTCACAGCAGGCGCTGACCATGAGGCAGAGTTCACCACTAAATCATCCAGACACTGCCGCCCTGCTCATTAATCTCTTTCACACACACACACACACACACACACACACAAACTACACACAGCGTGCATGTGTTACGAGCTCAAACAGTACATACATCCTCCTATACACACAAACGTACCTAGTTTATGTCTTCCCTGTATATCTTCCCTCTCTGTATCTGCTGCCAGCAGTGGTTTGATTGTCAGTGACGGTTTCCTTTATAGCTGGGTTGATTTCACGCAATCACTTCAGGAAGTGGCTTTTTCTCTACAATTCAAAACTGGAAACATTTTGCCACAAAAGGCCTCTTGTGTCCAGAAATGACTGAGGATGAAAACTCCGTCATTATCATGTAAATTGCAGTTTCAATTTACATTTTGGGTTGAGGGAACTGAAGGAGATATCACTGCCGGTCCACTCTCTTTCTGTGGTTGCTTTTTATTTACAATGGCCCAGTAAGGGGTCTGCTGGAGAGAAAAGAAACATGGATGGATTTGAAGGAGAGAAGAGCAAGGGGATGGATGGGCACGGAGAATGAGAGAGAGCTGGACGAACGAGGGAATGAGAAACGCCGAAAGAGAGAGCGAGAGAGCGAAAGATGAGCCGTAATGCAGTCGTATGTGTTGTTCTGTTCCAGTCTTCGCTCAGCTGGTTTGCTCTGATTGGCTCGTTAAATGTGTGTCAGGTTGGCGGCGTTTGGGGGAGTTTTTGAATGAATCATCACAGAGATCAAAGCCTGATTAAGGAGCAGGATTTTACTTTTATTAACCGTGTTATTCCAGAGCTGTAGTATTCACCCAGCAGCCACAATCAATTATCTGACGCCCACCTCTCGCTCTCTGTCTCTTCCCCATACTCCCCCCTCTCCCCTCTCCCTCCCGCTCCCCTCTCTGTGCTGGTTCTTATTTAGTCATTTATCATAACTGAAATCTGAAAATAACTGAAATCTGTTTTTCTGCCTCTCTAATGTCTCACACTAGGCACGTCTCCTGTTTTCTTTTTCACGTTTCTCCTCATATCTTCCCCTTTTGTCCTTCCCCGTCCTCACTCCTGCTTCTTTCCTTTCTTCTTTTACGCTTCCTCTTTACATTTTTAATTTCTATCCTTGTTGATTCCTTTTTCCTAATCTCTTTTCTCATTTGTTTTTGATCTTCTATCCTGTCCTCATTTCCTTTCTTCTCATCTTTTGCTTTTTCTTCTCCTTGTTGCTTCGCTCACACTTCATTCCTTTCATCGTCTCCTCCTTTGTCCTGAATGATCCTCCCTTCTTCTCTTCTTCTCCTCTCCTCTCCACATTTCCTCTCCCTGTTTTCCTTTCCTCTCCTCTCTTCTGCTTGTTTCCTTTTACTCTCTCGTCTCCTTGTTTCCTCTCCTCTTCTCTTCCTCTCCTCTCCATGTTTCCTCTCCCTGTTTTCCTTTCCTCTCTCGTCTCCTTGTTTCCTCTCCTCTTCTCTTCCTCTCCTCTCTATGTTTCCTCTCCCTGTTTTCCTTTCCTCTCCTCTCTTCTCCTTGTTTCCTCTTCTCTCTCGTCTCCTTGTTTCCTCTCCTCTCCTCTTCTTCTCTTCTCCTCTCCTCTCTTTGTTTCCTCTTCTCTTCTCCTTACCTCTTCAATTCCTTTTCTCCTCTGTCCTCCTCCTCCTCTCCTTGTTTCCTCTCCTCTCCACATTTCCTCTCCCTGTTTTCCTTTCCTCTCCTCTCTTCTGCTTGTTTCCTTTCCTCTCTCGTCTCGTTGTTTCCTCTCCTCTTCTCTTCCTCTCCTCTCCATGTTTCCTCTCCCTGTTTTCCTTTCCTCTCTCGTCTCCTTGTTTCCTCTCCTCTTCTCTTCCTCTCCTCTCTATGTTTCCTCTCCCTGTTTTCCTTTCCTCTCCTCTCTTCTCCTTGTTTCCTCTTCTCTCTCGTCTCCTTGTTTCCTCTCCTCTCCTCTTCTTCTCTTCTCCTCTCCTCTCTTTGTTTCCTCTTCTCTTCTCCTTACCTCTTCAATTCCTTTTCTCCTCTGTCCTCCTCCTCCTCTCCTTGTTTCCTCTCCTCTCCATGGTTCCTCTCCCTGTTTTCCCCTCCTGTCCAGCTCCCCTGCGGCCCATCTGACTCCTAATGAGAACCTGAATGAGTCCTCCAGGGGCCCCTATGATGGACTCCCTGTGTGTGTGTTAGCAGAAATGCCCGCAGACTCCCACAAGTAGAGACTCTGTCTGTTTTCAGCTCTGCAGTGTGTTTGCCTTCATAGGAATTTGGCAGTTTAGTGGGTTGACGTGTCTGAGTGTGTGTGTGTGTGTGTGCGCGCGCGTGTGCGTGTGTGTGCGTGTGTGTGCGCCTCTTGTGGGCCCCTTCCTGAGCCTCATGATCTCTGTTACAGAACTGTGATTGGTAGCTTTTCCCTCTACTCCCCACTCATTTTTTCATTTCGGTTCAGAGTTCAGTTCCCATCATAAAGTTTGCCTGTTGCTATAACTTGTTGATGAGTAGTTTATTCTTCTGCTGCGGCAGAAAGTCCGTATAAACATTTAGTTTGCCAGTCAACTTTAAAGGATGTCTGCGTCTTTTCTGTTTTACTGTACATAGAGAATGAAAGGAGAACAACATACACTGGTACCTGTCAGGGATCACCTGTCGACATGCTGATGTGTTGACCTGGAGGTGACTCTTTCCATTTTCTCTTCAGGCCTTTGGGAATGCCAAGACGGCCCACAACAACAACTCCAGCCGCTTCGGCAAGTTCATCCAGGTCAACTACCAGGAGAGTGGCACCGTCAGGGGGTGAGACACACACAACATAACACACATATGGAAATCGGCGCAAATGCATGATAGAGTTCGGTAGAGTGGTAACATTTTATCACTTAAAAATAGCTATTTAACATTTACATAAAGGTCACATAAAATCATTACTATAAATCAGTAATTTATATGTTGACATACTTATGCCAGTAATTCTAAAAAAAAAAAAAAGAGTTAATATGATTAAGAAGCAAGTTTGTAAATTTAGAACTGCTATTCGTAGTACTTCCTTTCTTCATGTGAGAAAGGAAACAGAATTAATCAGCCGTTAAGGTATCTTGAGAGAGAGTAGTTGGTTTAATTTAACAAATGATTGAAAACACATATAATTATAGAAATCTGCCTCCTAACTTGTCTGTTTTTCTATCATTCTTCCCAGTTTGTTGTTAAATTAATCGGCTGATTTATTATCAGAGCTTTTTCTTACGTGGCTCTTTGGACTTTTATGTGCCTGTGTGTCTGTTTATTTTTAGAGCCTATGTGGAGAAGTACCTGCTGGAGAAATCACGTCTCGTGTACCAGGAGCACAATGAGAGGTGAGTGGAGACACAGAAAGCAGATATCAGACTGACACCAGGGTTTGTCCATGATATACTGTATGTTTGTTTTTTTTTGTCAGGGCTGAAGAAGAGTCGCTGAGCAAAGCTCTGAATACATTTGGCTGGATATTGATCATTTCATCACTGGTACATCTGACCGATTTTGTGTCAACATATTGTCGCCCGGCTTGCTCACTGACCACAGTGTTTGGTCAGGTTTTTGTCATGTCGTTAACGTGTTTCTAACATGCTCACATGGTAAGATTTTGTAAGATAAAAGTAATGAACCTTAAGGAACCCTGGGTGTTGTGGTGTAGCCATAAATGATCCAAATCAGAAATTAGAAACACTGGGAGCCATATTCCCACTTGTTTGAGAGATAAGATGTCACATCCATATCTCTGCACCGATGTGTTCTTTGTCTAAGAAACTTAATTCTGAAATAGTTTCCTCTGCCAGCTGAGGATATATCGGGTGTCCATCTAAAATAGGCCCCTGCCTAACACTGCAAACTAACACAAGACATGATTTTCTATTAATACTAATTACGTATCAGAACCATTTCGGAGAATATAACATTTTTTTTTTTAAGATATTTCGGATGTGTGTCCAATTTACTGTGTTTGATTCACTCATCTCCTATGCAGCGTGCACATCAATTTACACCCCCATACATAAACACATATTTAGAAATTTACACCTGTACCCACATCCCTTAAATATTATTTTCTTTTCTCTGACAACACGTACACCCTCTCTTCTCGCTCATCTCTCCTAGACGACAGTAAAAACAAAAATCACTGATCCCACCAGCGTAAAGGCTTTGCGAAGGAAGGTGGAAAAAAACGATGTAAAACTGTCCACCGGTCATCTAATCCCTCTAACCCTGATTGGCTCGGGGGTTTCTATTTCATCCCGATGACAGGCCCTGGCGGCCGTATTGATAGGGTGGGTAGAAACTAAAGACAGGACCTCCCAGACGGCTCAGACCTGAAGCAGAGAGGTGGGGGAGGCAGGATGATGATAAACTGCAGGTTGACAGGTTGCCTCTGTACGACCCTAGTGTAAGAAAAGAAATATTAGGAGGGAACTAGCTGAGCATTCCAGTGATGCTGTCGGGCTTTATGACTCTGGACTTTGATGCAAGGGAGGGGCTGTTGCTGTTTTCAGGAGCCGTAGTTCTGTCTGAAAGTACTATTAGTATGGTTTTACGGTTTGTTTTTCATATGTTGTGTTATTGGTTTAACTAACGGAGGATTATTAACAGTGATAACAGTAGGAGCTGTAATAGGGTTGGGTAGCATACTGAAAATACCATTAAGAGTCACCAGCCTAATTTGTTCAAGTGAGTGATTTTACCAGGTCCAGTGAAAAATCTACAATGAAAACCAAAAAATATTAAATGAATAATTCAACATTTTTGGACATTTGTTTATTCGCTTTCTTGCCAATTGTTAGATGAGAAGATTGATACCACTCTCATATCTGTAAGGAGTTAGCTTAGCTTAGCACAAAGACTGGAAGCAGGTGGAAACGGCTAGCCTGGCTCTGTCCGAGGATAGGAAGCCTTCTCAACCCTGTGAGGTTTCCAGGTAACCTACAGCGACTTTAAGAAGCTACTGTGCCTGGCCATGAACTAGTCTGGCACATTAACTCCCTGTGACGCCACGACGGGTCGATTTTACTCTTCGGCCTTTGTTCTGACCAAACAAGCGAGATTTAACATGTAACTTAGTGAGCTTAAGAGGTGTTGCTACGCAGATTTAGTAACCTTTGGCCATCTTCCCATCTAACTCTCGGCAAGAAAGTGAATAAGCATATTTTTCAAAATGTCAAACTATTCCTTTAATATAAATTGGAAAAACCAAAAACTATGTAGATAATTCTAAGTAGCTCAACGGTTGATGAAGCTGTTGTCCCAGACGCACCTCTCACTGTCACTTGATATATAACATCTCATTACATTCTACTTATGACTTGTTGCAAGCTGGAACAAGTCTTTTATTTTTTTTTAAAGTTTTTTTTGTGTGCAGGTTTGTCAATGCCGGTGGAACAGCAGCTATTCAAGATAAAGCTGAACTGTGGTTTGAAAAACAAATTCAGAATTGAACTTTGGCTTTCGGCCCAGTGTATCATCCTCTAGAATATCAAGCCATGGCAGGCAGTGTGGTTGCAGTATTCTTTGAACTCAGCTTTTCAAACCTGACAGCAAAAACAGAGAGAGCAGCTGACCGTGAGCTCTGCTTGACGTCACTTCCAGCCTGGATACCAGTTATATGTTCATCAACACTAAGTCAGTGTTCACACTCAAAGCAAGTGATGCTGTATTTATGTATATATGTGACATATATACTGTATTTTATTTTATTGACATGACCACAATTGAGCAAATGCACTTTTACTCTTTATTCATCTAAACCACTGAATGCACTGGACTCCTCTGGCAACATTACCAGTATCTTTGCACACTATGTACATATGACCCATCACACAGAACCTTACTTCCCCTGTAACCTTAGTTATCTATATTGTTTTTGAGTATTTGTATATTATTGTAAAAGTGTATTAGTATTTACAATTATTTGACTATTCTTTACGTTATGTCTCTTCTTCAGCAATTGTACTTTTCTATTTTAATATCGTATTTCTTCATTTTGCCGTGGTGACACCAAAACAGAAATCGCTTATACACTTGGTGAATAAAGTCTGACTCTGATGCTTGGGAGATTTTGAACACGTAACGCATACCACGGCCGAAACATGGTTGTAAAACACAAGCCTTGTGGGAGGGGTCACCAAGAATAATTGTTTTTCTCAACGGGCGGTTTGGGTCCGTAATGGATGTGGATTTATCAAAGAAACCTGATGTGCACGTGTCAATGTTAGTGTTTTCTTTTGTGGCTTAAGCTAGCCAGCCAGCTGGCTCACATTTGGAGAATATTTTAGTAGCTCATTCAGTATTCATTACTATTAAATTAATAGTTATTTTTAGTGTTGATTAAATGTATTATTTACCTAAATGCTACAGAGATAAAGGAAAAACATTCATGTTTTAGCATCTTCAGGAGAGTTGTGATGACAGAAAACGTCATATTGCCCAGGCAAGAGCAGTTGTACTACCAGCAGGAGCAGTTATGAAAGTTATGAAAATAATAAAACGTGTCTTAGAGCTATTATTTCGTAGCTTATTTACATTAAGGCAGTACTAGCACTACATCTCCCATGTTCAATTACTAACTTTCCACATTATAGTATTGCCTCTGTAACTGCACACAAGTCGCAGTTTAATGTCCTCCCTGGGCTTTTTAACTTTCCACCACTATATCAGGCACTATAAGTGTCCCTGTGCAGAGCTGTAATAGAATTACATCTCAGTGCTTTGGCCGAAGCCCCAGCCTTTGTCACAGAGGCACAACTCCTTACCTCCAGCCCACACAGCACACTGCTGCTTTGTTTGACTTGAAATGTGAGCCTCCCGGGTAGAAGGTGTGACTTATTTGTAACATGTTGCAGGTTTGGTTTGTGGAATAGACTGCAGATAGAGAGTTTTTCACTGTACTCTACTCCAAAGCTTTGAATGGCGTCTCTCCCCTCAGGCGTTGTTTCAGCGGAGCAAGGAGATGTGAAAGCTGCTGTCCTCAGTTCACCTCTGAGGGAATCCGAAATGATTCAAGAAATCAATACAGGAAAAGTGTTTTTGTGCCTTTAGAGTTATACCCTCTAACTTATTGCGTGTGTGTTTGTAGGAACTACCATGTGTTCTACTACCTGTTGGCCGGAGCCAGTGAAGAGGAGAGGAAGTCCTTCCACTTGCTCAAACCTGAGGAATACCACTACCTCAACCAGGTCCGCACACACACACACTCATACAGTATTCAGTGCCTATATAAATAGCAAAATAAATACTTCTAGACAAATGCCATGTCTATGCCGTTCTGTTGTGTTACCTGTCAAATTATTAAATAGATTTGTATTACTGTGATTGATTTTATAAGAGTTCGAGGTGATGGCTGCAACTCGGTGTAATGATTGCGTACAGTTTACATTTTACAAAGTTTCTCTTGTGTATCTACGTGTCCTTTCGATTCTAATGAGTAGAGTGTTTTGTTTTGTTTTATTTAACCAGAAAAGAGATTTTAAAATCGTGTGTCGTTGCCTAAATTTGGTAGCAATAACAATGAGTTGCAGAAGACTTAAAAGTCCTGCTGTCGGAAATCATCGGATTAAAAGTTTAGTCGTCGTATAGGAGCTGAAACTATTAGAAAATATTCAAAATACAGCTGTCAAATACGAGTCATCTGAGGAGTGCTGTACTGTGCCAGGAATAAAGAGTGAGTGGTTTGACGGTCAGATCCATGACTAAAATAAGAGACGGTCTGGGGGGGATGTGAGAATATTACACCCTACATTAGGTGATGTTACACTGTTGTTAGAATATACATTTTGCATTGAGTCGGTTTTATTTATATATTTTATTTTAGTTCATTTCGGTCTCATATGTAAACTTCATTTTATTCCAGATTTTTAAAAACCAATTTATTCAGATTAAGACATTATGATCTAACAAGTTTTTTTCTCCTCGTGAAGAAAGGCAGACTTACCTGTACGTGACTCGTACGACAGGTCTAAACCACGCGTAGATTTTGTGCGTACCTAAGAGAAATGTCTAAATGCGTGAAAATTGGCGAATGCCACAAATTCTCTTAAATCAAGACGTGCCGCATAAAAGCTAATCTGTTTCTACGGGTGATTCTTGCATGAGTCCCGGTGCGACGTTTCAATTATACTGTGCTGCAAAGGATTCACAGTCAATTTAAAGCGGTAATAACCATTTTCTCATCCCAAATGCAAGACAACTATGTTCTTATTGAAAAATAAAGCTAAGGTGCCATGTAAAGAGACTGATGGAGACCCTGAAGATGACGATAGAAAATGTCGGTATCTCCCTTCCCTCCTTTTCTCTCTGCTGGATCACTTCTCAACACTCTGAAAGTGTTGATTGCATCAGCCCAAAATTTCAACCCTGCATGTGTGTGTGTGTGTGTGTGTCTCATCTGTGTGTGTGTGTGTGTGTGTGTGTGTGTGTGTGTGTGACTGGGTGTGTTTACGTGCTTGTGTACATGCCAAAAGCCCCCATACGTGTGCATCTTTTGCATTGCATCTGTGCGCGTTGGCAGCAGATGTGTGAGGATCCTTAGTCCCTCTTCCTGTAGCAGTACACTGGGGAGGCAGCAAAAAAAAAACAAAAAACCTCCTTTGTTTATCTCTTTTGGCTTCCCCAAAAAAGTAACAGTTTTTTTCCCTCCCCCCTTAATCCCCTCGACAACTACTGTGACTATGCAGCTCTGTTTCCATGGCAACAGCGAAACTCGGGAGTTGCTTGCTCTCGTGCAGAGGGCGCCGATGGTCGCGCGTGTTTGTGTGAACACACACACAGGCACTTCTTACACACACACACACGGTGTCACAAAGGAGCAAAATGATTATCCGTTATCATCTCGCTTCTCTCTCAGAGATGGATTTTGTTCTCTGTGTGTTCATCTGTCTGCCTGTCTGTCTCTCAGAGGTAGATCGTATCCAAGTGCATTTTATCAACTGCAGTCCTTAAAGCGGCCCTAAAATGATCGATATTTTCATAATAATCATGTAAATGACAATGTGAAAACAATGTAAAAGGGGTTGTTTGTTGTGATGAACCTACAGAGAATTATAAACCGAACCTGCAGCTTGCCTCAGCTTTACAGAGCTTGATAGTGGGTTTCAGTCTCACCACTCTCACAATGTCATTTTTGGCCGCAGCAGGCAGCTGTCTAAAAGTACCGTACACTACGTCCTCAGCAGCAAACAGCAGACAGACCCAGTTAGCGAGTAGCTGGTGAACATAGTGGAGCATTTACCAGAGATTAAGAGCTAGATTTTTCCCTCAGGAGTTCTTATAGACCAAACACAGAGCTGTGTGTCTGCTGGGTGTGTAAATAAGCAACTGCTTGATAACTAACGCCATATCATATTTAATGTGAAGCAGCAGCAGTAGGAAAGGTTGGGATAAGATTAGCCTTAATTGAATAGTAATAGTAGCGAGGCTGATATCACTGAAAAAATGTACGCATAATTTCCTATGAATCCCTTGTACTAAGATAGACAGGCTGAATCCAGGATGCCAATAGCAATAAAAACTACTTTATAGAGTAGTTGATATTTACAGAATGTACCAGACCACACGTTTTATTTTTTTAAATGGGTCTTTGAGTTCATTAAAAATCTTAAAGATTATAACTTTAAGTCCAATGTTGAGGTACTTTACTTGAGTGCTTCAGTTGTATGTTACTTCTTCTACGCTACATTTACATTTCAGAGGGAAATATTGTACTTCTTACTCAATTACATTTATTTGACAGCTATAGTTACAATTTCATTTTAAAACCTATGATCAACAATCTGTTACAGATTACACTACCTAGTACAGTGAGAAGTTAAAATTAAAATTAGCTCCAGCTCGACCAGCTTCAACAGTAAAATGCTACTTCCACATTAATGCGTCAGTAGTAATTATCCAATGATGTAATATACAACAGTATAACATCCACAGGGTAATACTGATAATACTTCTGTACGTTTACTTAAGTAAGATTTTGAGGAGATTTTGCATTTTTACACTGTTGTATTCCTACTTTTACTTTTACTTGTAAAAGATCTGAATATTAAGTATAAGTGTAGTGTAAAAAAGACAGTTATGTCACCCTGAACATAAAGTTTTCACCCGCTGATTGAGATTGTGCGGTTTCTGAAAATTAAACCAGTTGTATCCACATCTCTGATTACGTCACATCATGGATTCAATTATTGCAGCTCTGGAGAGGTATGTGTCTGTTTTTGTGTGTGTGTGTGTGAGGATTAGTAATTTTTTCCTTGCGTAATTAACAGCATGTGTCATCTTCTTCTCAGTCGCTTTTAAGTGCGCGTATTATTGTGTGTAATTCATGCCTTCTTAACCCGCTCTGCCTTGCTTCCAGATGACAAAGAAATCGCACAAACTCCACTGGGACAATTACTTTGAGAGCGATCTGGTCAGTATCATGTGGATGACAAGTTGTTTGTGTACGTCTGTGCTCATGGGTGTGTCGTGGTACTCTGGGTTTTTCGGTGCCAGTCTTGGTCTTGTACTCTCTCCGCTGTCCACACACGCCTGCTCTCACTAAAATGGACTAAAGATGGAGGCGGCCTGAATTGACCTCAGCTGGCCGAGCTCTATAAATAAAACTGCCTCTAAAATGCTTAAAGGGATACCTTTAATGTAATGACTTTACAGTATTTGATTGTTTTTGTCTCACGATATTTGTGTACTTTTGAAGAAGGTGTCACACATTCAGTATCTCATTTATAGCGAGGTATTTGAAAATTTGACACTGAAAAAAAGATTGATTGTAAAATTAACGAATAAGTTACTGAAAGTTTCCTTTTTTCTGTCTCTTAAAAAGAGAAGAAAAGGTGCTCTTCCCTTCTTCGTTTATTTTTGAAGCCAAGTAACATGTGTATGTGTTTAATATTATATATATATATATATATATATATATATATGATGAACCAAATAAAATTAAAACATAAAGGAATCCCTTTATTCTAATCTTTGGCTTTGGATGCTTTTGCTGTCGGGAGATGGGTGAAAACTGAAAACTGCCACCTTTTAAAGGGAAGGTTCAGGATTTCACCTTCACCACTCCATTTACATTTATTATGTAACACATGCTGTTACATTCAAGAGTAGAGAAGGAAGGAAAAACATGAAAATAGCTCTGAACCTTATATATATATGTGGCTAAGATAGTTCAAAATGACTGCATGCATGATAGCATATGAGTATGAGTCCAGCCTTTGAAAGTTGTAGAGAAATTTCCTTCAATTAACCTTTTGTTCAGTTTAAGGATTTAACCCTTTTTTCCCTTTCTAGTTAAAGAAACGTCTAATTTGGTTATTAAAAGTTCTAATCCTTTCCGCCCTGGTTAATTTGTCGACACCCAATGTCGCTGCTTCACAATAATAGCAACCCCGTGTTTTGCCAGTTGAGGGCTTTTAATGTGAAATAGCAGCAGTAAGAAATGTTGGGTTTGCATTAGCAGTAATTTAATACAGCTTTTATAAGGCTGTATGAGAGTGAGTAATCAATGAGATAAAATTGGACACTGGATTACTTGGGTATCCTTGCGTAGATATGCAATTAGAATCCAGGGCAGGAGTGGTGGACTCCACTTACAATTCAAATTACTGTGAGGTAATTATAGAATGGTAATACATCAATTGGCTGTTACTGGAAAAAGGTTAACCATAGATGGTATCAAATTCAGTTTAATTTCATGAAAATGTTAAGGTTTATAGCTGAAATAGTTGTAGCAATAAGCTTTTTTTATCAAAAGACAATAAAAACACTAAACTTCCTTGAAATGTAAGCCGGTATCAGCCAGTATCCTCAGCACAGCAACCAGCATCGAAATGATCAAAATGACACATAAGTCATTATTCCCATACTCTGCAGTAACATTGAGAATACAGAAGGCAATAACCTTTCATGCTGTTCATTCTATGAGAAGGTTTCAATAGTGACCAATAGTATAAGCTTCACATCCTGAAACTTCCCTCTAGTGTGTGGTCCGTTTTGTGTGTGTTTGCCGTTTCACCGGTCTTTGAGCCTGCCACTGTCTTGCTAGCCTCCAGCTGAAGTGAGTAATGTTTGGTCAGTGGGATTTGTTGTGTGTGGTTAAGGGATTCCGTATCTCCTATTAGGAGATTATGTTACTTTGACTTTGCCGGCAAGCAAAAACTTGACATGAGAGTTGGTTTGTATAAATACGACTCGTCTTTTGGTCTTACAGTATTTCCCTCTTGACTTTGGCTCTTTGTCTCCCACTTTTTTAAATTGTTCTATTATCCAGGAAAGGGTTTCTGAGGACAGTCACTCTTTTCTTTTTAGCACTTATTGTAGGTCCTGCTTCACATTCATCCAGTTAAAGGAGGACTCCACTAAAACAATCTGCTGTTTGAATATCAGATACTCCCCTCCTGCTTGAAAAGGGCTCTAAAATGCTGCCGTCATTTTCCAGCAGGTACAATGGATTCCAATGGTGACCCAGAGTCATAGCAAAAACTGTAGAAATATGTCCTGTTTATGGAAGTTTCTCAAATCACTCCTGCAGAACAATTGCTACCCCAGTGCTCCAATGGAAGTTGCATATGTAGGAATTTATTGGCACAGTGAAGATTCTTTCAAACATACTGAACATGTTGATCAACGCTGGAGGACTGGATTATGCTGCAGGAGTGGTTTGAGAGGTTCCAATGGAGGTTTTAGTGATGTTTTGATTCATGTTTTTTGCCGTGACTCCGGGTTGCCATTTGAAATCATTGTAGCTTTTGTGAATCCAAGCTGACAGCATCCGACCTCTGAGAAGGAGTAACGTTTAAGAGCCAGCCTACATAATAATGAATACTTCAACATTTTTATAAATGTGCTTACTCGCTTTCTTTCCAGGAGTTGAGCTGAGAAAATTCACATCGATGCTATACACATGGAGCTGGACGTGTTTAGCCTTCCTTAGCATAAAGACCGCAAGCAGGGGGAAACGGCCAGCCTGGTGAAAAACTCAAAAAATACACTTTCTAACAACTCTGAAGCTGCCTTATTCACACACTTGGATCTTGTTTGTTTACCGATACATTAACAAATATAAAAAAGACCATTTTTGGTTTTGGTTGGACTTACATGCTAACCTGTGATCACCGACCGTATTTTGCAACACACAATAGCCGAATATGCTGCACATGAGTCCTGGTAAACTGATAACTGATAAACTGTTGTTTGTCAAAAAATAGTGCTCATAAAATCCCAGTAAATTTAAATAATTTGTTTTTATGTATGGGTTAACCAACACAAGATACATTGTGTAAATAAGTCGGCTTTAGAGGTGTTCTAGGTGGATTTGTTCCACTTTGGACAGCTAGCTGCTGGCCTTTATGCTAAGCTAGGCTAACCATGCCTTGATTCTTCCATTCTTGACATGCTTATTTTCCTTTAGATTTAATTCAATTTCGCAATTTCATTAATTTGTTGCACTACACTGTGATTCTTATTTTCACGTCAAATCTGTTTGAATTCATTCATCACTTGTTGTTGAAAGGTGCTACTGAATACAGATACATTGGCCTTGCCTTAACAAAAGATATCTCACTCTCGCAAAGGAAGCAAAAACGCGCATTCGCCAAAATGTTGAACTGTTCCTTTAACTTCACCGACTGTCTCTCTCTGTACTGTACAGTCATATTTTGTCCTTATACAACCGTCCCCTCTCACTGTTTGCTGACACACTGTCTCCAAGGTCAGTCAATGACCTCATCAGTCTGTGACCCCACCGTCTAAGGAGATGATGTCACCGTCTTCACGCACACACACACACACACACACACACACACAGAGAGAGAGAGAGAGAGAGAGAGAGAGAGAGAGAGAGAGAGGGAGTGGGGATCAGCAGCCCTTGACAGCTGTCTGTGCATCTAACCAACCCGTTGGGCCTATTTAACCTTTGACCTCCACCACTGGTCAAAGTGTGGGGGGCGCGCTACAGTAAATAGAGACACCCGGCACTTTGAACAGTGAAACATGTATACAGATTCCAGATGCAACGTCTGGGGCCGAAAATAGAAAATAAACAAATGTGATTTTTTTTTTTTTTTTTAAATCAAGTATTTTTACTAAAGATCCCAAAGACCAAACATTTTCTGGATGTTTGCATTTGATGTGTGCAGTCGGGTGTTTGGTTCTGGGCCTCTGAGGCTGTGGGTTTGCATTTTGTGCCTGTTTGGGTGTCTATGTTTTTTGGCCGTGTGGAATGTTTGGTGACGGCGTGGCATGCTGTTTTTGGCACAAAAAAAACGCCCGGGTGCCTTGACAACTTAAATCATGATTAAGTCATGGTAAGTAACAGGAAACCCTCGACTGGATGCACAAAACCTTTAACTGGATACGTGAGTATCTGTTAAAAAGCCCCACGTGCAGCGTCAGCTGGGCTCCTGAATAGACAAATTTTAGTGTAAGCCTGCACCAGACGTGTTGCAACTGGAATAAAATTACAATTTTAAGTTCTGAAGTGAGTCTTTGTTTAAAACAAGTAAGAAGAGCAGATTGTTTCTTAATCATCCCTTTTGCTGCACTCAAGAATCTCTTTTTTTCTTCTCTTTTCTCTATTTTTTTTGTAAGCACCAATAGCTAAGGTTTTGGTTTTTGACCAAAGTATTCCCTCTCAACTGGCCAAAATTGATCTCTTTATTTTCTCAACTTCCTTCAACGTATCACATTGTGCTGCTTGGCGCTGAGGTCTATTATACCCGGCAATTTGAAAACTGGCTTTTCCCGGGTCTCGCCGTCGCTCGAGAAGCCTCAAAACCCCTTTTGTTGCAATTGGAGAAGCTCGCTGGAGAAATACGCCGATTGTTGGCTCTGCAGTTCCCGACTAGTTCTAAGCCAAAGGAAAACAATGAAGAGGCAGAGAAGTGTTGAATGTTAAAGTGTAGAAGAGGCAATCCAGAGTATGGATTATGGGTTCCTGTGTCTTCTCTCGCTGGCCAGTCGCTGTGGTATGTGCTAATTACAGCCTGAGAGAGGCTCGCTACCGGAGCAGAGAAATGCTGACCGACCGGAGGGCCTGAGGAGACACACGCACAGTCACTGTATACATACGCATCCTCGCTATATCACTCCTCCACAGTCACTGTGTGATACTCGTGTCTGCCAGTTACACAGGAATGCACTCAGGTGTTCATTTATCAGGGTTTCCCCAGAAAATGTCTTAACAGAAGTGGCTTGCGTTTCGTTACTTCAACTGAAATGAACTCAGAAGATTTTCTTTCTTTTCTGACATTACGACACGCTGCTTTAATGAATCACTTCAGAGCGATTTGACTGATTAATCACTGTCATCTGCTGAGCTGAGTCAGACGACAATGACAACATTTTGTCTCCTGTTATCAATTTAGTTTCTACATGGCGGTCTTACCCATTAAATATGTGGCCTTTGCTGTCTGATGTAGCTCCCTGAGGAGCGAGCTGTGGACCCGAGTCACATGTATTTAGATTCGAGTGGGCAAAATCCAACAATCGGATGTTGCATAAAGTCTAAAGGACTTGACATGGGCCTTGCTGGTCTTGACTTGGGATTTGATAAGCAAGACTTGAGATTTACTTGTGGCTTCATTTCAAGTGGCCCTTCCCATTTATGAAATATTGTTGGAAACCCTGCTTAGTCACACACACATACACAGTCATTTAGTGATTTACAGTAGATACACCTAGTTTCACAACGCGCCAAGTCTTCACCATCCGTAATAGAATTGGTTTCATGGTTATATCAAAGTTTAAAAACTCCTTTGTGATGCTGATGTCGCTCTCCGTCTTCCTCTCTCTTTTTTTTTTTTCTGTGTTTGTGTGTTTCCACCTGACACCAGCAGGACTGCTTCACAGTGGAAGGAGAGGATCTGAAACACGACTTTGAGCGGCTGCAGCTGGCTATGGAGATGGTCGGCTTCTTACCCACCACACGCAAACAGTAAGATGAGCCACGCGGTGTATACAGCTGTTCTTACATAAATTATTACAGAACCTCAGTGTTTTAAGTAGAATGAATGTGAAGAAATGTATCCCATTAAATCTTTGTGGAAACATATTACCAGCTCAGCAGAAGTGGTTTAGGGACGCGAACATAAGGTTACCTAAAACGAACTAATCACTCTGTAGGTACTCCTACTCTTCATCTGACGTTCTCACCAAACATTTTAATTTACTTTACATCTCACGCGCCCGTCAACAGCTCAGAGCATATTGTGCCTCTAGTTTTTCATTGTCTTTTTCCAGATTTAAAGGAATAGTTCGCTAAGCTGCCAGCTGTAGCTTCTTATTTAACAAGCAGACATAAGAGTGTTCTCGATCTTCTCATCTTAAAGCTTAATAGTGTTTAGGAGATGAATAGAGTCCCTGAGGTCTTGAACTTTAGTTTCTATTCTGTAAGTAAACAGGCATCGGTCGGGAAGCTTTGCAAAGTCAGCTTCTTAGAAATGCACAGGCTTCCTCAGACATTACAAGTAAACCTGGCATCCTGTTCATTTACTAGCCAAAGCAAAAAGTATTTAAAGATAAATGTTTTATCGGATGAAATGTTTTTTGCGTCACTTTGGTGTAATTAAGAGATCATCCATTAGAAATGTCACACGATGTGACTCTACGAGGTGTCCTGGTCAAGAGCACAGAAACTCTTTTCATTCATTGTGTAAAACATGTTTAGTAAGACGGTAGGTTTGTTTTCCAAAATTCTAGAAATGTATGAACAATAAGCGCCTTTCTTCTTTGTCAGGATCTTCTCCCTGCTGTCAGCAATCCTCCACCTGGGGAACATCCGCTACAAGAAGAAGACCTACAGGGACGATTCCATCGACATCTGCAACCCAGAGGTCCTGCCCATTGTCTCAGAGCTGCTCGAGGTGAGCAGCATAACGCAGCCTTTTCACAAAAACTCCGCTTTTAAATACTTAAATACTATGGTATTTAAGTTCAATTATCGGCCATTATTAAAGTCCAAATCAACACATTTCATGGAGCCGTGTGTGGCACAAATGTCATTCAATTTTAATAATAATCCAGTTTTCATCTGAAAATCCAATAGAAAAAGCCATATGTGACATGTCTGAGTCAAAAAACACAGTACTTTTTGTCTTGCTAACTTTATGCTATAACACAATGTTCTAAATACTTTGAAGGATAATAAAAGTGCAGAATTGAAGCAGGGCTACAGGGCTTGTTTTTTCTCCCTACTTTCTTTGCCAATTTGCTTTTCCATTACATGCCCACTGGAGATACTTAAAACTCCAGAAACTTAGTGAACTTTTTAAACAAGTAGCATCCATTTGTGCGACTGACTTTTCCTTTTGCTATGTATTTTTTTAAACACTCTGAGAAATAGCGATTCCTGTTGAGAGAGTTTCCCTCCCATATGTGGACTTTACAAAAAGCCTTTTAGAGAGCTGAGGACTATCTCCATACAAGCACAGCTTGTGGTGACAGCGGACGTTAAGAGGTGCTTCAGGTCCCAACGAGCCATCCAACCATCCAGTGCTTCCACAAAGTACTGTTTGTGCTGAGGCTAATTTTAGACCTCTTGTGCTGGCGTGCTGTTGCGTAGGCGAGCTTTCCCACCAGGAACAAGTCATTGTTGTTGTCCCAATATCACCTGCATGGTTAAATCATATTTGAATGATTATAAAAACATATCAGACACGGACACAAGCTTCCCCAATGTTTTTTTAAACGATCTTTGTGAATCTGTCTCACACGATTTGCTTGTCATCAACTTTTTGTTCCTTAATTTTGTGTGAAATGTTTTTGCAAAGTGGTGCAGATTTCTGCCTTGGCCTGTCAGCTGTAAATTGTCAGTCACTTACCGTATGGATGCAGGGTGGATGCTCAGTGCTTCTCCACTCATGTCCTTGCTTGCACTACAGTAGACAATTGTTACTTGTCTAAGATATACATATATATATATTTGCAAGCAGATTAGTTTGCTCACTGGTAATACTTTGTCCCTGTAAATAAATTTCAAATGAAGTTCAGCCAACCTCTGGTTTCAGTAGCAATATTATAGTCAAACTGTAGAAGCAAATCTGTCTCAGACTATTCATAGACTACAATATTGGTGCATTGTAGACAGTCTCATGCTGGTTCATTGTTCCTCTTTTGCTTAATTAAATTGATATTATCATTGTATTTTTCTAACCTCACTTTTGTTTTATTACTGCACAAACAAAAATTCTACTGAAAAGCAGTTCTTATGAAGGCTTTGATCCATGCATGTTTTCCTGACCTCAATCTAGACGCTGTAGTAATTATCCAACATACACATCAGTCTGGTCTATAGGTTGAGACAGCTTTGGGCTCTTTATAGTCCCGATGAGAGACATGGAAAAACATTTCCTGGCATGGGTTAACGCGCCACGCAGCATTTACAAATTTATGATGTTGTGCTGAATTTGGGTTCATTCTTGACACCGAGTGCAGACCACACACACACACACACAGACACACAGTCACATACACACTCATCAGTGTGCACCGTGAGGACAGCTCAAACATCCACATGCTGTTCTGATGAAGGGATGGTGGCACTTCCTGGTCCCTGTTAAAAACTTCAACGATTAGCCGGATGTGCTTGTTGAGTCGCTGACAAAACAATGTGCGAAATGTGCCGGAGACTCCTGTCAACAGCGCAGCAGGGATGTTATGTCTGTGGAGAGCCTGCCAGGGTTCCCCTTTAACATCCAGACTGGTCTCTTTGACTCTCCAGAGGTCCAGAGAGGCAGTGACGTGAGCTGAGCCACATGTTGGCCACATGCTCGGGGGGGTTTAGTGTTTTAAGTTCAAGTTTATTTGGATGTCTGTAAGTTGGTGCAGAAGCAACGGCTATTTGTCCCCAGGGACGTATGAAGCATTCTTAAAGTGAAGAAGAAGCAAGGATGAAAACCAAAACACAGCTTAATGAAATCAAATGAGTCAAGAGTCGCAATGAAACTGCATTTTAACTCTTTAATTTGGCAACATTCCTGCTGAAACATAATGTTTCGGTGAGACAATAGAGGGGTCAACCAATGGGAAATCAGTGTTATTTGATGTGAGGCGTGGGGTGACGGGGCCGATAATAAAAAAAATATGCCATTGTTTTATTGGTTGCATGCGGCAACTGTTTTCCAGGAAATTAATGGGTAATTTTGATATACAAGCGTTAAGCATTTTCTTTTTTTCAAATGCATTGGTGATTAGCTGTAAAGGTAAAACGTTGCCTTTCACTTAGTTGTAACTTCTGTGAATTATACTGAAGTGCCTTTGAATATCTTTCAAAATTTCATTTGCTTGATGCTAAGCGAAGGCGTCATCAGAAGTACTTAGCACGTACGTTTTATTGATGATGCATGGCTTTATTTTAAGACGCTTTTCATAAGGGAAACTGCTAAATGGCTAAAATTGGTTGTTGAGGTTTGCTAAGTGCAGTTGTTTGTGAGCCATGCGAGGGTGAAATTGCTTCAAGGGAAGTCTCAGCTTAAGTGCACCTACTGGCTCTGAGTGAGGTCTTAATTTGCATGAATAGCCAGTGTTGGAATCAGTCTGTACTTCACTTTGATATGTAAAATGGGCAACATTTTAGACAGGATGGAATGTGAACCACTGCTCTCACTTTTACTGTGGTACACTAATATGAAGCAACTCTCAAGGAGAGCTGATTGGCAGGAGTGTGGATTGATGAATGAATAGGACTGAAACTGGCCGGGACTTCCTGTTTCCTGTGGAGGTGGAACTGGAAGAGGAAGTAGAGCTCTAAGGAGCTGATGGACAGCTGACAGACTGGATCCTCTTGAGCTGTAGAGTTGAGTGATTCGACCTAACCAGAAACATTCCTGTGCAAACTGGTAATCAGTCCAGAGAGGGTAGTTCACTGTGAGAACAAATCCCACTAAAGCCTGCATTTGTTGATGGTATTTAAATGCTAAAAAAAGTATCTTTAAAAGGCAATGTTTGAGCCTGAGTCCAAGAGCTTTACTCATTCATCACAACCTGACGTTAGGCCAATACATTTTGATAAAGTCCTGTCGGATTTTTGTTTTATTTTCCTTATCAGTAACCATACAGTACTGTTTTTCTTCAAGCCTCTCTTTACAGAGAGGGCCAGCTTCCTAATTTCTAGAATAATCTACTAAATAATAGTATAAGGTGAAAAAAGAAAGTTCAGTTCTTGCATTATTGAACTATGAAAGAAGTTGGAAAATAACCGTAAAAGCCCTATCACCCCCACCTTTAATAGCTACTGTTACTATGTTGGAAAAGGTTCGGTCAACAATACAGCAATTTCTATATCATTTACCACCTACTGCAGGTTAGTGTTACTAACTGCAAGACAATTAACTATAGTAAATGTCTGGTAACTCTGGTAACCGATACTGGAAACTGACATACATTTTTGTTACTTTAAAAAAAAAAACATAGATGCCCTTAGTGATGTTGAGCTGACCGTGAGGTCTCTTTTTCTTTTTAGACTTGAAAACAACATTGTGTACTTGATCAGGATACCAAGTATTGCCAAGTAAAATACACTAAAACATGTCTTTTGATCAAGTAAGTGCCTTGGTTGTTTGTAGCATGTAGCGAAAATGTATGAACTAGGCAGCAGAAGCATTAGAACAGAAAGATTAACTCAATGTTGTGATTTGACGGAAAGATATTGTGCTCAGAATCAATACATTTTTGTGCGGTGTTTGCCTTTACAAACGTAGAAAAGAGAGAACAGCATCAGTCTGAGCTAAAGATTTGCTAACCTAGAATCAGACTTGAGGTCTTTTAGAGTCCCAGGGGAAAAAAACTGGTTAATTTGAGAACAGAGTCACTGACCCCAAACTAGTACTTACAAACTTCTGCGTATTATGTTATTAGAGCTGTGATCATAGATGGAGCAGCAAGCCTGTTACCAAGCGACTAATACATGGAAATGTACCGGCTAAAGACCAATCACCAGGCTGAAGAATAGGCTTTGCTTTTAGTCGAGGGATTACCAGGCAGTGTGAAATGAAGTCTGATTATGCCAGCCCCCCCCCCGTCACACTCACTCTCTCTCTCTCTCTCTCTCTCTCTCTCTCTCTCTCTCTCTCTCTCTCTCACTCACCCCCTCCCCCTCCCCCCCTCCCCCCTTCTCTCTTTCTCTCCACCCCTTTATAAATGAGCCTGTT
>CM022474.1:6608019-6669028 GCA_011952105.1 Coreoperca whiteheadi | reverse complement strand
TTCTCTCTCTCTCTCTCTCTCTCTCTCTCTCTCTCTCTCTCTCTCTCTCTCTCTCTCTCTCTCTCTCTCTCTCTCTCTCTCTCTCTCTCTCTCTCTCTCTCTCTCTCTCTCTCTCTCTCTCTCACACACACACTCAGCCTCCTCCTGTCCTCCCTTCTCTGTGTATGTCAAAACCTTTACAAAGGAGGCAGTTGACATAACTAGATCCATAATGGTATTAACTATAACATTAACACCCTTGCCTTTCATACATGAAGACATCAGGCAGTCATACAAAGACATGCTGTCACACGCACACACACACACACACACACACAAACATGTGGTCTCAGCAGCAGCTGTTCGGCCCATAATCCCTGTAGATGGAGGAGATGTGTGCGGTGACATCTGCTTCTCCCAGTGTGGCTCTGTCATCACTGGTTTGTCTGGGGCCAAGTTTGGAGTCTGTGCGAACTCACATGCAAGGCCACTTATTATTATACTGTACGTGTGAGGACAGAGAGCAGTGTTTACACGCTAATCTTGGCCAGCTATGTTAGTTTGAAGCAGCAGAGTTATTGTGAGCATTGATTTAGTAGATTGAAGGGTCAATTAGGGATGAGTGATACGGATTAAAATCTTCTGTCACAGTGTCTGTAATTTTATATGACCACGGTGATGTATATCACGATATAGGACATTTTCTGGAATGTTAATTGAGAAACCGCTTATACTGTAGATAAAATAACCACATGGGAATGTCTGTCTAATTCGGTGAATTACATACCTGATAGACTGCGGTATCTCATCACATTGATGCAAAAATCCTGTTAATCCAATGTTGCCAAAAGGCAAATCTGCTCAGTGATTTGCACCATTTCCAGCAATGGTCTAATTCAACCAGACATATAAAGAAAGAAATAACTACCTTGGTTTAAATGGTATACTGTAGCAAACTCTTTACTTGTTGACAAATCTATGTTGTCTAATGGTATGCAGTATATCCTCATATTGTCCAGCCTGGGGTCAGTCATGACCAGCTGTCAATTGTTTTTATCTTAAATGATACGTTATATATTGTGGATGGTACTTCACATATGCTTAATGGAGTTCAAAGAAAATCCATAGCACATTTCTACTAAAATGTTATTTACCTCTGATAAAATGTTCTTTCGGTCAGCAGCAGGAAGGCTTCCCTGGTAGAGTTTTGGCATCTTGCTGAAAGACACTTCAGTATATGGTCTTGCTACAAAGATTGTAAAGGGGAATCTTTAAAATCAACGGTCAGTTAAGTCATGTAGAGTACTACTTAGTCTGTGAAATAATGTCTTCTGTGGCCCTGGAGCGAGCTTTGTCAAGTCTGAATTTCTGGATGTCTGAAAATGCAATCCGATACTCAAGTGATATTATGAGTTATCTCGGTTTTGGCTTTGAGAATAAACATTTTTAACAGAAAGCCTGCATTGTAAAAGGGGGGTAGGGAGTTTTAAGTATGTGGGCATTTATCAGGCAGGGATGGTCTAACAAAAAGGTCAGTTGCGTTATGGAAAATGTAGGATTCAGCACTTTTGGAGCCTGACCCATACAAGGGTCTAAAAATCTAGATATCTCGGCTTCTGCTGCTGGAATAGGAATCGTGCTTTTTTTAAATCTCTCTCTCCTTGTGAGTCTTCCTGCCTTATGGAAGTGCAAAATTAAATAGCTGGAGAACCCCTTTAATAAAATAATTCCCTGGGACATTATTGGACTGGACCATTGGAGCATGTTATTGTCCTTAGTATTCCCATGACTTGATCACTATTAACTGTCAAATAAAGTCGGCAATAACCCAAAAATTGTTTTAACTTCAACTTAATTTTTGCTATGATCAGTGTGCCCCTATATAATGATTATAATGGGTTTTTAAAAAAATACCTGATACTGTATGAATTCATTGTACTCTAACAGGTCACACCTTAAACGACATCATGTACTCGTGTAGGAGCTCAAAGTGACATCAAGCCCTGATCTTGACCATGTCCTTGTATTTTTTTTATCTTCCTCTTCAGGTCAAAGAGGAGATGCTGCTGGAAGCGCTGACGACAAGAAAGACGGTTACTGTCGGAGAGAGGCTCATTGTACCCTACAAACTTGCTGAGGTGACCTTTTTTAGCTACCACAACATCCACATATCGCACCACATCAGCGTTTAGCTTGAGTAAATTCCAGTAAGTCTGATGAAAGCATATTGAAGCCGAGTGTTTTGTTATGAAGTGCGTCAGCTGTAGGGGAGATTCTGTGTTTGCGTGTGCATGTTTTGGAGCTTGTCTGGGGAGTTTGTTGTGGCTCTTCCCCAGCCCCCACCGCTTCTCTCTGAGGCTGTTTTGATAGGGGTCTCTTCCTCTGCAACTTCCTGTTTCCTGTCGAGTCAAGGAACAGTGCGACTCAACCCTGTCCATACATACCTCTGGACGTAGTCGGCGAAATCTACCTCCGGGATGCCTCAGCTGACCTAGATAGACTCCTCTGATGTCTATCATTGTGCGAGTGAATATTAATATTCAGTGGTTTTCGTTCATTTCTCCGTCCCTAAAGCCTTTGATGGTTCAGCGTATAATTGAATTTGGTCCAGCTCTCTGTTCGTGTCTGCAGGGCCTTTTCTCTGAGGAAGGAAACGCTACACATAGATAGTCTGTTACACTGCCCGCCCCCCCCCATCCCATCTGATCTACGGGTTAGTTTAGCCCAACAATGGTTTCTCCCGCTCTTACACCACCCCCCCCATCCCTCCAGTCATGTGGTCTGGTCTCAGGAATGTGCAACCTCCACTGGAATATACAGTACGGAGGCCAAAAGCCAGATCCTGAGTCTGTCTCTCTTTCTCTCTCTGTCAGTCAATCACACATGTTTCAAACACGTAAATTGCCTTTTTCTAGACTAGCTGTGTAACAGAGGCTCAGACAGTGTGATCAGAAACTTATTTTTGGACAAGAGCTGAAGCTATGACAAACCCCGTCTTGCATCTTCTGGGTGTCATGAAATGGAAGTTCCCTCCTGTTCTTCACAAGGTGGCCTTATCTTGGAAGGTGCGAGAGACAAATAATTATAGAAGGTCCTGGAGAGAATGAGGTATAGACCTCTCGAATCTCTGAAAGTCTCACATTCACCGAAAAGGAAAAGATAGAAAAAACATAGAATAGCATAAAGGGAAATCCCCAGATGAGTGCTCGCTCTAAGAGAAGAAAAGAGTCACCAAATAGTTGTATCTCTTTCCCAACATAAAACTTGCAATAACTGATTTTTTGGCCATTTGAGGACAGCAGAAACAAGCTGTAAATGGACTGCACTTACATAGCACTTTTCTACCTTAACGGACAAAGTGCTTTATCTTATAGTGTGTTGCTCAAAAAACATAAATGCTATTCTAACTTTTCTGTTTTTGGTCTGGACTAACTCCTGAGGGAAATATCTGTCTCTTAAGCTGCTACATGCTCCACTTTCTTCACCAAATATAATCACTAGCCTGTTCTGTCCTTGGTTTGGTGCTGGGCAGGTATATACAATGGGTTTAAAGAACTGCATTTCGAAGACAACACTGATTAGAGCGGTGAGAGTGAACCAAAACAGTAAAGTTACGGGCAGTAAAACCAAAACAATGAGCTGAAAGATGCTGTGAAGCTCTGTAGACCTGAGGGGGACTGCAGAGACAGGTGATAATATCTGTGGATTTGTCACTGTGCACTACGAGGGACCCTTTTCACATACATGTAGTCTTGTGATCCATTATTAATACAAAAATACTAATTAGCCGCTTTAAGTCAAGATAGCAGGCATTGAGGTAAGGAATACCTACCACACACACCCGCAAGTTTGCACTTGTCAGCACCCTCATTTACATAATGCATTCCCTTGCCACTAACTCTGTCTTGAACAGCCATTTGAAGAAGTGAGG
Source organism: Coreoperca whiteheadi (assembly GCA_011952105.1). Taxonomy (NCBI): domain Eukaryota; kingdom Metazoa; phylum Chordata; class Actinopteri; order Centrarchiformes; family Sinipercidae; genus Coreoperca; species Coreoperca whiteheadi. Next base: position 6,665,118 of record CM022474.1, on the reverse strand, counting down.
ACCGACCAAAAAGTCCTCACTTTCCAAAAATGCCCATCTCTATATCTAACACTCAAATTGGTCCACACTAAGATAGATTTACAAGAGCACACAAGCACACCACGAGAGCAACGAAAGTGAATCCCTGCCCCAATGTGACTGGGGGCCGTGCGAGAGAGTTGAGGCCACCTGTGGAATCCATAACGCCTGTTTTTATACAAAGGAAATGTGGAAAAAAGAACCTGGCAAATGTTGCTGGTTCTTCTCAGAAATGATTTCTTCCTACTTGGACGAGAAAGGTTGAGAAAGTGTGCTAGGCAGCTGTCCCGTCCAGCCACAGTGGAGATGGGGAGATTTTGGTGAGGCGTCTGACCTGCTGAGCCTCACTGTGCTGCAGATTAAAGGTTGGGATTTCTTGAACTTCAGCCAATAAGATCTCTAAATTCATCGGATGGGGCCCTGAGCGAGTCAGGTGGAATGCATTTATGACGTGCTTAGTTTTGGTTCCAGCGTAATAATGAGAGTAAATGTAGTTCCCTATTCAACCAGGGAAACTCGGCAACCTCTAAGGAGGTCAGAATCTGGAGTTGAGTTTGTTAATGTTTGTCATTCTTGCTCAACGAAACTAAAGAAGTGCCTTGGTGGCTCAGCTGAATGTGTCATGAAAATGAAACAGTTTAGTATTGAACCCAGCTTTCGATTCTTTTTCACACAGGTCCTCGGGTTTAAAGAGCAATCTTTCTAATCAATAAGCCACGCCGCTGCTTATGTCTTAATTAAGGCAATGCTCAACTCAGAAAAGGCAGAAATAACAGCTAGGCTTATATTATCAGTTATGCTCTGGGATTGGCAATTCTGGGATAGTTTTCAAATCACACATTTAGAGCAAAAATAAAGGAAAAAGCAAATCCCTACATCCTTTTAACAGTATTTTTGGTTACGTATATTTGGGAAGGAGACTCTGCTCTTTTCATGTTAAAAGTGTTCCATGTTCCAATGCTGGTGATGATGGTACTGATGTATTGTGCTAAGGGAAAGAACAAAATGGTACATTTATCACAAAAAATAGACAAAAGAAAAGAAATACAAAGTTTTGGTTTTTCACCACGCTAGCCTCAGCTGTGCTTTGTGGTATGTGCTAATTAGCAAATGTTAGTATACACAGTAAACTAAGATGGTAAACATATCAGCTAAACATCAGCATGGTAACATTATGTAAATATTATGTAAATCTGTTTTATACAGTTTTGTTGTCTGATTTTGAGAGCTACTGCATTTCACTTCCCATTTAGACTGAATGGAGAGAGAAATAAAACTGAAACCAGTTATGAAGAAACCAACAATATATCGATTCATATCGAGGCCAGGAATCTATGCAAACCAAAGTTATATCAGTTTAAGCTCACTTTACGGCTATTATCAAGCTATCGTTGATAACATTTATTGTAAAATGATGGGGAATTCCAGCCTTCAGCCAGCAATGATGGATGATAATAATGTTGTCCTCTGTGGTTTACCTCAGGCTTAGACACAAAGTTTATTTTTGGTCTGGCACGGAGAAGTGAAAAAAACATTAGTGTGCGCCTGCGAGCTCACGATTGCGTGCATGTGCGTGTCTGTTAAGGTGGACATGCGTGTGAGCCCACATCTGTCGAGATAAGGTGTGCTGTCTGACTTTGACATTTTTGATGTGACTTCAGATAATCGGACTCCACCACTTCCTTCTTCCTGTTTAAAGACAGACATGGGGAAGGGGAAGTGGGCAATCACAGGCTCACTCATATGCTTGACATTAATATAAAAGGTTCTGCTTCTTATTTGAAACTGTTTCAAAGTTGTTGGAGCTTCATACTGAGAGTGTAGCGGTAAGCTCCCATTGCTGGGGGATGGTAAAAATGTATCATATACATATAGAGAAAAACAACAACTACATCAATACAAATTAAAAACGTGTGCATATTGTGGTGAAACACGCACAGACACAATACATCCTGCAGCGAGGAAGCTAGCAGGCCACGTGCAGCGTTAGCTCATGCTGGTGTTTCACACCTGTGGTTTTCAGGAGAAAGAAAGGGAACACCAACTTCCCCCCAGCTAAGACCTGGTTTAACAGGCGGGGCAGTTACAGTCTACAAAAGTCTCTGATAAAGTCCTGCTAATTATTTTGTCAGTTTCTTAGGTGGCCCTCCAGTGAAACATTTGCTTCCAGCCATGTTCCCTCCTAGTTCGCAACTCGTCCCATTGTGGTGAATAATTAAATTACATGGCAAACACAGAGACAATGCATGCTCAGTGAGCATGTCAAATGTTCACGTCACATCTGACTATCCCCTGAGTTCCTGCTGAAGCATTCAAATCCTGATTCTTTTTTTTTTTTTTAAATGTTGTATTATTCATAACAATCTTACATAACTTTGTGGGACGGCACAGGCCTGCTTGCTAAAAATAACATAAACAATCAATAATGCAAGAGTGAAGAGGCAGCTTTTAAAATGCACAGTTTTGCTTCATCACGGCAGTTGGCTGCATGTGGCCTCCGCAGGCAGCGTTTGTCAGAGCCCTTCAAAGTGAGGGCATCCGCATCGGGGCTTGATCAGGTTCACAGTGTCCCACATGCTTCTGAAAGAGATGGTGTCGGCAACAGATGGAATATTTAAATTTTTTCACTGTCATATAACGGATTTAAGACATTTAGTTTTTCCCAGTTTTTATGTCCTGGTAGTGTCGGTCTGTGTGCCTGTTTTTGTTCATTGCTTCAGGAAGCTTCACACCAATGTCCTCTGACAAATTTGATTTGTCTGAACTCCTCTGAGCCAGCATTGTAACTCAGTGTATAGGTATGGTAAGTTTAATCTTTATTTAACCAAGCAAACCAATTCACGCATAGGTCCACAACCTTTGAAGTCCATGTTAAAACAATCGTCACAGCCATTGCAGCAGGTTTTGCTTCCTGTAATCAGTCCTCATGTTCAATCTGGCCATTAAGAGGTCCATTACCCCAAATCAATTTCACTGCAAGTGATGGGGGACAAAATCCACAGTCCTCGTTTCCATGTGAAACTACATTCCAACGTTTAGCTGATGTGTGTGTGGTTGCACTCTCATGAGTTTTGACCCCAAATAAGCTGATTTCTATGATGGTGGGTCACATAATGATAATCAGACTGAATTGCTATTTTGTTTCTCTTCATTCATTCATTCCTAAAACTTAAACAGCTGTGTCAGTTTCTATCCACACTTGTTGCCATTGTTCTCTTAATGTATGTAATGAATTTATGAAGTCCCCATTCTTGATCCTACCTACCAAGCTCTGGTCGACTGTTTCTGCAACTGGTGGAAATAGTCTTTAATGGGCACAACACCAGATGTATTTGAATCGCTAAACAAATCTGAAAACTGGACTGGAATGCTGGCATTTCAGCATTGAATGGCGGTAGATGTCATGTTGGCACCAATTTCACTGTAGAGAAAAGTGAAAGAGAGCCAGGGGTTGTTTTACCCTCCTCACTTCCGGTTTGTTTCAGTCTCTGCTAAATTAAATCTGTTCTTATTGGATTACACTGAACAGGGTATTTTCAAATTGGGTTCTCTGTTGAAGCGCGGAACTATTTGGGGGTTTCTTGTGTGTAAATGTTTTGTCTTGTACCGCTCCCCATTCGATCACTACACAGCTTGCTGCCGAAGAACATGCTCTGGTGTCCCAAGTCTCCATTTAAGTCTGCTTATGTTAGCTTAGCACGCCTTTCATCATGTCTAAGGAGAGAGCATAGTTGCTCCAGGGCTTTTTAAAGCGTAATAAAGGCTCCTCTTGGCAGTGTTGTTTTTTATGGATCAAAAAGTCAGCCATAAAAAAGTTGTCCAAATTGTGATGTGTAGATCTGGAGGCACTTAAGGCTCCTGACTGAAAACACCTAAAGTGTTAGAGCACTTCGCACAACAAGACTACCGAACATAAGAACAGTAACTCAAGAGTTGTGAGCACTCTGGGAGCTCTAAAACAGGACCCATGTTAGCGCACTGAATACAAAGTGGCTGTTGTTATAAACCTTTAACAATTTATTAATAACAGCCTGCAGCTCCCTGGCATTTCCCATCTCTAAATTACAGTAGCATAGTCTATTAGCAGTCTTGGTAGCTTACTTGAGCTATACTGTCGTCCCAATGAATCCTTCTTGAGAGAGATTAATGCTTGTTGATTGTTGGCTCATTTCAACAGCCTGGTGCTGTTTGTGCTCCTATTGTTGTTTGTAGCCTGACATTTGAGAACGCCACACAAATAATAAACATAATGTTGACTTATGGATCTTGGTTAGTTGTTAATTTGATTAGAGGGTTAGATGAGAAGATCGAAGCCACGCTCATGTCTGTAATGTTATGCTAAATTTGAAGGTAGAGCCGGCTGGGGATTAGCGTAGCTTAGCATCAAGGCTGGAAACGAGGGGACAAAGCTAGCCTGGCTCAGTCGAGAAGTTTAAAAAGAAACACATGAACCTAAGATAACTACCCACAAAATGAAGACTTGCTTTTATATTTGTGTTTTAAATTTAATTTAATTAATTAAATTAGAAATAACACATTAATTAGTGAAATTTGGAGGTGCTTGTAGGCAGCTTTTTTTTAAACTATAGACTATAAACTATAGAGGCAGGCAAGATGTTTTCCCCTGCTACCAGTCTTTATGCTAAGCTAAGCTAATCGCCTCCTGGCCCTAGCTTCATACGTACAGATATGAGAGTGGTATTGATCTTGTCATATCAATCTGGTAAGATAGCAAATGAACTATTAAGCCAAAATTTCTAACTAGACGGGTCAAAAGGCAACTAACCGTTATTTTCATTAACAGTTACATCTGTTAATTCTTTCTTTCAATTAATCCTTTAGTCAGAAAATAGTTTTTTTTTCTCCCAGAGCCTATAGTGATTTCTTTGAATTGCTTGTTTTGTCCGACCGGTAGTCCAAAACACAAATATATTGAATTCACAATCATCTAAAATACCAAACAATAGTGAAACTAGATTTCTATAGGGGCCTGATCCAAATTATTGACTGTCTCATATGATTTAAAACACTATCCATTGATGAAGTGTTCACCACAGCCTTTCTGAGCCGTCCATCTCTGCTTTTCCATGTGGTTTGCCGATCTTTTTTTTCCCCTCAGTCAGTCCCATCAGATGACTCAGCTACTCCCTCAGCAGTAGTTCATTAAACCTCTTCTCTGTCCACTTCACACATTTATTATGACACTGATCCAGTTCCAGAGAAGAGAGAGGGAACATTATTGTTGCGTTTGTCTTGTTGCTCCGACCTAAGCTACTGCAGTTGACGGGTGATTTGGGTTAGATATAGTGAAGTCGGCAGGTTCCTATCATGTGCTGCCTACAATAGTTGTTAAAGCAACACCAGTAACCGTGTTCATGCAGCAGAATTACTTTGTGCGTTGCTGCTGAAGAAAAAGAGCAGGTTGCATACTCTCTGGTTGCATAAGTGTTCCCTCTGTATTCGTTTAACACTTGTGGGCCACCACAGCAACTCTACCACCACTGTGAAATAAAAATGGTTGAGCAGCAGAGGAGAGTTAGAGAGTGATAAAACACATTCAGAGGGCTTAAACAGTATTTGCTCCTGTTCCAGATTAAGAGATCCATCTGTTTTTGATCAGGAAGAAACTGACGTGTTTTGTGTGTGTGTATGTAGGCGGGCACGGTGAGGGACTCCATGGCCAAGTCGCTGTACAGCGCGCTGTTTGACTGGATTGTGTTCCGGGCCAACCATGCCCTGCTAAACAACAGGGACCTGGAGGACAATTCAAAGGTAGGAATGAAAACACACTCACTTAAAGACCTCCCATGTGCTCACAAACAGAAGAAACACACCTGCGATATCTGTAGGTAGATAATTCCTTGCCCTCAAACCAAAAAACTTTTTTTTTTTCTTTTCCAGTAGTCTATAAATGTCTCATTGATAGTGTGCCGTCATACAATATCACTACATGGTAACAGTAGCGGTAAATACAGGAGCAAGCTGGCGAGGGCCATCAGTGGAGCCGGTAAATTAGTCGCAAGGCCACAGAGCCAATTGGAGGCTCTCTGGGAACAGAAGGTGAGGAGAAAGGCTGTCTGTATCACCTCTACGTCCTTTCTTCTCCAGATTCAAGAAGCTGTCTACAAATTTAGAAGTAATTTGTCCCTCAGGCAATTGGCTTGCTCAATTCTCACAGACTGAATTTATTTTTTCTTACGGTGGTTGTCTTCAATTTTTTGTATTCCCTTTTTTACTTGGAGTATTCATGCTGTCAGTGGTTTTGTTATGTGGTGTGTGTGTATGTCTTGATGTTTTAATGAACTGCCAGATGGGCCAAAGACAATTGTCCACGTTTGTGCATAATAAAGCTGTATTCTATTCTATTATTGCTTTGTCTATAAGCAGCGGCACTCACAGCTTCACTTTGAGCAAGAGGACAAAAACCATTACATTGACGTTTTTTATTTAGGCCTTTTTGACGGCAGACATTTGCACAGCAGCAGGAAAACCACACCTGTAAATGATGATTAATAAGTGCACCATTTAGCTTGAATAGTTTCAGGGCTCTGCTACTGTGTGTGCTGGCTCCCTGACCAGGCTAACTGATACACTTAAATGGAACAGAGCCATCGTTAAGGGTATAAATTACATCTGTGCTTTTCCATACTATGAGAAGTGAGAAAGTCGACTGTGAAAAAAACGCCTGTTATACTGATGGAGGAGAAATATTTACCTCCTGAATCAGCACACAGTCAGTCTGCATTTATCGTCCCTTTGTCCTGTTCATGTCTTCCCTTTGTTTCTTTTGTCTTTCCTCATTTGTCTGGCTCATGCTCCACATCCTGCTGCTGTCTGTCTGTCTGTCAACCACATCTGCCTGTCTGCCTGTCTGCCTGTCTGTCTGCCTGTCTGTCTGCCTGTCTGTCGGTCTGTCTGTCTGTCTGTTTGTCAAGACTTGATTCCCTGCTTTCTGGTTTCCTGGCTTCCTCCACTCCCAGAAGCAGGGAGTGGTGTAATATGAAAATTCCACTGTTTGTATATATGTGTGTGTGTGTGTGTGTGTTGGAGTGGCAGCTGGCAAGTCAGACCGTGTGGGGGCATCTAAAGGATTAGAAAACAGATCATTTTGTGTGTGTGTGTGTGTGTGTGTGTGTGTGTGTGTGTTTTCGTTTGCGTGTGTGTGGTTGCCAAGAACATTTGGGCAGATGGCATCAAGTTCGCTTCAGCTCAGTTTACCCCCTGTGGTCCTCTGCTGTCCCAGTACACAGTGTTTGTGCGTGTGTGTATGTGTGTGTGTGTGTGTGTGTGTGTGTTTCCCTTGGCACTGACATCTTCTGTGTGTGTGCGTGTGTGTGTGTTTGCCCCTCCCCCTGCTGTCAGGGGGTCGATGAGGTTGCACTTTCTGTCAAGGTCATTGTTCTTATGTACAGATGACAGTTTATATATGCAGCATGTGCTCATGTATGTTTTAATGCCGGAGTAAAAAGAATTGCCCTTCAGAGAGAAAACAAAACAAAATTAAATTAAACTGGACGCAGCTTTTACAGTCCATTTCATAATTAAAGGCCCTCTTTGAGTGAACGCCTCCTTCAGATGGTGCATATTAATGATACGTGACGACATGAATCTTACGGACACACAGGGGGGCAACTGGGTCGCTGAAGCTGTAAAGAATGGGATTTGAAAAGAAACACAATTACAAATATCTCTGATGGTAAAGAATCATACATTTTTACTGATGTTTAAAGTGTTGCTAAAGGGTATTTTTCCATCTTTTTTTATCGCGCTTTGCGATAACTGATCTCATCAATGTGTGAAATATGGAAAGAAAATGAGCGGTTTGTCTTTTTCACCAGATTCTGTCCATAGGAGTCCTGGACATCTTTGGCTTTGAGGACTATGAGAACAACAGCTTTGAACAGTTCTGCATCAACTTCGCCAACGAACGGCTCCAGCACTACTTCAACCAACACATCTTCAAATTAGAACAGGTAGAGTCTTATAATCTCCTCTACTCTACCCTATTCTACTCTCCGTGCCATTTTATCCATTTTTGTTACCAAGCAGACAATCGCTATTGTGCAACTGCTGATAACACGTCATTGCATTTTGGGTTATACTGACACTATGACGATGTCAACAACACACGCCCACACATTCATACACAATCTGCTATGGTGTGTCTTGGTGTCCAATGACAACAGTTTATATACTGGCGTCACATTATTGTGGCTGTTACACATTCCTCAAAAATGCCTCTATGCTTTTGATTGAGTCAACTGATGCAGTGAGGAATAGGCCCTCCTGACTGACTTTGCAGTTTCATACATCAAACAGGGGGAAATGGATGGCGTCCTCTTCAGCGCTGAACACAGTACAATAAGATTTAACCTACTGTGAAAAGGAGCTGCTTTTGTAATGCTGTCCATGTTTTCACACATCTCGGTTGTTTAATCTGATCTGCGGCATTTTTTTTTCAGCCCACTACGCTAAACAAACTTTCAATCAAGGGTGAAGACCATACTTTAAGGTTTTTACAGAAAGCAGTCGTGGAACTTAGCTTAGCTTAGCATGAAGACTGAAAACAGGGGGAAACAGCTTGCCTGGCTCTGTCCAAAGGTAACAAAATCCTCCCACCACCACCTTTAAAGCTCATTAATTCATATGTTACATTTCGTTTGTTTAATCTGTATAAAAACCAAGTGTAGAAAGGACAATTCAGTGTTTTACAGGGGTTTATGTGCTGCACTATTCCTTGGCCGAGGCTAGTAGTTACTTCATGGACTCCGCACCGGTTGCCTGGCAACTGCTCCCAGCTTCTCAAAATGTCGAACTATTGCTTTAAGTCCCCGTAGGAATACAAACACATTAATTTATCTAATAAACATACAGAGTCCACAAGAGTTAAAGTAAAAACAGTAAAATACATCAATTAAGTTACTTAGAATGATGTATTAGCAACATGTTAGCCTCAGGCAGCTAGTAGGCTACTGTTTAATGGCTAACTTTGTTAGCGGTAAACTGATTGCAGAAAAACAAAATAAAGAAATCATAAATCAACAATGACAAGACAGCTAAAGACTAACTAGAGATAATTCTCTATAAACGAGGACATTTAGAGAGCAAATGAGAGGGGTTTGTTATTATTTGCTTGATTACAGATTTGAAAAATGTAACAATGTCAGTTAAACTGCCATGGAACTGTAGCTGTTGCTACGGCAACAGAATTTTCAACTGAAACCACTGCTGGTGTTTTTTCTGTTACCTGAAAGTATTGTTATTTTTGTCAGACTTTCCTCTAATCTTATCTTTTCTTCCTGGGAATTGCTGAACAATTTCACCCAATCAGGCCTCCAGAAATGAGTTAAATAAAACCAAAATCCCTCTTTGATTGAAATGGTCACAATCAATAGATATGTGCAGTCTGTGACAAGGGGTCACAACTAAACATTCCTTCGTTTTAAAGGGGTCAACACCCAGAAAGGTTAGGTAGCCACTGCTCTAGGCTACCGGCGTAAGGTCAAAGCTTACTTTTATAACAGTTGAACAATAATGCAGCATTCAAAGAAAGCTTTCAAAGAAAGTAAAATCAGCACTAAGGAGCAAAATAGAAAGGATGGTTGTTGTTGTATAAGGGTGTTGTATAAGATGTTGTATTCTGTTAAATTTCCTACAAGCATTTTTAATACTGCTGTCCTACTGTAGCTGAGAATTAAGTCTTTTTGCTTTTATTGTCAGAATGCGTTCATGGAAATTGATTCCTCTACAGACGTCGTTCCAGCTTTTCACTGAAAAATAGGAAACTTGGCTCGCTCACTGCTATGTACTTTGGGATTAAGGGTTCAAGTGAACTCTACATTTAACATAAATGCTTTCTGACAATCACTACCTGTAGATAATTAGCCTTACCAACCCTCAACAAGACTTCGGTGTCTTAATTTTGAAGGGCCAACCCAATAATCTATGGTTATAGTAGCTATGGATTTAAGAATACCTACACGCATAAATGCAAACTATGCATAAGTGTAGCCAACAACTGTTTTAGTTTTACCTTCAATCATACTCAGTGCTTGGCTTTTTATAAAACATGACCAGACTAGCCTAGACTAGACATTGTCAGACCTTTCACGTATGCAAGCAACCCATCTTTGCAAGTTTAATATTCCCTTGTATGATGGCTTTGTGCTGGACAGCCACGTTCCCCCCTGACATTACAGTACAAGCAGCTATAATTATGCAGCTAGGTTAAGTTAGCATGCACATCTATTAAAGTAAAAAGTCAGAGGATTTGTGCTGTATGACCAGAACAGGCTGACAGGCTGGGTTAGAGTGCAGGAGTCAAGCAGAGCTGCATGTTTTCTTACTAAACTAAAAACTAAATGCTGCTAAGGCCAGCAACACCTTTAGCTTTTTTTAGGTTGTACATTTCTTCTGGCTTGGTTGGTTTGTTTTTTGCTCTTCATGCCTCTCTATGACCTCACTCTCTCCGTTTCTTGTTTCCTTTCTCGTGAAATTTCATCATTGTTTCTCCTCGCTATGACTGCTGTTCTGATCAGAGAGACGTCAGCTCCAGCTTCATAAATACCCTCTCTCTCTCCCTCTCTCTTCCACTCAAACGGACTATTACTGAACCACTAATCCCTGACCAGCTATATTATGCATTCATTAGGCTCATTTATTCAGATACCAACTGCCAAAGCACTTAATATTCAGTGCGCACGTTTTATTTTTTTTTTCCAAATCATATCCATAGAACAAGCCAGAGAGCAGTAAGAGGGAAACAAAAGAGAGAGAGACATTTTGATAATGAGTCCCAATCAGTTGGACTGGCTCACAGTAGCTGTCAGCTCTCTCGTACTGAACCCTGATTGGTCGTGGCAACTTAGCAGGCGGGCCCATCGCTGAAGGCTAAATGAGGAGAGGAACAGAGTGGAAAAAGAGCAGTGTTTTAGTGAACGAGTGCAGTAACATCCCTTCGCCCTCAATGAAGATCACAGACTGGCTATACGCTAATGGTTCTTTTATCTATTTCTGACAGTTAGCCCTCAGGCCCTATACACACACATACACACACACACACACACTGCAGGATGTAACATGTACTAACAAACAGGTTGTGTTACTGTAAATGAAATATTGACGGTTAAGCACTCTGGGGCTTTCATTTAACATCTAGATTTTGTGCTGCTGAAACTGATGGTCATACAAGGACAAAGTAAAAATAACTACCATCAAAGCTAGGCAATAGAAAAAAGCACAGCTGCACTTTGTGTTTAGTACTTATTAGCAAATGTTAGCATGCTAATACTCTAAACTAGGAGAGTCAACATAGATAAGATTATACCTGATAAATGTCAGAATGTTTGCAGTGTTATTGTGAGCATGTTAGCATGCTGATGTTAGCATTTAGCTCAAAGCCGTGCTGTGTCTAGTAAGTACAGCCTCACAGAGCTGCTAGCAGGACTGTAGACTTTTGTTTAATAATATATATATACGGCAACACGATTACACATGAACATTTTCTTTTTCTTTATTAACTGGGAAGATGTTGCATTGTCAAAATGCCAAATATCTATTTCATATATGTTATAAAACATTAGTACCTCAATTAAATCTTGAAAACTGTCTGCAGATAATAATATATATGTGATTTTTGTCAACAAAAGCTTCCTACTTTACTTTTAATTGTACTGTAAATTGTTTAATTTTTGTGTTATCAGTCCTTCTGTGACAGCAGGCGCTCCTCTATGGCTATCTGTGTTTTGATTGAACCTTTCACTTGAAGGTTTTTGTTCCTGTGTTTTGTTAATAATAATTAATAAGTGCTGATGAGACGCTCACCCTTCAGAGGACGGTGCCCAATATTGTTTCAGCAGAGTTCATGTTTATTATCCTTTAATCACTGGGGTCCTCCAAACCTTTGGCCCTGTGCCTCTTTTGAGTTTATTTGACAGGACAACAGTGTAGGTGGTGCTGAGCTCTGGGGCCCCTTTTACCCCTTTTCCACCAAGGCAGAGCTGGTGCTGGTTCGGAGCCAGAGCCTAGCTTCCACACCCAAAGCACCAGCTCCGAGCCAGGAAAAGTGGTTCTTACCTAGCACCAAAGCATTACTGGTCTAGAAGTAAGAACCGCTTACGTCAGCGGCTGGGTGCGGGGTTAGCGTGACCGACAGGACGAACAGTTGTCACTTCTGCTTCTTACACCAACGCTTAATACATTTTTATTTGACTGCAATGTGATCGTTTATCAGCAGAGTTGATGCTAGGAGGGTAGCAACATGCTGAGGCTAAAGTTGACATGTTATTGTTAAAAATAAATGTTATGTACATACCATTACTCTCGCTTGTAATCTCCGTCTGTACGAACTACGGCGAACATCAATAGCAACGCAACGTCCGCGATTGTTGACGGTGTTTGTGTTTGGCGCTGCGGTGCTAGCGTAACTGGGAAAGATGTCACGTATGCAGTCTTGCGAGACCTGGATCTGTGCTGCTCTGTAGCCAGTGGAAACACAAACCGGTTCTTAGAAGGCTCGTCAGTCGAACCAACTCCAAACTGGCTCTAGGACTGGCTCTGAACCAGCACCTGGTTCAGTCTGGTGGAAAAGGGGTATTTGAGGCAGGTTGGTATAGCTTCCTAATCGAGGGTTGCCAGATCTCTACTAAGGTGTGCTGTTTACCTTTTGAAGACACAGAAACTTTCCTGGCTTACATAAACGCACCAAACTAAACGGTAATCAAGATACTGACGTTTTTGTTAATTGTTGTAATTTTTGTTCGAATTTATTAGAAAATGCCAATGCACTCATTTAAAAGAAGACCATGGCTTTTGATATCCCAAAATGGGGAGTTTTCAAGTTTTTCCCTCTGCTTGCCTAAAAATCTTCTTCTTTTATAGAAGATGCAAACAATGATAGCAAGCTCCTTTTTGGTTAACTCAAGCAGAAATAATACAATTGAATTCACAGAAATCCTCTGTGCAAACACTTGTTGTTATTATATTCCCCACAGTAGCTGTATTTGCATTCTTTCATTAACCTCATGAAGTGATAGTGGTACTGTAAGGTTCTCCTCGTTTCATGACTAGATATGAGACTATTCCGTGCACTCACTGTGTTTACGTTATTTGATTAACTGCATGGGCAAAAACAGCAATCAGCAGAATGATTGAGCAGAATGTTTGCAGAAGAAACGATGTTACTGAAAAGGAGCAGAATACTATACTATCTACAAATATACTGTTGGCGAATACTCAAGCAGACAAAATAAGTGAAATTCTTACTTGTTTTGTGGGAACAAGCTTGAACCACTGCTTTCTCTTTGTCCATCATTCTGACTTTGAAAGGCCTCTTCCCCTTCCGAGGAGGCTTCACCCCTCCCCCGCCCCAACCTATCAGTTGGTCTTATCAGCAGTGTGTGTTTACCTTCGGAACGGCAGCCAAAGCTAATAGGACCACACCAACCACAACCCTCAGCGAGATGGAGGAGAGTGTGTGTGTGTGTGTGTGTGTGTGTGTGTGTGTGTGTGTGTGTGTGTGTGTGTGTGTGTGTGTGTGTGTGTGTGAGTGAGTGTGTGTGTGGATGTGTGTGACTCTCGAGTCCAGTGTTTGCATTCAACATGCCAATTGGTGCTTGATTTCTTTTCTGTGTGAGGACGGTATATCAAAGTAAGAAAACACATGACAGCTACCGCCTTAGGCAAACACGGTATCATGTTTAACTCACGAGATGTCCTGACTGAGTAAAGAAATAAAAAACATGTGGCCAGGTTCACCTTCATCTGATAGAAGGGGGGGACTCCTACTGCCTAATGTTAATGAGTTCATTGTAAGAGTCCAACAGAAGTAAGTGCCAGGGGATTCTCTAAAAGATCTTCGTCCCTCCTTAATAGGAACTGCCAGATTGTAACTAAATGTCCTTTTTATTATATTAATGGTCAAACTGATAAAGTTAATTATTCATAGACTGGCTAAGTGAAGTTTTGATGCAGATATTCTGCACTCTACACCCTTATTTAGATCACACAGTCCATTTCCTTCCTTGACGTCATTTTTGTGAGTCATGCTGGTCGACAAAGTTCCCGATGCGCTCTCTCTAGGCTGACCACAAAAAAGCAAAACCCACTTAGAGTACAGAGCATGTTTAATGACAACACAGCGAGCATGTAATTCTTTTTTATCTGTGTCTTTGTCAGTTTCGAGCCTTTTTCTCTCTGCGTTTTTAAAACCACCAGAACTTGCTCCAGCTCCCAGGATTGCACCGCTGTACCTCCTGTCTGCTCAATAAAAACACTCTGCTGTCATAACAAGAGAGAAGGGGCGCTGAGGGAGGGAGAAATATAAAGAAAGATGAAATAGAGCGATAGCAGGAGACATGGAGAATCGCACACAAACACACTCACGGCCCCCTTCACCTCTACAACAGGGTGCCAGGCTAAACACAATTCAGGCCGCCTGAAAGCTGCGTTACCCTTGACTAATAGATGGAGGGGATGGCCACAAATCCTGACTAACCTCATCGACCACAACAGAACTCCCTGCTTTCTTAGCACAGCAGGAAGTTTTTAGGGCTTTTATTGCTCGCAGATTGGTTTTGGGATGAGATTTCTACATCCGTGTCACTTCTGTTTCCCAATATCTGTTACGTCTCTCTCCTGTTATTGTACAATGGTACAATATTTGCCTCTGACATGTAGTGGAGTATAAGTATGAAGTAGCATAAAATGAAATTACTCAAATAAAATACAAGTACCTCAAAACTGTACTTAAGTACAGTACTTGAGTGAATGTACTCCTCAGTATGCTCTCAAACTGCTAAGTCAGTATTTATAAGATGCACAAGGAAAACACTCAAAGAACCACTGGACCATAAGAAGCAGCCTTCACTGTAAAATGTATCCATCCAAGTTTTAAAACCAACTGAACAATCAGAAAGCCTTCATAGAAACCAGGATTTCTTAGCATAAGTATTTTTTACTTAAAGTCTTCCAGTTTTGATGAGCACTTGCTCAGTTGAGTGTCACCTTTGCTGACAGGATAGAAAACAGACAAGATCTGCTTTCAACGAGGAATGGGTCGTGTGCTCTGAAAAGCTCGGAGTTGCTGTGATTTTGTTGTCTTTTGTTTTGTTGTGTCTCCTCTGGTTGCTTAGATAAGTCTGTGCCATTTTCATCTGACCTCTCTGCTGCAGGGTTCGGTTTGAATGTCCCCATTCTCTGTAAACTCTACTGGTCAGCCTTCGGGGTCGAGAGTACTGCTACTTTTTCTATTTTACCAGGTTGTATTTTGTTTAGTTGCCTTCACCTTCCATTCTCAGCCTACATCAGTGCCTTAATTGGACTGCTATGAAAACAGCCTGGCAGAAGAATAAACCAGCAACGCACTGGACCCCATATCACTGGTTTTTAAGACCAATAATACTGAGTTTAGAGAGGCTGAAGTGATAAATAAATACGTTCTAACTACGACTGTAACCATAATTTTCATTATCAAGTATGGCGATTATTTTTCTCAATTAGTAAATGTATCATTTTGTCTAGAAAATGTCAGAAAATAGTCAACAATGGCATTATACATTAACATTATAGTTAAGCCAAACTCAAAGACATTACATTTACAATCCTACAGGACAAAGAAAAGCTTCAAAAAATCACATTTGAGAAGCTGGAACCAGCAAAAATGTCATTTTTACTTGAATAAAATGAATTAATTAATCAATTATTAAAATAGTTGCCAATTCGGGTGCCCTGGTAGCTCACCTGTTAGAGCACGTACCATGTATCATGGCTGAGTCCTTACTGAAGTGGCATGTCACCCCCCCCCTGCCTTTCCTGCCTCTCTCCAGCCATCACTATTATAATGAAGCAGAAAAGCTGCCAATTCGCTTTTTGTAGATCGACTAAGAAATAGCTAATTGTTTCAGCTCTAATTCAAGACAGTAGCAGCTGGTGAGATCAGAGGTCTTGTGAAAATGCGAAGACTTAAGTGTAGTGTGGACCTGGCATGTCCGGCGCTCAATGATGAAACTCTGCTCACAGTCACTCGGCCATTCTGGTATTTAGTTGAACCATAAATGATCCACCTTCTTTGTGTGCTTCACATACTGAGTCATGAGTCAGTTATTACATTATTTATATGTAATAAAATGGCTGATGAGAGTGTGCGTTTATCTGGATCCCTTTATCTGTGTGTCGGCATCTAATTGTCTCTCTGATTCAACACATGCGTTCACAAACTCTATCACAGACACAACAAAGTTAGCCAGATGAACTGAGTCAGTCATCGGTAAGTGCTCGGCTTGATGAGATATGAACAATAGCACACGGACGCAACTTTTTTTACGGCTCCGTTTTCGTTTTCCCTGATGCAATGCGACCTCTGAATGGAAACAAACATGCCACATGTTCTGAATGCCTCGTCAGTGATTCAGCAGCCTAAAAAAGGAGCAGAGGGCAGACATGTCGTATATGTAAAAGTATCTTCCAGTGCTGCTTTGAATACTTGACCGCTGTCTCATTTTAGTAATTGGGTTCTAGCTGATTTCCTTAATGCTAGTTCAAAAACACATGCACACACTAGAGACATACAAAAGGGTACCAGCATTCAAATGTAGAGACATAAATACATTACCATACCCACAAATATATGCAATATGCACATACTAACACACAAACTTGTATGTCACGCACACGTAAACCGTAGACACACATATCCACAGCTGGGTTTATTTTAGCGTAAGCCCCAATCATTATGCACATTCTTTTGCATTTACATTACATTTACATTTAGTCATTTAGCAGACGCTTTTATCCAAAGCCACTTACATATGAGAACAAGAAAACTCAAAGACTTGGCTTTTGCACGCTGGTTGTTTTGTGACTGCCTGAAGGCCAGGATGCTTGAAGTGGGCTAATTTGTAAGAGGTGTCGCCTTACTTTCTCACCTTTGCATACCTGGCCAATCGCTGCGTAACGTGGGTGTGAATGTCGGATTTTTGGTCAAAGCTGTATGCAGCCCCCACCTATCAAGACACTGTTCAACAATCTGACAAGAACTGAAAGCACACTGACACCTTAAGGATGGCAATGCATGATATCTTGACATATTCTGGCCATGAAGTTTGGTATGGATAATAATGGTTCCTCTTTTACTGTTGCTTGACTTTGGAATGGCCCTCTTCAAAGTTTTAGAGAAGCCAAATCAGAGCACACAAAAAGCATCTTAAAACCTGCTTGTTTTCCTTGGCTTTTCCTTGAGTTTATAACTTTATATTTTGTGGTTTACACTTTTATATACTTGGTTTTTTACTATGTTGTCTTCTGTCTCTGCTATTCTGTCATTCTCTTTTCCTTCTCCTGTAAAGATCTTTGTAACTTCTGTTTTGAAAAGTGGTATATAAGGTTTTCTTGCTTTTGTCTACCTCCAGCATCCATGATAAATTGGAAATCTGGACTTCTGGGTGGGTTTTCATGAACTTGGTGGGCATATCGATGGTACCCAAAGGATGAGACTCTTTGTTTTTTGCAACTCCACCGAAACCTTGCTCCAGCACCACCATCAGCACAGAATTCCCGTTTACACTAAAGAAACATCAATGTAAAAGCCCATGAAATGTACTGAGCACGTTCATGCTCCTCAGAGGAGCAATTTCTCAATGTTGCGCACAATTGAATAGGCACATTGCTATTAATTTTCTGAGCACACTCATGCTTCCAAGAGGGATAAATCGTTTTGTTCATAATGGCCCCACTGCTTTTCATCTAACCACTGGCTCTCAGAACAGCAAAATATGCAGTATGCTGTTCTTTCCATCAGTGGGGGATGTAAAGAACATAGTAGCATCTAGGGGCTGCCATAAGCACTTCTAATCATTTTAATTATTGATTATTTGATACAAACACCCTCCTTTTCTTATATTTTTGTTCAGCTAGGCTCATTGCCTTGCTGAGTATGCATCCTCTTTTCCAGCAGTCCAACAGTAAGTACTGTTACCTCTGAAGCTACTGGAGCAGGACGGGTTTACATACGTTGCTCAAATGTACCTAAACAGTAGCTTTCCAGAGAGAGGAGAGAATATTACCCTTGAACCTCCCCTTCCACTCGCCCCCCCCCCACACTTTTCATTCAAGCTGGCGGTGAGATTGTTTGTCACTGGTTTCTCCCTTAGGGATGTTAAGGGGACATGGGTCATATACCTCAGTCGTCATTGGCCACTGGGGGCACATCGACGGTACCATCTGACTGTGGTGTTACTGACAGCCGACAAGCAGCCATGTGTTTTCATAGTGGGGATTCAGGTTTCTAGTGCTGTGAAAGCATTGCTTGGACTTTCTGGTGTTATACTGTGGAGAGTATGCACAAGTATAATTCATTCTGGCCCTTGTGAGCCACACTTAACTCCTTGTTATAATTGTCAGGGTGCCTATTAGTCAAGTTGAGAGCAGGTTTTTCATCTGATAGTTAGAGAACTTGAATTTCTCAGTGCTGAAAGGAGTGAGGAAAAGAATTTCTTTTCCTCTGAAGCTATCATGAAAAGGCAATGAAGAAAGGCAGCGAACCCCCAGATTGATTCTTTGTGGCTGCTCAGAGACAAAAAAATAGAACAGGAGACAATTGCACTATTGTTGTTATGTGCGTATGTGAACATCACGATTTCCTGACAAGTGTTAAGTCTCATTCAAGTAAAGGTCAAAACTAGTCAATAATGTCAACACAATGCCCTTTTCTCTGTAACAGCTTTGACAGAACTTCTAACTCATTTGCCCTTCAAGTATTTACTGACCCGAAGTCATCCTTCCTCTGTGTTTCCCCCCTCAGGAGGAGTACAGGGCAGAGGGCATCACCTGGCACAACATCGACTACATCGACAACAGCTGCTGCATCAACCTCATCAGCAAGAAACCCACAGCATTGTTCCACCTGCTGGACGAGGAGTGCAAGTACGCCACCTGCTCAAATAGAGTTGATGTTTTAATTAAGAAGCAGCAGTTAGCCAAATGGAAAAAAACAACATATCTAGATATTTTCTAATCATAAAGAACGCTCAGGTGGTTTTATAGTTAGTAGCCAAATAACTTTAAAAGGAGGTTTTGTACTTCACTGTTTCCAACAGTGAATTGGCTAACTCTGTGATGGATGATATGGTGATATTGTGGCGTACTGTTAAATTCAGTGGAGGGTTAAACCACCTCAAGAGAATCTACTTTTTTAGTCAGCAATTTACAAAATTGACTCAGAAATCAAAAGACATCATAACAATTAGTGTCAAACATCAGGAGTTGGATTTATTGGGAACAAAACTGATCAGTGTCAGGGTTTGCCCCGAGAACTTGGTTTGTGTCTGATCACAGCCATTGATGATACAAGTCCAGATGGTCAATACAAGTAGTAAACTTCCACTCGACTCAGACTCTGTTGGGTAAAACGTGTGTCCAGCTGGTGATTATCAAACTAACTTCCGCCTGGTCCCTGACCTGAAATGCAGCAGAGAGTTTTTTCTCTCACATCGGCACCTGATTGGACTTTTCTCAACTTGTAAAAATATTAACTGCTGCAAAGCAAAAGTACGATCTGATCGATCAATCCGTCATGTGCTGAGCTGAATTAGACAGATCCTGATGCATCTCATCTTATTATCAAGATCATGATTAAAACAGTCATCTCACCCATTAAATATGTGACATTTGCTGTGTGATTTAGCTCCACTGCATGTTTTCCTGAAGCTCAATAAGTCGAATATTATATTTCTTAAAAATGTAATTATCTCTTAGCCTTAGGTATTTCAGGTGCAGTGGGGAACCTCCACTATAAGACACTGCAAGAAAGCCTGAAAATGCATCAGATTTCTGGTGGTTGTTTGGCCTATAATGGGAACCAATTTGGCATCACTATAAGGTCATAATTCTATTATCAAAATGATACATAAATAAGTAGCACCAAACATGAGGAGAGGGTAATTTCACTGGAAAAAATCAGATATGTGCTCTTTAAATATACTTGATTATTGGTGGTTGTTTAGCACATGAGGGGCACCAATTGGAGAACAGGATATTGTTTGTGAGGGTTTAAGTGGGAAGTCGTTGAGGATGGCATGTTATTTTGTTTTTACACTACTAGGGTTAGAGCCTTTTCCCTGTGTAAGTTTCCAATGCCTTAGATGACTTATTTATAATTTACATCCCTAGCTTGTCTGTATGTTTTGGAAAGCAAAACATATTTCATTGCAATAGCATGCTTTGTTGAAATGGCCTTTTGATCATCCTGCATAAGCCCGTCTTTCACGCAAATGGTGAATGGAAGAGACAAACTGCTCCCTGTGCAGGCCTTTTGCTCATTAGCTTGATTGATACCAACACTGGGACTTCTACCTGGGCTTAGCTAAAGCATCAAGACACACTAATTCCTCCCCCAGCATCTCTGGATTACGTTTGAGTATTTCACTCCCTTCTCTGTTGTGAAACCCTCTCCTTCCGCAGGTCAGCAGTCTGCCTCTGCATCGTCCTCCCCCATAAATCAAATCCAGCACTCTCTCGGCCCCCTCGCATAAAAACACATCAGGCGGTACACACACAGCCATATTTATCAATGTTAGCTGTCATCTTACTTGCCACTTAGCGTAGCTGGTTCATCTGGATCTAATAATGCCTGGAATGGACCAAATGGTGTCTATATGTTTGTATACATACATATATAAAAGTGTGTGTGTGTGTGTGTGAAGGGGTGGGACCACGCTTTGGAGAATCACGGTCAAAGGCGAGATCCCTTTGATGAAAAAATGAGGGGGGACAGGGTATCTCTTGGGGTTTATGGTGCCACAGGAAGGGGTTTCATGCTAAATGATTACACAGAAATAAAGAAAGAAAGACGCTTAGAGATCTCATCCTTCACAGTCAGTAGAGCTTGCGGGGGCTTCAGGGCCTCTGGAGAAGTGGATTAGGTTACTGCAGGATAGGGGGCGAGTGTGGAGGTGCATTTCTACAGTAACAGCATCAAGCTTGAGGACCCCTGCGGATATACTTCAGCCAGCAGTGTGTTTTAGAGGTGTAGAGAGGAGAGGTTTAGAGGACATGAAACATCCCTCTAGCTATGGTGATCCAGCTATCTCCAGTTAGGAGTAAATGGGTTAAAATATCTATGAAACGCAAAGGTGAGAAAACCAAAGAAGAATGTGCAAGTAGAGGTGCTTTAACTTTGCTTAGATATTAGCCATATCATTAAAGTTGTGAGAGAGCTTTAATCCCTGAGGGTTGGGGGCAAGGAATTAGATACTGTATCCTTTGCATACATTTTGAGAAATACAGGGCGTAGTCATCAGCTGCTGCAGTGGCACTGCTTTGTAGTCAAAAGTAGATTATAGAGAAAGTAAGTAATCATTTCATGGAATAGTTGGTTGTGTGTGCAACCATATTTAGCTTCCCTTTTTTACTGTAAATAGATGAAATGCCTTCTTGGAGAGACTCAGAAGGCAGTTTTGACTCTATGTGCATACAGTGTAAAGTTGGACATTTATTCTTTTTAGAGCATTGGGTTTAAATGTTCACTGTCCCCATGATTTGTGTTTTGAACCTGCACATTATAAAATCACTGTTTCCTCCAGTTTCCCCCAGGCTTCCAATCAGACCTTGCTGGACAAGTTCAAGCGTCAGCATGAAGGAAACAGCTACATCGAGTTCCCTGCTGTCATGGAGCCCGCCTTCATCATCAGACACTACGCTGGTAAAGTCAAGTACGGAGTCAAGGTGAGGTGCATGCTCTGGTGTGTCCGTATATGGGCTTTGTGTGACATATATGTGAGAGTGTGTATAAGTTAAGTGTGTTTTGTATTGTTTGCACATCAGCTAACTGCACCATCAGCCATAAGGTGGTTAGTTTGTGTACAGCATCTTGCAGTGTTGTGAGATAATACATTTTTTAAGTAATTAACCCAAATGAAAAATGAACTTTGACTCTGACGTTTTGAGCTGGTGCAAAGCATCACAAGTAGCTCTATTGGTCTGTTTACACCAAGCAGGTTTTGAGCTGTTATTCTGTGGAGCGTTATTTTTTCAATCCAGTTTTTTTTTTTGACACATGATAACAATGCTATTACATTCAACTAACCAAATCAAAGCACCCACAAATGTGAGTCTCTGTTCTTTCCAGAACACTGGGTTGCACTTTGTTATGCCCGAAGATTAAATCTGAACCAACTATTAAAGAGAAAAGGACAAGGATCCAACAGGGACCTGGGGTTACAAAGAGATAAATCTTGAGATTTCTTGACCAGTAGCTGCTCATGTTTAGAAACGTAGCAATAGAACATGAAGCAGAGGCAAACCACAATCGGGAGTAACGCTAGTTCAGTTTGTTTTTATCATGTGTTCTTACCAGGTTTGAACACCTAAGACATCATGAGCAGGCCAAAACTACAGTGACATGGACTCAGATTTGGAGACAGTCACGTCAGTTTGGGGGTTTGACAGAGCTGGGCTCTGGATGTCGAACCGTGTCCACTGTTGTCTGATTTTATGTTCCTTTGGGTGACTGTTAAAGAACAACTTCCTCCACAGCTAACTAGCATCTGCAATTTGTGAAGAAAGACGGAAACATAGCCAACTAGCTCCTCAATAATCTTGTCAAACCTGCCTTGCAGGTGTGTTATTAATTCAGATGCGTCACATGTCACTATGTTAGAGAAGTCAAGCGCTAATCACAGCAAGTACTGAATTGTCTAACAATGATGAAAAATATAATATGGCCCCTTTTTAACAGAAGTGAAGCTGCTGTGCTGTGTCTTGTGAATCAGGATTGGATGTGGACTGAAAGTGTGCGCTAAATTCCTGAAATGTAAATGAAACGGAACCGTTCTGTCTGTGTGTTTAAAGTCTAAAGCTCTGAACAGACGAAGGAAGCTTCTTCTCGCTTCACTTAAACCTTTTTGAAACTCTACAAATCTGCGGCAGACCTGCTTGTTGTTCCGTCGACCTATTTTTTCAGCTAAATCAAATTCTCTGTTCGCTTCCCAGCTGCGTTTTGATAAGAAGCACATGTGCTGGAATGGTGCGAGCATATTGTTGTTTGACTGTACTGTATAAATCTGTAACATTTGGTTATCGTGGACGTGGAAAGGTATCCCATATCCACTGAGAGCCAAGGAGTCGTTTGGTGTGTTGTGCAGCGAGAGCCACAGTCGTGAAATGTGTCTGACGTTGGCTCGGTAGTGGACACACAGCTGACTCATATCATATGGACAGAGAATATGTTGAAGGGTTTATAGTTCATGGCTCTGTTATCGTAGCATAGCTTCAGTCGAAATATTTAATTGCTTGCAGACGGATGAGGCAGAAGAAGAGATGTGGGTGAGAGATGTGTGCTTAAGCAAGTGTTTCTCAACCTCATATTTAATGAAACAAGGTGAAAGCTTTACAGAAAATGATATGAAAACAAATTTGAATTATTTATATGTCTCCAGATGCTATGATTTTTTTTTTTGCTTTAATTATGAGCGTTCACATTTTCCCCCCGCTCCAAACTGGAGAGGAAAGGAACAGTTCGACATTTAGGGAAACATGGAGTCAGCAGCCAGTTAGCTCAGTATAGCAAAAAAAGTCTGGAAACGGGGAAACCGCTAGCCTGGCTCTGTCCAAAATCTGCCTCTCAGCACCTCTGAAGTTCACCAGTCAACACATCATATCATGTTTGTTTAATACGGACAAAAGCAAAAGTTGCTGTTTTACTTATTGACTTTACTTGTTGTCACCGTGACATCAGGGGCACGAAGTTATTGCACCCATCCAAAATAAAAAACCCTCCCATAAAACCACAGCACGACATTTTGACATTTCGGTTTTTGTACGAATGCAACGATAAAGATGTAACGTGTTAATAAGTGAGATTTAGAGGGGATATTAGGTGGTGTCGTTACCTGTCGACAGAGCCAGGGTAACTGTTTCCAGTCTTCACGCTAAGATAAGCGAAGCTAAGCTAACCGTTTGCCGACTCAATCTTTATATTTAACGGACAATTATGACAGTGGTATCGATCTTCTCATCTAACATCTAACTGTCCTTTACTTGCGGAGTAACAGCACTGACACATTACTGACACATTTGCCCATAAATAGTTGTAAACTGTGCTGCCAACCGGCTCTCTGCAGTTTAACAAACACAGTCCAGAACAAGGCAAATATTTTCTGCTTGTGTTTGTGATTTTTCTGTCTTGATTTTGTGAAACACAGGAAAACTTCTACATTTGCTCTTACGATGAAAAAATAATGATGAGAGGATAAAGAGACTGACAGTTTATAATTGTCTGTGTGTGATGATACTAATTCAGTCACGAGGAGTCCTAGTAACTGGATGCACATGTGTCTTTCAATCATTCAGGACTTCAGGGAGAAGAACACTGACCACATGCGTCCCGACATTGTGGCCTTGCTCAAGAGCAGCAAGAACGCCTTCATCTGCAGCCTGATGGGAATCGACCCCGTGGCGACCTTCCGCTGGGCCGTGCTGCGAGCCTACTTCAGAGCCCTGGTGGCTTTCAGGGAGGCCGGCCGCAGACACACCCACAAAAAAACTGGTGAGAAAAGGCCTTCAAGTCCAGTACAATAATGAGTGGGGCAGCATTAAGATCCTTCATGAACATACTATTATCTGCCAAAGTAATTTAGCAACATTAAACTCGGAATCTGGTGGTGGACGAGTGGTGGGTTGCTTAGTTACCGTCAGTCGAATCTGTTTAAACCACACCCACACAGTCCTGATGAAGCAGATTAGCTTTGACTGTTCAACGTCTAATAAATTATACGTAAAGAGGTTTTTTTTGTTTGTTACAGAGAAAAACTTAGGATTTGAAGCCTATTTTAATGGGCTTTAAAGAATACAGTGAAACAAATACAGTTTTGCCAGGTACTTTTTCAAACTAAACCTCTGTAGAGTCCAATATGAGGTGACATCGCTTGCAGATGCCCAGAAACAGGAGATTTTATTTATTGTATTATATTTTGTGCTAAAAGAATTAGTCCATCAATGGACGAGTGGGTCGACAACAACAATTGTGATTGATCAGTTCATTGTTAAAGTCATTTACTAAGCAAAAAGCCCAACATGCGTTCTCTGCGCCTTCTCCAATGTGCGGATTTGATTATTGTATCTGTTTTCTGTCATCTAAAGTGTAATAGCTTTGGGTTTTGGACTGTTGGTCACACAAAAGTTGTTATCACTTCGAGGAATTTGCAAATGGTAATATTTCACTAGTTTTTGACATTTTAGAGACTAAACCGTAAATGAATCAAAAAAACAACCCAACACAATAATCCATAATGAAAATATGCACGAGATGCAGCTTTAATTATATCATGTTGCATGATGAAAACTCAGTTTGAACCCAAAATACACACGTCTTATTTTTCCTCCTGCATTTTGTCAGAAACGGGAAACAATTGAATGTTGTTTTTTATCTCCATGTAGTGTTCCTGCGCGACAGTTTGCATGCTAATAGATGATCTTCACTTCATCGCTCAACGCTTCCAAACGCACATGAACACTAAACTGTGATTCATTACCGTAGCGAAAGATGCACACATGCTGTGATGTCCAAAGTCCTGTTTTAATTGGGCCAAGAACAACAGGGAGTGTTTGGGGAGGAGAGGAGTTTTAACTTGGACTTGTGCTTCCGCTGTTGAACATGGAGGAGGAGGAGCAGGAGAGGTTTTGATTTTCTTCTGCAGTGTTTATTTTCACAAAGTGGGAGGAATGCTGTAGTGCCGAGTGTTTGAAAATGTCACCACTGACTTATTTCAGAGGAGTTTGTTCTTTTCACTTGAAGCATTCCCTCTCTACTTCTTATCTGCCTTGTCATGCTATTGTTTTGTTTCTGCTCCTGTCGGCTTTTCTTCTCCTGTTTGTTAATTCGCCTTCTCACCCTTCTTTCCTTATCATCTCCTCTTTCTTTCCGTTCCATTACTCGTAATTTGTCTTTTCCCGTTGTCTCTTTTTTTTGTGTGTTTAACATATGAAATTATTTTGACCCTCTTGATCTAAAATGGAGTCTCGTTTTCTTTTCCTTTTGCTCTCCCTCCGTGTGTTTTAGGGAACGATGCTGCAGTTCCCTGTGCTGTTGTCAAAACCGTCGACAGCTTCAGTTTCCTTCACCACCCGGTTCACCAGAGGAGCCTCGAGATCCTTCAAAGATGCAAAGACGAGAAATACAGTAAGTATATCCAAATGCCTCAAGACTCTCCGCCATATTGTAAAGATAGCGTTGTCTATTTTAAACCAGTATCCTGGTTTATACTGATTTTCAGTTCGAATGTCCATGTTCTCATGTATCGTAAGGTTCTTCTGTTTCCTGGCTACATTGTTCCCCTCTAACAGTAAACAAGGTCCTCTTGAGGAGAGGGCACCTCACAGCCATTAAATAGTAAAAAACACAAATGGTGAGTTTTTGTGCTGCAAACTGATTTTCACAGAGTTTTGCAGTATTCATGTTTTTCAATTGAGAAATTCCCTTAAAAAATAACAAAGGCCCTGCATCTGCAATCTGCACACACAACAGACATGAAAGGGATGAAGGCAAATATCAAGGTAACCACAGTACAACTTAATGCTTTACTCAAAATGCTTCAATCACTCAGTGGAGTTGTTTTCAGAAGGTTGAAGCAGTTTTACTGAAATATAATTAGTCTCAATACAAAACTAGATAGTCACAAGTTATTTGTGTTCTTTGTTTGTATAACCGCTCTCCTGCAAGTGTATTGGTTTGGGTTTTTCTGGTTATCTAAAACAAATAGTATGAAATTTCATGGCTGTTTTTTAGTTCTGGCAGTATGTTTGTTGGGTCAAGAAATCAATTAAGCTTAAAATTCGAATAACAGGGATAGGAGTAGTGAAAATGTCTTTGGGCAACTAATTAATTAATAATTAATTGACTGTTGTAAATTTGTGCTCTCTTTGAGATATTAAGGTTGTGAGCCAAAAGTATCTCCTGTATGTTTTAAACTGGACTTATACATTTCATTGTTTAGGTACATTAATGATATTTTGGAGTGAAACTCAACCCTCAACTCATCTAAGCAGTATTTGAAAGGTGCTCCCTGCTAATGGGATTTATAACGACATGCATTCCTGTCAATAATTCGTGTCTGTTGAGTTGAGGTGCGCTGAAGTGTGAAGTGCTCCCATTTCCCACTTTTTAAAATCCTAACCAGAAGCCCTTCACTAAGCTCAATCCAATCAAAGAAATCAATTCTAGGCTGGTGTGAAAAAGTCCTTGGTGGTCAAATTGAGAATAATGGATAGCGTATGATTTGCGGCCTCAGTAAGCTGGTTTTATTATAGCTGTTTATAAGACATTGGAAATCAGACATCTGGGTCATTCTGAGCTCTGTTCAGACTGACTCACCTCGCAGCAGAGCTCATAACCAGACATGTTCCCACGCATGAGTGACCAGACAAATGAATCAGTCCCATGTGAAGCGACAGGGTTTAATGATTTTCTGGTCATCCTTTATCAAACATTTGGCTCCTGAGGTGAACGTGCTTGTCCGTACATGTGCAGCTGAGTTTGTCTTCATGTGCCCAAACATGCAAGCGTGTGCATGCATGTCACGTGTCCCCATGTTGTAAAGCGACACATTGCTTTAATGCACAAAACTGCAGTGGGATTGAACAGCTGCCGGCACAGAAACTGATTTCCATGGAAATTTCCAAGACAATTCCCCAAAGAATTTCCTCCACTAACGGGAAACTCCACTGATTTTACACATCAACATGAGTATACTAGTCATGAGCAGCACTACTCAGCCTGTAAAAACAGTTGTATGATGTCTTCCGTGGCTCTAGAGGAAATGTCAAGTCTGAAAAAGTCATGTTGATGTCATCGGGGTTATCTCGTCATCCGTTTGGAGATTGTAAATGGAAATCCTTTGTTACAAACTGATGGTGTGGGGTTTGAAACATGTGGACATTTACCAGGCCTGTAGTTTCTAATGCAAACACAATCGAGCTGCATTATGGGAAATGATGGATTCAGTGTTTTTGGGGCCTCACAGTTATATAAAACATTTAGTTTAAAGGAATAGTTTGATCTTATGCTGAAATTTCGATAAGAAGATTGATACCAGCACAGTTGCCAGGCAACCAGCAGAGACTCCAGCAAGTTACTGGACCCGGTCCAGATACAGTCTGGAAAATAACCCCCACGTAAAATGGATAATTGTCATTTTTACACTTAGATTTTTGTACATATTAATCAAATAAGATATAACATGTTAATTAGTGAGCTTTAGAGGCGCTGGTCGGCAGATTTTGTCATCTTTGGACAGAGCTTGGCTACCTGTTTCCTCGTGTTTCCAGTCTTTATGCTAAGCTAACAGGCTACTGGCTGTAGCTTCATATTTACCGTACAGACATGAGAGCAGTGTCAATATTCTCATGTAACTCTCCGCACCAGTTTCAGGAATCGCCTTTACTGAAGTGTGTGTGTGTGTGTGTGTGTGTGTGTATGTGTTTGCTGTTGAATACAACAGAATACAGAGTGAATCCCAGTTCTATGAAAGTCACTGCATAGTAAAAGCAGTGAGTTTAAACTTTTACAAGAGAAAACCACAAATGTAAACTGGAAACACCCAGCTCATAGGCATTAATGCTCCACCGCCTAAACCACACACACACAAACCCTTGGGGCTGACTGGGGGAAAGTAATGCCAGTCTAAGACAAGAGCAAGATGAAGCTTTAGTGGTGGATGAGAGGGATAAAGGAAGGGTAGTTGAGATATAAAATTGGAAAATGTGGGTAAAAGCCCTGTAAAAAATGCAGTTTGTCCTTGGTAAAAAACAATGAGGTGGTTGTTGTGGTTGGTAAAGGTGAAGTAATAAGGGAGGTGGATCTTCATGCTGTGGTCTGAGATGCAGATAAATCCAGTGAACTTTGAATCTCAGATGTCTCCCCCCCTCCCTTCCTGTCCTGCTGCCATCCAGGTATCACCAGGAAGAATCCCCGAACACCTCTGTCAGACCTTCAAGGCACCAACGCCCTGAATGAGAAGGCCAGCTGGTGAGTTCGACACAATACAAGTGTCAAGTCGAGTCAATTTTGTTTATTTTCGTATAAGGGAGAACCTCCCCCAAAAATAAACCTTTTAATGGGGGGCAAACTGAAGAAAAAGGCAGTCTGAGTCAAAGATTTAGAGACTTTAGTTTCTCAATCTATCCAAAGTTATTATCTTTTTTTTGGTGTGTGGTTTGGTCCTTTGGAAAATCTTAATTCACAGAAAGGAACGAATCAAAATGTAAAACTGCAATAAGTACTATTTCTGATACAAACATCGTAACGAGAAACCGTTGCTAATATTGCCGAACCGACTGAAAATCACTCACCTCTCTTTCTTTCTTTCCCTTGCTCCCTCCCTCCCTCCCGTCCGTCTCCCGCCTCCCCTGCTCTTGTAGGGATAGCTATGGTGTTGGCTGTAACGGTCGCAGCTCCAGGTCTGGTCGTCTCTCCTCGACGGGAAGTCCCGCCCTGGAAGAAGACGGGATCTTCCTCAACACAACCAGCAGCAAGCTCCTGGAGAGAGCTCAGGGCATCCTACTGTGAGTCAACACACACACACACAGAAACCCCAACCAATACTGATTCCAATTCAAGTACTGGATTTATGTTTAGGCTAATTCATGACACTATTTTTTATTTCTTTTTCCTATCTATCTAGAAAGTATTGACCCCGACCTGTTGGTCTAAGCTGATGGACTTTATAATCACAATATAAAAATGTGTACATCACTCAGCTGTAGGGTCTAATAATTAGTACTGATATACCTAATATGTTCCAGGAATTAGCTCAAGGCTGTTATGACTGAGTGTATTCTGTTGTAATATGAATTTTTATCTGTCTATTTTTACTGCCTTGTATTGTGAAGCACTTTGTGACTGCTGTCTGTAAAAAGCGCTATATAAATAAAGCTTATTATTAATATTATTATTATCATTAATTTTTCTCTTTTTTTATGAGTTTCCATAAGATATATATCGTATTATTGTCTTAGCTCTTGGAAATGAGCATGAGCAACAATGTAACCTGGAGGGCCTTGAGAAAAATGTTATCCATTTGCATTATGGTTAGTGTAGCAGAGGAGGAAGCATACATGGACTAAAAGGGAGGGTATCTCTGGATCCACAGCAAAATCCGTAATGGGTCACCTGGGACTTCAGAATGTGCCTAAATGTTACTGTCTTACCCTGAATTCTTATTTTAATATCTATTAACAAAAACAATATTTCTCACCTGTAGGAGAAACAAAAACTGCAAAAGCAAGCCGTCCCTTCCCAAGGTAAGACACAAACATGACACAATATGGCAACATCTTCATCTTCATTTAGCAAAGAGGTCTGACAACAGGTGTCAGCATTACAGACACAGGTTCAAATATGATCTGGTTGCAGCACTTGTTGGACGTGAAGTCTCTGCGCTACCTGAGCAGCGTGACGCTCCACGACCGCATCACCAAGTCGCTGCTTCACCTGCACAAGAAGAAGAAACCACCCAGCATCAGCGCACAGTTCCAGGTCAGTGCTGCCGGCGCCCTCTGCTGCAAAAACTGTGGATTACAACAACATTAATGACTCGGCAGCAGCAACAGCCTATAATGATAATAAGCAGGCATTAAGAATATCCCACAAGTTAAACATGCAGATTTCAAACTTAAAGATACAGATATTATCAACCCTTTTTTACACTACTTATACATACAATACATATTGTGGCCTGAATAAAGACATACAGTAAATCAGGATATGAGCTGTTAAAATGTCACTTTATACTGAAATGGCAAATAAGTATTAAATCTTGAATCGTAAATGCAGTCACCCTGTTTATGGGACAAGAGCTATATTGTGTTGTAACATAAAAGTGGCATGTTTCTTGTCATTCTTGTCCAATGTCATTGGTTTGCATTTGTGTTTGCAGGCGTCCCTCAATAAGCTCATGGAGACTCTTGATCAATCAGAGCCGTACTTTGTCAAGTGTATTCGCTCCAACGCTGAGAAGGTAATTTCTGCTGCAGAAGAGTCATCTCTTAAATACGGCTTCTCTTAATGACTGACTTCATTTTTTAAATGTATTTTATTACCTTTCCTCTCACTCTCTCTCTCTCCCTCTCTCTCTCTCTGTCCCTCAGCTGCCGTTGCGTTTCAGTGACAGCCTGGTGCTCAGACAGCTCAGATACACAGGCATGCTGGAAACCGTCCGGATCCGACAATCAGGATACAGCATCAAGTACACCTTCCAGGTACTCCTCTCCTGCTACAGTACCGTCTAACAACAGATCTATAGTCAAAGCCCTGTTAGTGTAACAATAATATTTGATTTGTAGCATTGGGCGGTTAGTTCACAGTGCAGAGATAGAGATGGATAGCAAAAAATAAAGTTGGCTGATGCAACTAATATACTAGGTTGCTTAAAAATACAATTTTTTACTTTATCTATTGTTATTTACATTGGCATTTTATAGTTACTTTTTATGTCTTTATTGTATCTGCTGCATATATGTTTATGATTGCTTATCCTTGTTTAGTATTCAATTCTTTGTATGCCTGAGCTTAAGTGGACAATAAAGCTGATTCTGATTCTAATTTTACTTTTTTGTTGCTGCACAAATACGACTAGATGATGAGAATCACAGTTATTAGTCTACCAGGAATACAGATAATTTACTGTCATTTTTTGTTTTAAAACGAGCAGGCTTTCTTAATATAATGAGATGTTTAGTAATATTCTATTTTTTAGATAAGGCCAGCCTTTATTGATCCCCAGTCGGGAACTTCAGGTGTTTTCAAGGGAAATTTTAATTTAACAGTAATTGCCTACTACTACCATGAAGACTCGCTGTATCTTAAACGTCTTTATTGACCACACATACACCATGTTGCAGGACTTTGTGCACCACTTTCATGTGCTGCTGCCTCGAGGCACGAGCCCAACCAAGTCAGGCATCAGGGAGTTTTTCAGACGGATCCACCTGCCTCCTGCTGGGTATCAAGTGGGCAACACGATGGTACGGATTCTGGAGTTAATCTGTTTTCTTTGGTGTACCATCTTATTTGTAGGACTGCAGTACTATGCTTATTTAAATGTTCCCGTATGATGTAGGTGTTCCTGCGGGAGGTGGAGCGTCAGCGGCTTCAGACCCGCCTCCACCAGGAGGTCCTGCGGCGAATCGTCACGCTGCAGCGCCGCTTCAGGGCCGTGCTGGAGAGGAAGCACTTTCTTAGCATGAGGCGAGCCACCTGTGTCATCCAGGTGAGATGTTGTGGTGGGAAGAAAAGCGTTTCAGCCTAGGATGTGGTTCAGCAATTCTACATCCCTGTTCCTGTGGTCTCATTCATTCAGTTGAAACAGTATTTCATATTCTGACGGGCTTTAAAACGTTTACTGTAAGTGCATCATGAATCAATTTAACATTCATGCACAGTCGAGTTTCTTCCTCCCAACATTTCAGGAGGGGTTTCCGTAGTCCATTAAGGCTACTTAGCCTTAGACTGTTTAAGCACTAGGTGATTAATAGTGGTGCATTTACTTTTGATATACAAGGAACAGGGTTCTCTAAATATAGTCTCTCCATTTAAAATCATAAGCATTCATGTCCTTACCATGGTTTCCACTTATTACTCTAGCTATGATTGCTATCGCGCTGCAATATTAAGAATATATTTGTCTTCTTGAGGGATTGGCTTTCATTCCAAAATGAGATTTGTACCATTTGAAACATATCAGAACAACGTGATAGTAACTTAACACCTCCTCAAAATCTTGCTTTTGATGACCTGCAGTGGCTTAACTTCTCACCTTGCTGCAGTGATGTACAGGTGTACTCCAGGACTCTGTGACATCAGTTTTGGGTGTGGTTACAGGTGCACACTTCTGAACACACTCAACCACACCCGTCAGTGATGCGGCGGCTGGTCAGAGATGGAACAAGCTGTAAATTTTCAAACAAAGAAGACAGCAAAAAACATGTTTTTCAGCCTGTGTTGAGTTACTCTTGGGCAGGGGGTGACTGAATGTGTTGGTAGGCAAAATGATTAAGAACATATTAAACATTTAAATTTAAGAAATATTACATTGTCCTAACTGTATATTTAAGTATTTAGAGCACAGTCATTTAATGCAAATCAAATCAAGCTTGTAAATCTTAAAAAAGGGTATTTATTCACTCTTTGGTTTTTGAATCAGTGATTTTGAGAAGGAAAATAAAAGATGTGTTGTTAGACTACAGGCCCACACAGTTACCTCTCTGAGGAGAGAAAGAAAGAGAGCGAGCAGGAAAAACGGTGAGAGGATTGACGGTCGAAGAAAACACTGCATTCAGCCCGCTGTCGGTATGTTTTCTCTGGAACAGCCCTCAGAGGGGAGCTGTCCAAATCTTTGTCAGGCTGAAAGAAAACAAACCCAGTCAGTCCAGAAACAGCGAAACACTGAGCAGGAGCCACTGAATTTATATAACATTCACGAGAAGAATAATTTAGTAAAAGCTTTAACATATACTGTAAACTGAGCTTATTTGAGCTTCAGTCTATTTGAGGTCTAATAATTAAGTATCTGAAATTTCACAGATATACAGTCTACTTTTTAATTAGGAAAGTTGCCCAGAAACGAGAGCTAAGCTCATTTTCTTTCAGTATGTTGCTGATAACGGTTGTGTTGGCAGAATACACATGACAAGAATACAATCTGACATTTAAAACATTTCAAAAATTCCAGTGGCGTCTTCCAGATACAGGTGCCGGATAGGTCCGTCATAGTGTATCACATTGTCCTGACATACTTTAGCATGCCATGAATAACAAAAATGTCAAATTCCACAAACTTTAGTTACTGATTTGGTGTAAACCTAAAGTAGGTTTCAGGCTAAGACAGCAGGAAGTGAGATGTTTTTTATAGAGTCTGAAAGGGGGGATTAAAACCTTTTCTTTTTAAAGAATATCAATAAAAAAGCAAGAACGATTGCTCTTACAACTGGATATCTACTCATTACTAGATTATAAACTAGATTTGTATCTACTAGCAGCCTTTATTTCCACCTCCATTTAATTCAAAAGTTTCAACACATTTTCCCTTTCTGTTTTTCTGCAGCGATGGTGGCGATGCTGCCTTCTCAAAGAGTCCACCATCGACTCGAGTGATGAGGAGGAGGCGGCGGCGGCCGCGGTGTGTCTGCAGGCGGCCTGGAGGAGCTACAGGGAGCGCAGGAGGTTCCTTCAGTGGCGGGACTCTGCCATCGTCATTCAGAGGAGCTGGAGAAATTGCTGTCATCGCAGATCTTTGGCAGCTGTAAGGGTTCAAACTGCGTGGAGAGGATTCAGCGAGAGGAACCGCTACTGTCGGACGTACAGGACTGTGACGCAGCTACAGGCGATGGGCAGGGGATACCTGGCTCGACTCAGGTGACTGAAAGAGTGGCATGAGTTGGTGTGGGTGTGTGTGGTTGGAAGTTTGAGTAGAGGATGACCTTGTTTGCTAAAAAATATCTAATATATAAATCTGTCAGCATCTTCTTACAGCAGGGAACACAACAGCTTTTGTTGCATTTTTTTAAGAGAAGAGATTTTTAAAGCTGCTATAATCAGTATTTTATTAGCAAAGGATTACATGACTAGTTGTATGTGGAAGGAGTCGCTTATAGTGATGAAACCACAGAGAATTATTACCTGAATCAGCAGTTCACCTCAACTCCATTGAGTGTTTTAGCATCTTTCAGCAAATGTTTTCAGTTTTCCTACCAACTTTACTGTTTTTGTTCACTCTCACCGCTCTCATAGCCTCGTTTTTAGCTGCAGCAGGCAGCTGTTTTCAGTGAAAAACCTCTAAAACCACTGTACCTCCTCAGCCCCAAATAGCAGACACAGTTTGAGAACAGCTGGTGAACATAGTGGAGCATTTAGCAGCTAAAGGGTTGGTGGTGACCAAAAACAGAGCTAAAAGAGAGCGACTATTGGACTTCAGTCGACCAGAAACACGACTCCAAATGAATGCCATCACTAAGTAACCTTCATGTGTATAGAAGCGACTGTTTGCTAACAAGTTTGCCATATAAACCTAAGATGATATGTCAGTGTTGTGTCCACAGTTGTTTCCGCTGCACCCAAGTGGCCAAAAATCAGTTATTGTAGGCTTAGGTGAAAATCTGTAGAAACAAAAAATGGTGGGCATATATTTTTAGCGCTTAATCTAAAATATTGTTGGTGTGTATAACATTTAGTTTTCTGCCTGCTTTGGATGGAGACAGTTGTTAATTGCACTTTTGCATTGTTTACTTTAATGTCTTTAGGTTCAGTGAAGTGAGGGAGCAGCATGATAGACAGCGACTCAGTAGACAACCGAGTCCACCAGCAGAGATGGATGCAGGCACCATGGAGGACCTCCCCTCATCAGGACAGGACGGTTATGTCCAGGATATCTCTGGAGGAATTTCTGAGGACTCTAAAACTGTTCTGTTAGACGTGGGAGAGACAGAAAAAGAAGAGGACTCAGAGCGATTAAGGAGCATGGATGAGACGAGCAATAAGAACCGGTCAAAACGAGAGAGCAGGCGAATGAGAGAGCTGGAGCAGGCTCAGTTCAGCTTAGAGCTTCTCAAGGTCCGCACCACCGGTGTGGGAGGTCCTGTGCAAGAAGACTCGCTCCCAGACAGCAGCACCTGTCTGATGGAAGACTATCACAGACATTCACCCCGGGGATCTCCAGCTAGTCATGGAAGTTTTGAGCTGCTCAGTGTGGAAGACATGGAGACTGAAGGCTCTGGAGGTTTTGGGTCTCAGTCGACTGCACCTCAGGAACATCCCCAAGAACTGGATATTCAACTCCATGAGGGGCTGAGAGATTCAAACTTTAATGAAAAGCCTGTGATGGAGCCGCCAAACAAGGCGGAGGGTACAAGGGCAACGTTTTATATTGCTTCTGACCAAAGTCCAATTCATGAACCAAAATCTGAAAGCTCCAGCAAATCTTACAAAGAGAGGAGGGAGTCCACGTCTCGAAGGCCTGTAGTGGTGTTGATCAGTATGCAGAAGGAGAGCCCTGTGGAAGAGCGGGAGCTGCTGGCAGCTTCTGACACACGAGCAGCATCTTCCGGTTCCCAAATTACCCCTGTTTCAGGCTTGGAAGTAGTATCCGAAATGGAACAGCCTCATGGGATTGCTAACCAGGCCAAGAGCGATGTATTCGGGGTTGAAACATCTTCAAATGCCCACGGAAGTCCAGAATTACCAGGTATTAGCTCCTCAGAGGCGGACATCCAAATCGTCCTGGAGCCAAACGCCAGTGTTCCCGCTGTTCTCCCCAGTCAGCAGGAGAGGAAGGCCATCCGGCCGCCACAGGAGGCTCCCAGCCCGGTCCTGGACACCAAACCTCCAAAAGCTCAGAAGAAGAGCTCAGCCCAGACTGTGATTGTGAACATGGTGGAGAAACCGCCCAACACTGTGTTCT
Source organism: Coreoperca whiteheadi (assembly GCA_011952105.1). NCBI lineage: Eukaryota > Metazoa > Chordata > Actinopteri > Centrarchiformes > Sinipercidae > Coreoperca > Coreoperca whiteheadi. The sequence continues at coordinate 6,628,660 of CM022474.1, read as the reverse complement.
CCCCACCCAGACGAAAGCTGCCCTTCTCCAAGTAAGTGAGCCATTATACTGAAGGATGTGACTGCTGATTAGGGACGCCACAATCCCACCTTTTGTGATTTTGTTTAGTATCATTGTTTACATAATGTTCCAAATCTGCTTTTATAACATCTCAAAATACATTGTGGCTCTTTAATGAAATCCTTTCTCTAGCTCAAGTACAAATTCTGTAAAACACCACACCTATACAGTTATGACAAAAGACTTTTATAGATAAAGACTTAATCAGAAAAGCACATTATGCGTATGTGAATGTGATATAGTGTAAAGATTAAGAGCACTTACCCTAATTGTAGCAACATAGCTTTAAGGCCGGTGGCGTTTGATGTTTTAATATGTTTTTAATAGTTCTCATTTGCACAAACTTTCCATCCTACAAAGGACCATGTAAGGTTTAAGTTTGAGTACAAACATGATTATCTGCCACTACTGGAGTAACTACTTTGTAATGAGCAAAGTACAACTCTCGATGTCTGGTTTTGTGTTGCAGGTCAGATAAGGATTTGGTGAACCAGGAAAGATCTTTGGCCATGTACAGAGATGACTCCAATTCTGCTGGATCCAGAAACAGAGAGGTAGGAAACACTCACGCACGAATGAGAGCACACCCACAAGCTCCCTCGCACATCCCATGCACATTGTTTGATTCTTATACAGTGGCCTGTAGATGTGTGGAGACTAATCTCGGTGCAATTAAGTAGAGATCATATTTGTGATTGTAAAACTGAAAAAAAGTTTCCTCCTTTTGGAATTATTATGTTAAAACCACAGATGAATCAGATTCACTTTAAGTTGACCGCGTATGCTCACACGTACGAGGATTTTGACTGAACTGGTTTGTCAGTAACTCTCATTGTGCTTACAAATATACAGAAAATCAACTTACAAACCAGCAAAGACATAAAGTCGATTTACATAACAGTTTTATTTAGAATAAAGAAGCACATAAACAGCTAATATGTACAGTTGATAGCTTTGAAAATAAACCTGTAGAAATATACAACATACCCTGTATAGACCTTTGAACACCATACAGTTGCCTGCCAATCGGCGGTTCCATCCCCCAGCGGTTCGATCCCCCAGCCATGCGTCGAAGTAATCTTGAGCAAAATACTGAGCCCCAAAATGCTCCCGAAGCTGCGCCTTCGGTTTGTGAATGTTCTCAAATGTAATCGCTTTGGAGAAAAGTGTCTGCTAAATGACTAAATGTAAATGTGATGTAATGTAAATGAACAGCCATATCTCCAAGTGCTGAAAATTAGCAATTTTCTCACAAAGAAAATTAAGCTTTATGAAATCCACTGTATGTAGTTAATACGTAATCACATATGCATACACAGATTTATTTGCACGCGTTCGGTTGAGTATCTGTATCTACCTTTTGAAATGTTTGCTAGGCATTTAACTCATACAAATGTATTAGGGGTCTTTGCTTTTCACTAGATTCCCAGTCTTGTGCACATTAAGTCACTTCCAAGATCTCATGCATATTCACACATGAACACCGACACACACACACACATTAGCAGCTGACCTGATGTTCCTGTGGTTGCCTGGAAGCAGGTGGGCCGCCCCGGCCCCAAAAAGAAAGCACGAATGTCCCGGACGCGCTCTGACTTCCTCACCCGCTGTAACTCTGAGGGGGCAACCCAGTCGGACGACGACGACGAATACTACATCCCCGCCCACTCCCACACGCTGCCCCCCTCCTTGACCCCCCCACACGCCCACCCCGCGGATGACTGTCACAGTGACTCCGAGATGGTAAAATACCGGATCTCCGGAGGTCCCGTGACCTCCAAAGAGTCAACTGCCCCCCCCCCCCCCATCTCCTCCACCTTCCTCTCAGGTGGACCTGGCCAGGCGGCACATGAGGAGCCTTTTAACACTGCTAACCCCACTTTCGTCGTACTGTTCACTGCTGAACTACTGTTGGACTGTGTGGCTACTGAGCGACAGTCTGACCCAACCGTTTCTCTATTGTGAACGGCCTTTGCACGTCGCTCTGGTGGCTTGGTTTCAGCTCAAGATGAGCCATCTAACCTGTCTCTTTATCAAGGGATACTTCAACATTTTGGAGTTTAACCTTGTATTTTTCCTTCAGTAAACACATGTTGTAAGTAGGACGGCAACTAACAATTATTTTCATTATATATGCATTTTTTAATAATGTTTTTTAAATAATTGCTTGTTTTGTCCAACCAACAGCCCCAAACTTAAAGGTTTTCAATTTACGATGAAATAAAAATAAAAAAAAAAAAAAGCAGCAAGACCTCACTTTTTTGAAGCTGGAACCAGTGAATATTTAGCATTTTTGGTGGACCTTAATGATTAACCAACTGTCAGAACTGTTGGCGACTGTTGATCAAGTAATTGAATAATTGACTGATTGCTTCAGCACTAGTTATAAGGAAAGGTATTTGTTAGGTGAAGCTGATTTATGTTTTGTTAGTATATAGCGCATCATTGAAAGCACACTATAGCCTCAAATTATGAGTTTGCTGTTGTCACCCTTATCAAATTAAACTGGGAACGTTATCAGTCACTTATAGACAGGTGAAGATGAAAACTTCCCACAGTGGGGCAGTTGTACTTCAGGGAAAAATAAAAGGTTAAAACGAATGTATCCCTGTATCTACTTCTAATTTAACAACAAGAAACTGAGATTTTCACAGTAAGGACTCACTGAAAATCTTGCCCGCTCATATTTTGATCTTCAACAACTGTCCTGTCCTGAAAACACAACAACACGCCTCGTGTTGCACTGCACGCCGGCTGCTGCTCCTGCATGCTGGGCTCGTTAAAACCTCAAGCCGAGTACCTTCTAACTAACGTCATTTCCTAACAGGATCTTACGAGCATGACTTCTATTTCTCTCTCAATATCTGAATATCTCCATATCAGCATTATTCTCTATGATATTGCTGATTTCACTCAATCTCTTCAGATTCAATAGATTTATTATATCAGTACATTTAGTAGCATCACTAGAACCAGAAGACAAATACTAGATACTGTAATTGCTAAATAAGTAATTTACCTCAATATCTAGTCACTTACATGATTTACTAACATTTACTGCAGTGTTGTGGTATTATGCACTCTATACTCTGTGTTGAAGAACAAATTCTATGAACATATTACTCCACAACATAATATTTATGTCCATAAGGTATGTCTCCAATTAGTCAACATAGAGGAACCAGCCTGTGTTAAATAGGAAACCGAGCACCTGGAGACAGTCACCGAAAACCACAGAATCCTGGACAAGTTTTGAACCTGCCAGAACCTGGTCGGCAATTGTTAATGAACGTTAATATATTTTCTATTTTCTGCTCTTCAGCCATCTCTCAAAGACCAGAAGAAGATCCATAAGACCATGTCATCAGGAGACCTGGGCAAGGTAGAGGTCCTCAGGAAAACCTCCAGTCAGGATGGAAGGTAAGCTCACTGGAGAGTCTCTGATTACTTTAGTCTTTATAAAAGCGTGCCTTTGTTTGTTTGTATATAATAATTTTTTAGTTTTTTTGCTTATTTTGGTTGTACAATTTTAAAATACTTCAATACATTTATAAAAACATTGACTCACCTTGTGTATTGTACCTTTTGTTGGTTTAGTAGGTTTATTGTACTGCAGTGTGAAAAAGACATGCATTTCTTGGGGCACCTAAATAACTGCGAGCACATTATATGCTTTAATTGTCATTTAATCAGGGACTTTCCATGACTTTCCCTTATTGAATTTCATTTTTTGGCAGACATTTGCGTATTCTTAAATGAACTGATCTTAAATTAAACAATTGTATTTGTGATTTAGCAGGATGAGAGGAAAGATGAGATTCTGGAGTAAGACGAAGCACGGCGAGAAGAAACTGTCAAGAGAGAAGCAGGCCAGCAGAAGCGAAGCTGGAGAGACACATGGTGAAAAGAAAAAATTAATCATACACAAAATGTTCGGTCGTTGTTTGAGTGTAGATTTACAGACACACACATGTAGAATACACACATAATCTACAAAGAGGTCATGATGAGAAACAGAAGAGTAGCACAGTATACAATGGAATATTTCAATCTGGTAAAATAAGTTTTTATGAAGATCTTTGAACACATCATTGTTAGTAATCCACCGTCTCTCTACCGCCCTTCACCTCCTCCTCCATCTTTGTGTCCATCCTCCCAGAAGGCCCTTCTCTTCCTCACAGTCTAGATTTAGAGGCAGCTGCTTCTCAGGGGGTCAGGGACAGTAATGAGAACAAGGAGCCGTCTCCCAAGATGAGGAGGCGTCGCAGCGTGAAGATCAGCAGCATCGCTCTGGAACCCACCCAGTGGCAAAACGACTCACTGCACATCCTCACGTCGGCCCACGACTACCGCAGCATGAACGACTTCCTCATGAAGAAGGTAAGAGGGCGAACCTGAACCCATTCACGCACACACAAACACACACACACACACAGTATAGTGAGTTTTACCTGGCCCATTATGTTTGTGTGTAGTTCCCCCAAAGGCACCGTTGTCCATAAAATTACGGCACGTATGTGTCTGCAGGTCCTGTAAAAGTGTTGAAAACATAGTTTAAAGGTACACTCCCTAATTTTGCTACAGCTACAATCTTGTAAAGGGTCAGTTCCCCCAAATTAGATGGAAATAATTTTGCAGATGATCCAGATGATCTGTTTCTGGCAAGACACAGTAATTAATGTAATTTTTCAACGCTGTGAGCTCCCAAAAACAGAATTCCCTGTCAGCTCTGTTGTATTGTGGTGGACAGATGAAAACAAAACGATCTGCGTGGTTAGATACTACACGAGATAAGTGAGAAAATGTTTTTCTTGTCAGGAAATCAGGGGAACCTTTGGCTGCTATAACAAAATCCCAGAGTGCATTGAAAGTCGGTATTAAAAATGTAGCAGTCTGTTGTGGTGCTGAAATCGTCTCAGACTTCCAGACATTGGTTGTAGAAGTTGTTCACAAATCTAATGCTTCGTTTAAATATGTATTTTAAATTTACCTCGATGAATCTTTCAGAAACTATTTAAGTCTGTTATGTGAACACAACAACTACTACTAGTACTTCTAAATTACTACAGACAGGGGAATGATTGTGCCGTGATCACATTCAAAATAGTGTTACCTTCATATTTTGTATATTCGTGTGCTAAAAGTGCCTAAGAAGATGCACTTACACCCTATTTTGAAGCTACATTCGAGTATTACAGTGCAGCGTCCACTTTTAGAAGAAGATTCCACATGACATGTTAACATGAAGTTGTCTCAGTAAACAGCTGCTGAGCTGAGCATGACCTTTTTCAGCTGTTTTATTCACTTGTTGACTTGAGTTGCTGAGCTGAGCTATTTACTTGAAAAGCATTTGTCCCTCCAGATCGCTGACCTGGAGTCTGAAGATGGTAAGAAGGACACCATGGTGGATGTCGTCTTCAAGAAAGCGTTGAAGGAGTTCAGGATCAACATCTTCAACTCCTACTCCACCGCCCTGGCGGTGAGTCATCACTGTTCTTTTCTCTTTTGGTTGTTCTCAGCTGCTTGAAACCCCCATCGGATCTCTGTTCAGCTCTGCCACAGGAAGGATGAGAGAGCGAATGAGGCACTGCGTCTCTTCCCATCTTGCATCTAAATGGGCTAAAATGAATTACTGTAAAACCCAAAATATTCTAAATTTGAAAAGAACTCTTGAGTAGTAAATGTTTACTGATGTTTTGGTGAATTTCATGCAAACTGTAGGAGAATTAATTTGCCTTTCCTTTGCCCTCACCACCAGATGGATGATGGGAAGAGTATCCGTTACAAGGATCTCTACGCCCTGTTCGAGCACATCCTGGAGAAGTCCATGCGTCTGCAGCAGAGGGACTGGAGCGAATCGCCGGTGAAGGTGTGGGTCAACACTTTCAAGGTCTTCCTGGACGAGTTTATGACCGAGTTCAAGCCCATGGAAGGAACTATCGGCAGGGTAAGAAAGTTAAATAATGGATGGATGGATAGAAAGATAACAGAAATACTTGTCAGGACTACACAGACAAATTCCAAGTAATGATAATACAAAGTAATGTAATTACGTTTATCATCAAATGCAGATTAAATTTACTGCCAGACAATCTGTCTGATCATTTCCCCAAGAGATTCAGTGTCAGGCGTTGTTTTCCTCTGCTGAGCTTATCAGAATGAGAGCGACCAGAGATTGTTTTGCCAGCGGAAAATGTATTGCATGCAAGGGGATCTAACGTTAACTTAGTTGTTGGAAGAAGCAACTTTTACTTACTTACTGCACTTTGCAATACAAATAATAACTACAGATATTAATTCATGACATGTGCAGAAACACACCAAGTGCATAAGGTAACACAGTGCTCTCTTTCCAGGCTCCTAAACGTGAACGCAAGAAGTCGCGGAAGAAGGAAACTGACATTGTGAGTTGTAAATTTGATGACACTGAAACAAAGTGTTTGGAATAAAAGCGATAATTGAGCTGAGCTGACTGATGGCTCTGCTGCCCCCTGCAGGTGGAAGAACACAACGGCCACATCTTCAAGTCCACACAGTACAGTATCCCCACCTATTGCGAGTACTGCTCCTCCCTCATCTGGATGATGGACCGAGCCTGCGTCTGCAAACGTGAGGATTGGACACGAAAACACACACACACACACACGCTTAACTTAGATAGTTAGGGATCTTTCACACCGCTATGTCGGTTCAATTGTCCTGCACCACAGAAAAAATGATACATTGTTGCTTTTTACTTCTGCTGTGTCTCGTGCTTACTTTGACTTTACCAGCCAAGAGCTGTTAACACAAAGTCGGATGGGTAAGTCAGTCACTGGGACGCTTTTGCAACTGTCCTCCTGCATCATCAGCGCTACATGGAAGCACGCTGGAAAAACAGAACAAAGACAATAAGTCATGCTGCACTTCACTGCAGCCTGTGGGTTTATTTAACTTCTCTCTTCTCTGGTGACTCAAAGAGCCCATCAAGAAATGACTGATTATGAGTTTTAACTGTCAAGATTGAAGCTGGACCTGACACTTTCTAAAAAAGGACAGATAGAGAGAAACAGGACAAAAATGTACAGGGCAGTAATTGTACAGTACTTTAATGTGACGCGTGGATAGTTATTGTGTGGTTGCTACGTTTCACTCACTTCTTAATGAGGAAGGAGGAACCGCTAACACAGGCAGAGAAAGACATGAGGACAACACCCCTCTGTTTTAAATCCTTTTCACTTGCTGGACAATTGATCCTGGACAACGTATCAGGAGTTTTTACTGACAGTGAAAGTCAACGTTGAATATTTCTCAGGGAAAGTCATGAAATATCTGTTCCCCTTTAGTAAATCACACTGTAGGAGTTACAAATTAGACAGCATTAGACACACACACACACACACACAGAAATACACAACATCACCAGTTCCTAATGTTCTCATAACTTGCTTACCCACAGGCACTTACGCCCATGTGTGTAGTTTTTATTTTCACGTTCAAACTCACAAAACTCACACACTGGCCCTGCCTCACTGAGTGTCAGAAGAATTCGATTAAACCTCCCCCTCCTTTCATAAATCCATCTTCTATCTTGTTACAAGCTCCATCTGCACTTTCGGTGAGCAGCAGACATCACATCCAAACTCTCTGCCGCCTCAACGTTTGCCCGAGTCTTTGAGGTCGTGACTGACTGCAGCTCTTGTTGCAGAAGTGCCATCAGTCTGATTGTGTTTTTCTGTTGTGTGCAGTGTGCCGCTACGCTTGCCACAGGAAGTGCTGCTCCAAGATGACCACCAAGTGCAGCAAAAAGGTAGGAGGAGGTTATTTCTTTGTCCATTATTTTAGGGTTTCTTGTATCAGGATGCTGTAATATTGTTAAATGCATCAAGACAACAATACATATGGATATCCTAGCACATCAGTTTTATCACTAACAAAACAATGATTACATTTTTGTCCACTTGATTTACTTTGTGACTTTAAAACATTTTAAACAACGGTAAAATATTATAGTATGCCTGCTACAGTTTTGCAAGATTTGTTCCATTTTCAGAGTGCTTCTGTTTTGGGTATATATATATATATGGAGATATTCTCTGTCAGAAATAACAAAACTTTAAAAACCCTGGTGGAAAAAGGACCATGATTGCTGATTTTCTTTTTTTTTTTTAACCAAAGCTAAAAAAAGCCATCTTCTTCTTCTTTTCCTTTCGGCTGTTCCCTTTCAGGGGTCGCCACAGCGAATCATGTGCCTCCATCTAACCCTGTCCTCTGCATCCTCTTCACTCACACTAATTAACTTCAACCAAAGCTCACACTAATTAACTTCAACCAAAGCTTTGTCATCTAATCAGAAAAATCTAAGACTTTCTTTTTCCTGGTTTGATGTTCAGCCTTTAGGTCTTCTAGAAAAAGACAACCATTTGTAACTATTACTCTAATCTGTTACAGTTGGAAACTCTGCTTTTTTAAAGCGAGACTTTGTAGCTTTTTTAAAAGAAGAAATTAATACTTCCTCTTATTAAAAGAAAGTTGAATTTGTGAGCAATAAAACGCATCCTTGCTCCATTTAATACACTCAGAGAGTTTGCCGCTCTCTTTGCTCTGGTGTGACCAGTAGCTAATGGTGGCTAATGTTAGCATTTGTTTGAATTTAAGTAGATATTGCTGTATGTAATGGACATAACTGAGTGAGTTTACTAACTGTATCATTCATGTCATTCATCATCATGGCTTAATTGTTACAGGGGCCACTGTAAAAGTTACACACAGTAGGCCCACTTTAATGCGATGTGTTTTTTGTGTTTGTGTCTGCATTTCTATTTTTGCATAAAAGTACGATCCGGAGCTGTCGTCTCGGCAGTATGGCGTGGAGTTGTCCCGTCTGACCAGTGAGGAGCGAGCAGTGCCCCAGCTGGTGGAGAAGCTCATCAACTACATCGAGATGCACGGCCTCTACACAGAGGGGATCTACAGGAAGTCGGGCTCCACCAATAAGATCAAAGAACTCCGCCAGGGGCTGGACACAGGTGAGACTGACACTGACCCCAAAAACAGGGAAGAACAGGAAATGTTGATATTCATATCTGTGTTTTATCTGTGTTTTCATATAACTAATGATTATTCTTAATTCATTCATTCATTTTGTGCTTCTGTTGTGAAAGCAGTGTTGGCTAATGTGATGATATTTGAACGTTTAAAGTGATAGCTGATTTTGGAATGAAAGTCCTTACTGTAAATATTTATTTAAATTTCCTTTGAGAGGCTGCAAGTTAAAATCTGCTTCAAGCCTATTCAGGCTGCTCAAACAATAAAATACTACTACTATTACTACAGTTCTTCTTCTTCTTAATATGCTGTATACAGTCACAAAAAGGGAAAGATGAGGGAAAGACGATTTTCCTGAACGTATCTCTCTGTTCCAGATGTGAGCAGTGTGAACCTGGATGACTACAACATCCACGTCATTGCCAGCGTTCTCAAACAGTGGCTTCGTGACCTGCCCAGCCCTCTCATGACCTTTGAACTGTACGAGGAGTTCCTCAGAGCCATGGGTAAGCTCATAATAACTAGCCCCTTCAGTGACTGCTTTTTGCTGCTCCAGCTAAGAGGCAACTCCAGAAGGTGAAATGCTACTTGGTCTGACGGTGTGTGCTTGTTTTCTTTTCAGGTCAGCCAGACAAGCGGGAGGTGATCCAAGGGGTGTATTCGGTGATCGACCAGCTCAGCAGGACACACCTCAGCACACTGGAGCGCCTCATCTTCCATCTGGTCAGGTGGGTGATGGGATAATAATCAACATCAGCTGTAGAGCCTCAGGCAGGACAGCCTGCGTCTCAAAGTTGGGTTTTGAAATAAGATCTCAGTAATGTTTTTGCCTGTGAGCAAAGTGTCTGTGCAGCCAGGTTTTTATTTAAAATATTTGAAGCGGTGGTTTCAGATTCTCTCCATTTTTTTCTCATTATCTCAGTGGATAATCAGTGAGTAACACACTGGATTAGCTGTCTCAGTCACATGCCATCCTGTCTGTTGTGTTTGGTGGGAACGGGTGTGATTCTCTGTAAGGATCAACATCAGGATTAACTGGATTATATTGTTGTGTTTCAGGATCGCCCTGCAGGAGGAGACTAACAGGATGTCAGCCAACGCCCTCGCCATCGTGTTTGCTCCCTGCATCCTTCGCTGCCCCGACACCATCGACCCGCTGCAGAGCGTCCAAGACATCAGCAAGACCACCGCGTACGTCCACTGTCCTCAGTGGTCCTCTGTTGTTCCCCAAATTAAGTCTTTGGCGCAACGAATAGGGCTTCTAAACAAAATAACTGCCTGCCTTTTACCTATGTTATTTCATATTTGTGGCCTCACACTCAATGTTGCAACATGAGAATGGCAAAAAGTTTAAACCAGAGTTAACAGTCTAGGCAATGGTGAAAGAAATATTTTGACGCTTTGATGTTACCGCTTTGTTTGAAGTGGCGTAATAGGAGCCTCTTTTTGTCGTGATTTTGACAGACTGACGGTCATTAAAGCGTGTATGGAGGCCTGGCTGACAGGGCTTCACTAGATACGAAATTTCTGAAGTTTTAATGGTGCAACCCGATTTAGTAAATCACTCGCTTGAAGCTAGCTAGTAGTTACTAAGAAGTAATTTGCGAAAAGTTGGTGCAACCCAAACATCTATTCTACTCGTATTCTACTCAGTTCTACTACTAAACCGATCTCTTCCCCTGTAGGTGTGTGGAGTTGATCATCAACGAGCAGATGAGCAAGTACAAAGCTCGTCTGAAGGACATTAACAGTCTGGAGTTTGCAGAAAGCAAAGCCAAGAGCAGACTGTCACACGTCAGGAAGTCCATGGTAAGAGCAGACTACGGCTGCTGTCAATCATCCAACAACAGCCCTACTAGGCTGGAGCGTCCAAGACAAGTTACATACTCTAAAGATGTTGGCATGAATATTCCTTATTGACATGGATGTGTTTCTACTTGTTCCTCTCACTCATCATTTAAATGGTGACACAACAGTTCTCTGCTCCACGAGCAGCTGGCATGGTTTTCACAAGGCCATGGCAGGAGTTCATTTCTCTGTGGTTTTTTCTTTTTGTGTTTTTTTACATCTTTCATCAACAGAGTTCGCTGTGTTTTTGTAACACAAGCGAAAGCATGCGAAAGATAAAGTTGTTGGATTGTTATCTTTAAAAAAAAAAATTCTTCTCATCGAGGCTACACATGTACAACAACCCTCCCTTTTATAGAAGCATTACTAACTATGTTGACTAATACCTCTCCATTATGAATGCATGTTCCTACTCTTATCTTCTAACTTACTTCACAGTAAGAGCAGATGTTTAAAAAGGGCTCTCAGGAACTCCCAAAAGTATTTTTCTTTTAAACAGAGAAAAACGAGTGAATTTAAAGAGTGAAAAGTAGCTCAAATGCATCTCTTATCAACAACGGCAACCCAACCCAACCCCAAACTTTATGGCCTGGAAAATGGAACTTGATTGCACTGCTTTGGCTTTTTTCAAAATAAATTCGACTGAATAGTAACATGAAAAGAAAAAGAAAAAAATTCCCATTGTAGCCGTGACTTACACTAAATACAATGTTTAACGTTATATAACTTCCTGTTACAGCGTTTTAATAAGGAATGAAATTACTGTGCTCCCTAAGGAGCATCAAGCTGTGTAATGTCTTTCTGGCAAACCTCAATTGGAAAAATGCTGCTAACTTGTTTGTGATTCCCTGGCTTCCCGAATTCCTCTACCAACCAACTGCACATCTAAATTTCCCCCGTAAGCATGGTTTTAATGATTTGCAGATCAAACGTTTTCTAGACATCTTGGTTAAAACTTTGTCAAAATTAGGTTACACAGTGATGTTTCTTTTAGACATCTAGGTCACACATAATTGTTATAGCTACCATGCATTATATTTAACTAAAGTGTGTTTCACTTTCCAACCAAATTTAGGTCAGGTTTAACCAATATGTCGAGGACATCTTTTGACCTGCAAATCACCAAATCCATGGTTACTTGATTACCTTCACCGCTCACAAACCCTAATCTGTCCTTCCTTCCTTCCTTCCCCCACTCCTCCTTTCAGAAACCTGTACTTATTGCTGTTAGGTTTATGAGCATAACCCGCACTGCCACCTCGGTATGTATGCCCCTTCCACTCCATGTGCCCGCCCGCCACCAGTCCTGTCCTGTCCGTCACTCTATTGTTACCTCCAGTCACAGTATCGTCACGTCTGTCTGTAAGCTAGTGCCCTTTTAGCTGTCTGACCTTCTGTTTGTGTTACTGCTTTGTTACAACTTGGTTAGTTGACAAGAGTTGTTGCTGTTATGGAATAATTCATAATGTCCTCAAGCGATAACCCCCAACATTAACATTGTTTGTTAAAATTACACATTTTTCTACCAGTGGGAACTGCCACTACGTTTAGGTGTGATGTTGTTATATTCAGGTAAAGTAATGTCTCCTTCAGCAGGCTCATTACACAGTTAATGTATGAAATAGACATGAGGAGTGTTAATGGTAATCATTTTGTTACTTTTATGTTTATGTTTCCGCATAATGTCTGCTTGACTTTTATTGCTTTATAGACTTTATAAATAACGGTACAGAACACTGAGACTTGACTTGTGTTCTAATGACTTCAAACTTGACTTGGACTCTGATTTATTAATTTTTTTAAAGGAATGTATTGAACAAGAAACCGATCAAGTATATTAATTTATTCAAATTAAAAATGCTTTGGACATTCATGTCAAACGTGTCACCATGGCATCGCTCAGAGGACGCAATTGTTCGTGGCAGGTTTTGTGTGACGCAAATTCCACTAAATTCAACTTTGTCCTCAATTATGCTGAGACTGAAGGCTCAGAACTTGTCTTATGTCTCAAGAATTGAGACTGATATTGAACTAAAAGTTTTCTTCGTCACAGTTCTGCTTGTTAGCCAACTGTTGTGTGAGCAGTTGGGATTTTAACAGCAGCTAACATTAGCTAGCTGTGAGGGAGCGTATCTATGTACCCAGGGTCCTATGTTCTCCAGCTCGATATCCTCCTAATATGACACATTAAGGAGACCTTTCAAAGGGTTTTATGTTCTCAGCAATGTGTTCAAATCCCCCACCTACAGCTTATAGTCTACTGATGTTATACTCTTAAAAATAGGAAATCTGCAGGCAAGCCAGTTTTCTTTGTTTTAAACATTGATATCTCCACAGGGACTGAACAGATATGTTTTGCATTGAAAATGTCCATCTCCTTTTGTTCTTTTGCAATTTGAACTGCGAAGATAACCCATATTAATCTCTTACAATGTTAGTTTATATATCAAGAGATACGCATACTGGCGACATAGGACCCTGGGCCCAGCTGGGGCTAGATGCTATTAATTAACATCAGTTATTTAGGTTTATTTGCTAGTTGATTAATTATGTAATTAATATTAATAATTAACCAAGCATTGCGTTAATTAAGTTGATCCTTATTCTCTAAAACCAAAGCAGTCAACTGTCACCATAAAGTAAACTTTTAGGCTAATCTACCAACTGCTAACATTGTTGAATTGATTTATACCCACACTTAATCTATTTCAGATCTGGCTAATAATGTAGCTCAGTTGTTTGTCTAAAGTTAATTGTCTGAAGAATTTCCAGTTGTAGTATTATTGCTTTGTCTGGCAAGTCTCCGTAGACGGCAAAACAAGCTAACCACCTAGCAGCATCCCACCCAATGTTGGAAATGACAACAGTACTATCAAGCTAGCAGTGGGGCAAATTAAGGTTTTTTTTATTGTTTCTGACTAAAATGAGTGAAATTTGGCGAGTATCTTTTACAGTTTCAAGACAGGTCCGGTGTAACTGCTGCTTTAACTGTAGTTTAGTCTTTGGTTAAATGTTTCTGTTTGAGCGCTCTGAGAGACTGACTGTAGCTCCACTGACTGCTCTTTGCTTTCTGTTTCTGCTCCACAACTTATTAACATGCAGCCTAACACAGCTAAACTTAAGGTAATGCCTACCTGTGTGTGTGTAGCAGGAGATGTGTGTGTGTGTTGATACTCCGCAGACATCATAGTTTTGTAGCAGTGATGTCGTGATCTGTGGTCAATACATCCACTCTATAGTTAGTATGTGGTCAAAATGTCCAACCGTGTCTATAGCGAGTCCGCTGTCTGTGCTCCATCACTGTCACTGTGAACAAAAAACTGATTATATTAATTATTATTAATAGTCAGCCACCTCAGTTAACACACTCTCTTGCCCTGTGGTTTTGTGTGTGAACTTGCAGAGCAAAGGCCGTGTTCGGCAGAGCAGCACCCACACGCCCTCGCCTCCTCTCAGCCCCAGGACGCCTCCTGTGGTGGACGGAGATAGTGCAGGAGGAGGAGAGGATGCTGCAGAGGCCGGCCTGAACGAGCAGCAGCAGCTGGCGATGCAGCAGGAGGAGCGAATCCTCACCGAGCAGATCGAGAGTCTGCAGAAAGAGAAGTATGACGTCGCTCTGGTTGAACTGTTCAGAGCCGATCAGGTGACAGTGGAAGTGTTTAGTTTTAATGTGTCACATAAAGTGTGTACACAAGCTACCAGAGCACAGGGAAGGATACTGTAAAAAGCTTAGCCTACAACTGTGTTGACACCAGCCGGCGGTGGCACTTTATATTTCTTCTCCACTACATCTCAGAGGGAAATATTTTACTTTTTACTTTACTGCATTCATCTGACAGCTTTAGTTACTAGTTACTTTACAAATTAAGACTTTTGCATACAAACCAAACAAAGAGCTTATAAAATATGATGTTTTGCTAATAAATGAAACTACCCAACAGTATATACAAGTATGTACCACAGAAACGGTTAGTCGATTAATCAATTAGCCGATTGACAGAAAATTAATTGGCCACCGTTTTGACAATCGTTTGTCATTTTTCATGCAAAAACATTTTATGGTTCCAGCTTCTCAAATGTGAGGATTTGCTGCTTTTCCTTTTAATTACTTTTAATTGATTAAAAGATTTTGAGGGTGGACTTTTTTTTGGACCAAACAAGCATTGTGAATGTGTCACTTTGGGCTTTTTGATGAGCATTTATCACTATTTTCATAATATTTACAAACCAAACGATCAATCAAAATGGAGAAAATAATCATCGGATTACGCCATAATTAATATAATCATTACTTACAGTCATATACAAAATACTTAAAAATTACAACCAACTACAACAGTAAAATCCTGCTTTTACATGAATGCACGAGTAGTAATATTTTAATCATGTAATATATAATAGTATAACATTTATCTGCATTGAGTACTTTTAATTTGATACTTTAAGAACATTTTTCTGATTATACTTACATACATTTTCTAAAGTAACCTTTTCAGTGGTGGACTTTTACTTGAGACAGAATAATTATACAGGCCTAATTAGTAAAAGATCAGTATACTTCTTCCACCACTGACACAAACAATGTCATAAAAAACTCAGAAAGCATTTCATGATGTAATTGTTGGCCTAAATATCCAGTTTAGAACTAAAACCTTAATCTGAGTCACTCCCCGTCCACCTCTACCAACTGGAAAATAGTTGCAGCAACACTTGCAAAACCATTTTAGCTGATGCGTCACTAAATCATGGCCACACATTAAAAACAACTTTTCCTGTGTGAACCATAGACTGTTTATAAAGATGGATAACGCGTCTCCACTTCCTCCCACTGTACAAAAGTGAAGCCAGTAGTGATCTTATAACCCCCTTTTTACAGCATCAAATAACTAATTAAAACCAAACTTTCCAGAAAAACAAACACTTGAACACGCTTATCAGCGTGATAAGAATTACCTAAACTGACAGAAACCATTTTTGGGAAAATTGTATTTGGCGTGTACTTTGATTGTTTAGTTTGGCTAACGTCCAATCCACCAACCTGGAGGGGGCGGGGTTTATGACCTATACTGCAGCCAGCCACCAGGGGGCAAGTGTGATGTTTTGGCTTCAATTTTGGGGAGCTGTCATGTCGTCCATCTTTATGTACAGTCTATGGTGTGAACTGGTTGCTGTGTAGGAATGAGCACCTGTGGCTCTGATTGTATGTCATTACCCAGCAATCTGCTACATTGATCCCTTCAGGGACACACAAATACAGTATATGTGACATCTCATCAGGACAAAATCCCTTTGACCTTTGCACTTCTTTAGCAGGGATTGCTAGTAGGCCAAGTAGGGACTTAAGGTCAATCTATAGTACTTATTCTAAATTGCACGCAATAGGAAAAGCGCAAAAGTTCAAATGTAAATGTGCGTGTTTGTGCGGCAGGGAGGAGCTGACATATGAGATGTTGATCTTGGAGCCACGGGCATCCGACGATGAAACTCCTGAATCTGAAGCATCCATCGGCACAGCAGACAGCTCGGAGAACATCACCATGGAGACGGAGGGAGCCACCTCAGACCCCTCCGGTACGTGTGTGTGTGTGTGTGTGTTTCATGTTCTTATATCCCGGTAGGGACTGACTGCACACTTAATGCTGCACTGAATGCACACTGACGCATGGGGACTTGTGTCACTATGGGGACAAAAAATTAGGTCCCCACGGGTCGAGACTGGTTTTTGAGGGTTAAAACTTGGTTTTAGGGTAAAGGTTACATTTAGGTTAAGGTTAGGGTTAGGGTTAGGGAAAGCATTATGTCAATGACTGTCCCCCACGGGGAGAGAGAAACAAACATGTGTGATAGAGTGTGTGTGTGTGTGTGTGTGTGTGTGTGTGTGTGTGCCATAATGTGTGTCTGTTACTTCCTCAGTTCCCTCTTTACTCTGATTGCAGAAGGCTGAGTACTGTTGGCAACACAAAGTATTTGTGTAATCACAGCCATCAAGAAGAATATAGCTTTTATTTTTACATTTTACACACTACAATGTGTCTTGATTACTTGTTATAAGATAATTAAGATAATAGCTTGATTAAAGCTGTTAAAGTGTGTTAATCCCATTATGTTTACTCCTTTCGACCTTAATGTGAGACAATCTGGCGAGGGTGTTGACAGTTGATGCAATTCCGGGTAAGTTCTACTCCAGTCCGGCAGTTGGTGTTTGATAACTGCGAAAAGCCCCAGAAGAAGAAGAAGAACTTGTTTAGTTTAGCAGTTTAGTCACAGCAATAACAGTTTACCAAGCTAGCTAACAACTATCCATCAACTAACACAAACACATGGATGAACGGCATCGACGGAGCACGAGCGAGACGAACGTTGTGCATGTCGTTTCTTATTTCGGGGAGGTTTTTCATGCGTATGGTGGAGAACTGGCAGTAGAGAGAGAACAGAAAATAAGGGAAGAGAGAAATGGAGAATACAACGGTGCCTGGCCAGAACGGAACCGAGGACAGTGCAGTTCACGGTCGGTGCATTAACCTTGGGTGAGACCGTCAAGGAGTTGCACTGATCCAGGATCAGATGAATTCTACAACAGCACGTTACACCTTCTGTGTGATTGTTTGTGTTTAAATCTATTTCTTCCTTTTACTTTAATATGGCAGATGGCTAATTTCAGTGTCCCTCTACTTGCCACTATTAATGGGCAAGACCCTGTAAGTGGTTTACGTCCACAGACTGACATAGTTACACTTAGGCAGGAAAAAGATTACGTTTGCTGCTGAGTTTTGAAACAGTCTTCAACTCGTGTTGGTTACACTTGCAAATGGGGTCAGTGTGTCAATACACGATATTGTCAGCATGGTTAATGTGTGTCTTTCGTCGATAACATTGCTTGGGTAGGATTAAGTGTTGCTGCTCTCTCTCTCGGCAGACCGTGGCACTTATCGCTCCAGGAAGTCAGACACAAAGAGCAGACGGGCTTTGCGCCGTCAGCCTGACTCCCAGGACTCTGTGGACTCCACCTCCACCGTTTCCTCCTCCTACCACCCCTCCTCCTCTCTCTCCTCCAATGCCTCCGGCTCTCCCTCCCCTCACTACCGGTTCCGCTCCTCCTCCTCTGGGCCCCTGCTCACCTCCTGTGGTTTGGGGGCCCCATTGGCCGAGGAAGAGGGGAGCCACAAAGCTGGTAAGACCCGCCACAGGCTCAGGCTCAGCCGCAGCTCACCGCGAGAGCCGTCTGGGAGCCACCGGAGGGAGTCGGACTTCAGCTCGGGGCCACAGCAGCTGGTTCTGTACGGCAGCAACGAGTTCATGGTGTGAAGCCGAGGAGGGAAGGAACGCCAGCCTGTTCGAGTGCAGGGCGAGAGGGGGGGGGGGCGGGGGAGAGTCAGGGGTGGAACAGGGCTGGTCACAGGGCGAGGTTCATGCCCAGCGTCGCCGTCTGCCCCTCCTCAGTGCCCACCCCCCCTCCTCCCCTGGTCCAGTCAATGTAGAAAGCTGTGGGAATACAAGAAGAGAAGACTGGAAATGTGACACAGAGGGACAAAATGACAGATGGACAAAGAAAGAGGACTGATGACTAATGTGAATGGCAGAAATCTGGAACAGAGTGAAGGGAAAAGACGTGGTCGGCCATGTTTGTTGACCCTCTGATCTCAGTGATGTTTGACCCCTGCTGGAGCACCAGGGGTCAGTTGGAGGAGAGAGAGAGAGAAGAAGGGAAGGATGGTGGAAAACCCACACCTGTAAAGCCAAATCTTATAGTGCCCCATCTTTATTTTTTAGCATGTGGGCAGGTGGTTAACGTCACCCCGAAGAAATGTAGCCATACTGACTGAACTGGCGGACGTTTTGTCTGTAACCAGCGCCAAGCTAAGTCTGCTTTTCACGTTTACACAGGACACAGCAGCCAGAGGCTGCACGCTTCTCCATCACACTTTTTCCTACGTCAGTTTGAAGAGACTGTACAGAAATATGTTACACCTGTATGTTACATTATTATTATTATTATTATTATTATTGTTATTATTGTTATGTGACAGAGGAAAAAAGTGTACATAGAAAGAAACTCCAGTGCTGCTCCTGGGTCGTTCATTGTCGATTAGTCTCTATTTCTTGTTATCTATTTTGCAAAGTGAAGTGTCTGGAATTCAGGTTCCACTTATGTGCTGTTTTTTCTCGGGTGACTGTCATTTGGTTTTTCTCTTTTCCTATTTCACAATGAACAGAGCCAGTTTTGGGTGTCCTCGTGTTCTAATCTTGAGAAACAACAGAAGGAAAATCTGCGCTCACAGTGCTTCGTGTCTGGTGTCGCGTTTACTTGACCTGAGGTGTCCGTCAGCCATAAGCGTATTGTATCTGCGTTTCTCTGCAAGCTTTTTGTTTTTCCCTTCTGTTTTATTCAGAAACATCAGTGTTACTGCGTCAGGACTTGAATTTTTTGAATATATATATATATATATATATATATATATACATATATATAATTGCTGTATTATAGGTGTTGTCATGGATATCAAAGATGTCATGTTTTTGTCGTCAATATTGTTTCATGGTTTATTTTTGTTCAGATGAAAGCCATTTTTTTTCTTTCCTGTCTGTGTGTGTGTGTGTGTGTGTGTGTGTGTGTATGTCTGAATGAATGAGGGAGTAATTCCTGCCACTGTATCAGCTCCCACTTTGTGCATGTGTAGTCTTCTCTGCACACACATACACTATTGTTTCCCCCCAAAGATGTTCTTCCCGTGAAGGTGAAAAAAATAAGTCTCTGCAACCATCAAGTGACACTAAAACTCACTCAGACTTATGAAATGTTTCGTCAGTCTGAGTTTTATTGCACCTGTGGGGAAACTCTTGCACTCACCCACGCTCTCAAACCATCCATGATATCCTCTGAGCCATCCAGAATACTCTCTTCTTCTTCTTCTTCTTCTTCTTCTTCTTCTCTTTTACCATAATAGTAGCTCTTTCATCCTCTCGTCTCCCAGCTTTGGCTGTGAAAAGTAGCATTTAATCTGCCTGTTAACCAGACAAAAAACAAGTAGCAACTAACTCAGACTGTCCACGTGTTTCTCCATATTCCTACTCTCTTTCGGTCTCTGTCCATACAGTATAAAAGCAGTCCGTGTAATATTCAGTTTTATTGGCCTACTGGATAGCTTAACAGCAATGATGTCTCTGTACCTTAGCTGCAATATCTCTCCTTGCTTGCTGCGTCTGTGATCGGATACGTTTGGGCCACCTTTTGCTCCGATCTCACCAACACAATCAGTGTTAAACAACGTTTCCTTGAAGCTGGAAGTCTCAGTAAAGACTGTGCTGATCTCCGTTTTAATGCAGGAGTGGAGACTTGCAGTGTGTGTCTTTTTACAAAAGTAACTGTGGAACTGTTTGGGGGGGGGTCTTTGTACATGTCCAGGCTGACTGTATGGCATTCGGCCCAAACAAAAAAAACAAACAAAAAAGACCTAAAAAAGTGAATGTACCTGTCACTGGAAGGCATGCTCTGCTTTCTCTGGTTGTTTTTGTTCCTCTTTTATACACAGTGTATGTACTATTTATGATCATGCTTTTGGGGTGTACATTGGTTTAAAAGAATCTGTTATAAAAGGTGTTATTAAAGGATATATTATCCTGTGTACGGTTCATTATCTACTATTAACCATGACAACATTTTAACAGGCCACTCTCGGTCTGACATGTTTGTGCTACAAAGCGGGGG
>CM022474.1:6577241-6598401 GCA_011952105.1 Coreoperca whiteheadi | reverse complement strand
GTCCAGTCACCCGCGACCCCTAATGGGAACAAGCGGTAGAAAATGACTGACTGACTGACTGACAATTTCATCATTTTCAACATAATTGTACGTACTATGATTTCTGGATCCGTCCTCTTATCCGTACAATTATGTTTTACAACCTACATTTTGTTCATTATAGTTGTATATACTACAATCTTCTGTACACACATCTATTGGACCTTGGACAGGGATCCCTCCCCTGTTGCTCTTCCTGAGGTTTCTATAATTTCTTTCCCTGTAAAAAGGTTTTTTTTGTAGTTTTTCCTTCTTCGAATCGAGGGTCTAAGGTCAGAGGGTGTCATATGTTGTACAGATTGTAAAGCCCTTTAAGGCAAATTGTGATCTTTAATATTGAGCTATATAAATAAAATTGAATTGCTCCCCTTGGTTCTTTGTCAGTTCTTCTTTGTCTACATGTCAAGAGTCCCGGCCATTGTTCCTGTTGATTCCCATGACTTTACTTTGTTTTCTCTGACCTTGTGTGTTTTGGATTACCTGGCTTTGTTTGCTTTCCATGGACTGCTTTTCTGGTTTTGCCTTGTGCCTGCCTGAACAACCCGTGAGTTATAACCCGTGTTATTAAATGCTTTGAACTGCACCAGCTCTGCCTATGCATCTGCACTTGGGACCTACATCTCCTTTCCTGGTTTCCTGCCTTGACAAACCACAACAAACGCAGGTTTGGACCAATCTAGACACTTCAGTAATGAACAACTAAATGCCCATATCAAACATCCTGTTTTTAAGTAAAATCATTGATAAAGCTGAAATTCTTGACACTAAACAACTGTTTTGATGTATTCCAGTCAGGATTTTGTCCCTACCACAGCACTGAGACTGCTCTTGTTAAGGTCTTCAGTGACATCCATCGAACTGGGTTGGACTTTCTGGCACACTATTAAACTGGTTTGACAAAAAATGACATGGCTTTCCTCAAGGTCCATTCTGGAGACTCTTCTGTTCAACATCTACATGCTTCTTATGACTCAGATTGTGGAAAACAACAAATGATGTTACCATAATTATGCAGACAACACATTCAAATAAAAGTGCTGAGTAAGTGCATTGAACAAATCAACGATTGGATGTGCCAGAACAGACAAAACTAAAGGAGGAGGAACAATTTAAAGTCAGAGCTCAGCTTTAATCGGTAAAGTTTAAAACCCCAAACCAAGCCAGAAATCTTGGTGTAGTCATGGACACAGACCTGAATTTCAATAGCCACATTACGACAATTACAAAGTCCGCCTACTACCACCTTAAGAATATATCAACGATTAAAGGACTTATGTCTCAGCGGGACTTGGAAAAACCTGCATTTATCATTTATCTTCAGTACTGTAACAGTGTCTTTATACATCTCTCTAAAAAATCGATCAGACAGCTACTGCTGATTCAGAACACTGCAGCTCAAGAAAAATGGTTCACATCACTCCAGTTCTGAGGTATTTACATAGGCTTACTGTCAAAGAATTGATTTTAAAATACTGCTGTTGGTTTATTAAGCACTGAATGTGTCGTCTGGGACAGGTCTGCTTTCTGCCCCCAGGGTCAACACTTAACAAGGAGAAGCAGCATTCAGTTTTTACGCACCAAATATCTGGAACAAACTCGCAGAAAACTGCAGGTCCGCTGAAACTCTCAGTTCTTTAAATCAAGGCTGAAGACCTTTCTGTTTGACGCTGCCTTTTATTACATCAAAATTTAGGCTTTTGGTAGATATCTTACACTGCACTAACTTTTGCACTCCTGTTTTATGTTTTTATTTTCTATTTAACTCTTTTATTGTATTTAAATGTCTTTTTTCTTATATTACCTTATGTTTTACATTTTGTCTTGATGTCTTTGTGTTTTATGTAAAACACTTTGAATTGCGTTGTTGTTGAAATGTGCTATACAAATAAACTTGCCTTTCCTTGCCTTGCCTAATGTGTACACCGCTTTAATATTGCAGCTGGTAAAGGTGGGGCTGATTTTAATGACTTTATATACGGCCGGGTATATTACTTCATAATACATCATCATTTATTATAATAATCTGCAAACTATTAGTAACTACTAGTAACTATTGTTGTCAAATAAATGTAGTGGAGGAAAAAGATCAGTATTAGCTTCCAAAATGTAGAGTACATACTTTAAACTTGTATAAAGTATGGAAATTCGCACATAAAGTACAAGTACCTCAAAAGTGTACTTAAGTACAGAACTTGAGTAAATGTACTAAGTTACATTCAACCACTGCTGTTTATTGGGGGAGCAACTTCAAAGATGTCAAGACTCAAAGTGATATTTATTTATTTATTGTAACCTTTTTTTTTTTCTTTTTTCATTATATTTAATGTTTTTTTGTGAAATTTTGTTGTGTTTATGAATTGATTTTATCGTTAAATATAAGTGTCATTCTCAACCGTAAGTTGTCCCCGCGACAGTTACCACAACTAAAGCCTTTTACTTCCGGTCATCCGGCGGGTCGAAAATGAAACCGAACAGGAGAGAACAGCGGGGAAGATTCCACCTTCACGGGACAAATGTGTTTTGTGTTGCAACTGCGACCTGCTGTCGGACGACCAGAGAGCCGCACAGCTGAACAGGGAGGCGATTCATTAGAAGGAGCAAAAAGTTCGAGTTTCTCTTCCACCAAAGTGAAAGTGGAGTTTCAGCTGGGCGTCTTGTAGGTTTTGAAATGCTGTGGCCGTGAATCACCTGCTGATCCCTCCCAGATCCGTTGGCATTGTAGACTAGATTAGGTTGGTACATGATAACTGCGGTTATTACAGCTGACTTCACATCCATCGCACGACTCAGCTGACGCCAAACTTTGCACGGTGAGTCTCGACTTACACTCCGGCCTTATTTGTACATTTCTGAATGAAATGTGAATTTTTTTATTTTTTTATTTTTTTTATGTATTGTCAGACATACCAGAGGTGACTGTAGGGCGTATCAGTTCATGTTCAAATGTCTATTTCTTCCAATCCTGCAGATGTCTGAATTCAAAACCATCGTGTTCTTTGACCTGGAGACCACTGGATTAGGTAACATTAACTTTAAGTCTGTTTATCAATACTTCATCAGTCACAAGGATATCAGTTAAATTACATGACTAGCTTTTATTTACCCTGTGTGATAATAGCCGGTGTTAACAATGTTTGCCTAAAATATATATTTTAGATTTTTTATATAGATTTTCTTTTTATTGAGTTGAAGGTTTATGTTTGATCTAATAGTAGCGTCCACTTACTGTACTGGACTGTTTCCAGAGCTTTCAGCCACATCTTGTTGCCTTCATTAGCCTACTAAGAATTGTTATTATTATTTTATGTTCTTCCGTGGACGGGGTACTTAGAAGTAAAATTAATAGTACTAGTAGTTGAGCCTCAAAATAGTTACTTGAGTAAATGTACTTAGTTACTTTCCACCACTGCTTTTAACCCAGTGTGTCCTTTGTTGTGCAGTCACCTACAAACGAGCTGTTACTTTCTTGATAAGAGTGCGGTTTTTAATGTTTCCTTCGCTGTGTATCATATGGCAGTAAAAATAACTGATATTAGCCAACGAAAACATTTTCCAATCTGACGGCTCCAAAAGGCATGTGGTGGCGTCTTTACTCAATTCGGAGGATAAGAGTGCGTTTCAGTTTCTACTTTCTTTGTGGTTTCTAGTCTCACATGTGCATCTGACGTCTCTCTCCTGGTTCATAAAAGGTCTTGAGAGGTTAAAGCTTACGGTTCGGTTAGAAAAGGGCAGAGTATCACTGGGCTGTCGTTACACTGTGAGCCAATGAGGTTACACAACAGAGGACATGTCGGTGCCCGACCACAAACCAACCCGATGCTCTTCCTGTGGCTGCCATAGGATGCCTCTGCTATGTGACAGACCTGAGTGAACGTTGCGACATGCAGATTTAATTATCCTCTAAACTCTAAACTAAAGTAGTGCATATCCTAATATATCAAATACAGCTTGAACTTGGCAAGTTTAAGGCTGGATTAAGCCAGCAACTGCAGGGCCACAGACCTCTAGGGGCCCCTTTAAATCAATGTTTTTATATCGGCAATAGTTATTTTTTTAATGATCACGAACACTTTGAACACTTCATCTAGGGCTGTGTGAAATGGGCATTTCTCAGTAGTAATAATAATAATAATAACAAACTTTATTTATAGAGAACTTTTCTTAACAATGTTGCAAAGTGCTTTACAAAAAAATAGAGAAATAAAACCATTGAAGGCAGAAAAAAATGAGGAAAAAACTGTAAAAACAATAAAAGACATTTCTGACATTTCCAAAAGCCTTAAAGAGTTTTAAGGTGGAAGATGAACTGATAATGGAAATAAGCATTAGTTGCTGTCCTGTTTGTTAAGTATGTCAGTCAAAATTACTATTTTTGTCAAAGTTGGTGGCTCTTCAACTTTAGGAGTAACAGTGTGGCCGAAACTAGGTGCTGAGAAGACATTCATTGTAACTTTATAGCGAAGTTCCTGTGTCTGTGGTTTCGACTGCGTTAAATGACTCAGTGGCTGCACGCTACCGTCAGATGTTTGGCAGGACGTCACGGCAGGAAACTCTTTCATGTGAGTTCCTCAGAAATCCTGCCACTTGCGTTGCTAGGCAACATCTCTCTAAACAAGAAGGCGTACGTTTTGACAAAAACAAAAATCTTAACACAGCATCCACTTCATGGAAATATTTGTTGCTTTTGAGCCGCATCTCATGGCCTTCGTCAGTGTAACAGGGTCGGGTTTCGCTCAAGCAGAACTAGTTGGTACAACGCGCACTTCCGCTGGCCGAGCCGGCTGACTTTCCTGATTGGCTCCCCACACACGAATGGGTTAAACTAATAGCCCAGTGCCAAAATCAAGCCACTGCACCCGGCCAAGAAATAGTCAACCACATTCCTCCATAAAACCACAATTTGTAATTTTTACAATGTGGGTTTTATATGGATTAAACTAATGAGATCTAACATGTTAATGGTATATTTTGTCATATCGCCCACAATTGCTGACAAAACGATTAACCTACATTATATTGTAACCTATATTTTTTTCTCTGATACTCCCTTCATCCATCTCTTCTCTACTTTCAGACACTGCAGTATGTGACATCATCCAGTTGTCGGCCATCTGTGGAGAGAGGGTCTTTAACGTCTTCACCCTCCCCCGCCGCGCCCTCACTGAGAGCGCCACAAAGGTCACGGGGTTCACCGTCAGGGATGGTGGCCTGTTTCGTCACGGGTATCCGGTGGACACCATCCCTCTTGTTGAAGCTCTCACCTCCTTCATCGCCTTCCTTCGCTCCTTCCGTCATCCCGTGCTGCTGGCGGCCCACAGTGCGAGGCGGTTTGATGCACCTGTGCTCACCAGAGTGCTGCGACAGTTCGCCCTGCGGCAGGAGTTCCAGCAGCTGGTGTCCGGGTTTCTGGATACCTTCCTGCTAAGCAAGAACGTCTTTCGTGGCCTGAACAGTTATTCTCAGGAGAACTTGGTCCGCCACTACCTGGGAAAGACCTACAACGCCCATGATGCTGCGGAGGACGCCAGGATGCTGCAGGAGCTGTTCAACACATGGAGTCCTAAAAGATTCGATGTCCTGAGATTTATCTACAGGTCGTCCCTGGAGTTTTAAAAAAGATCCAGAAAAAACAAAGAGGAAAAAAATCTGGCCAAAAGAAAAATAATTCCATTTAAAAGCCTTTTCTTTTCTGTTTTGTTTTTTTGCGGTTGAACTGACGGATGAAATCTCTTGTTATTGGAGCCAAATAATTCATGTGGCACCCCAAAACGCACAGATATGTAATGTTCATTCTGTATAATGATTTATATTATTTAGTTTTGTTGCTTTGTTGTCTAATGTACTGTAACATGTCTCATACTCACAAGTGTTGCACTCTTTTATCTTTCCAGTAAATTGTAGCACAGTTTTTCTAGACAACTTGGTATTTTCTTAATTATTATTTGCAAGAAAAAATTTCATACAGGGAGGAATCTCTCCACAGAGTAGCCTCAGTAGACCAGCATGCAATGCGGCCGCTAGGCATTCTGTTTAAGGCATTTCTTTCTGCTATCATTATTTTCATTACCTGCTCTACCTACAGTGGTGTGTACACATGTAATAACCCACGGAAGACGTTTCTCCAAGGGTTTGTCACACAGCATTGTGGGAAATTGAGGAAATTACTATCTAGAATGAGATGAGAGGGTTGAGTCAAAGTGAATCCGTCAAAAAAGTGGTCCGCTCCCTTTTAACACTGTATATGGCTGAAGTATGGATGTTTTATTCTGATTTTGTATACCAAAGAGGTTTGTGTACGTTTCAACATAAAAATCTCTCCTCTCAAATATTTCAAATGCACTGTGCATCTGACAGATTCTGCATGTTTTCATAATTGTTTAATAAGAAGTGAGTCTGTGTCCTAAATATTACCGGGGAATTCCACATATCATAAATCAAAATATTTATTCTATATAACTTTTTATTCCTCATTTTTAAAAAATCTTTCCTATATTGTATAAATTACCTCATTGCAGGGATTCCTTGAAAGTATTAAAAAAAAAAGCTCAGGAGTGTCTGAAATACAAGGAAATTACTTAAAGTCTCTGTAACTTACCTTTTTGATCATGTTTTATGGTATTTTGGTTGTAGATATAATTTTCACATATGTCACTTGTTTTTAATTTGGTATTAGCCTTTTTTGTTAAAGCTGTGATGACTGAATCTCAACTCTGCTATTATAATACATTTTAGCAAATGTATTATATTTTAAGCAAAGCATCCCTTTTAACACTTTATGTACACTATGATGTGTATATATAATGAAATGAATCACATGTTTTGGAATGGGCGGATTACAATCAAAGTATGCAAGCAACTATGTTTTTTTTTACTAAAGTCTATTCGATATAACCCAAATATTCCTCTAAATAATATTTAATTAAGTGTATTGATGATTCTTCTTCTTTCTTACAAAATATACAACTATAATCAGTGTCAATATACCCGCCAACAAAAGTAAAGATGTATATGGTCATTCAGTAGTTCATCCACCTTTTTATTTACCTTAGCCTCGTTGCGCGGCCATTTGTCTCCTGTAGAGGGCAGCACTGGGACGCTGGGACCCTTGTATCTTCTTCTTTTCCTTTCGGCTGTTCCCTTTCAGGGGTCGCCACAGCGAATCATGCGCCTCCATCTAACCCTGTCCTCTGCATCCTCTTCACTCACACCAATTAACTTCATGTCCTCTCTCACTACATCCATAAATCTCCTCTTTGGTCTTCCTCTAGACCTCCTGCCTGGCAGCTCCAACCTCAGCATCCTTCTACCAATATATTCACAGTCTCTCCTCTGAACGTGTCCAAACCACCTCAATCTGGCCTCTCTGGCTTTATCTCCGAAACATCTAACATGAGCTGTCCCTCTGATGGACTCGTTCCTGATCCTGTCCGCCCTCGTCACTCCCAAAGAGAACCTCAACATCTTAAGCTCTGCCACCTCCAGCTCTGCCTCTTGTCTTTTCTTCAGTGCCACTGTCTCTAAGCTGTACAACATCGCTGGTCTCACCACCGTCTTGAACACCTTTCCTTTCATTCTTGCTGATACTCTTTTATCACACAACACCCCTGACACTTTTCTCCACCCGTTCCAACCTGCTTGCACTCGCCTCTTCACCTCTTTTCCACAGTCTCCGTTGCTCTGAACCGTTGACCCTAAGTACTTAAAGTCCTGCACCTTCTTCACCTCTGCTCCCTGTAACCTCACCGTTCCACCTGGGTCCCTCTCATTGACACACATGTATTCTGTCTTACTGCGGCTAAGCTTCATTCCTCTGTTTTCCAAAGCAGACCTCCATCTCTCTAGATTCTCCTCCACCTGCTCCCTGCTCTCACTACAAATCACAATGTCATCCGCAAACATCATAGTCCATGGAGATTCCTGTCTAACCTCATCCGTCAGCCTGTCCATCACCAGAGCAAACAAGAAGGGGCTCAGAGCCGATCCTTGATGCAGACCCACCTCCACCTTGAACTCCTCTGTCACACCTACAGCACACCTCACCACGGTCTTACAGCTCTCATACATGTCCTGCACCATTCTAACATACTTCTCTGCCACTCCAGACTTCCTCATGCAATACCACAGCTCCTCTCTCGGCACCCTGTCATACGCTTTCTCTAAATCTACAAAGACACAATGCAACTCCTTATGACCTTCTCTGTACTTCTCCATCAGCATCCTCAAAGCAAACACTGCATCTGTTGTGCTCTTTCTAGGCATGAAACCATATTGCTGCTCACAAATGCTCACCTCTGCCCTTAGCCTAGCTTCCACTACTCTTTCCCACAACTTCATTGTATGACTCATCAGCTTTATTCCTCTGTAGTTGCCACAGCTCTGCACATCTCCCTTGTTCTTGAAAATTGGCACCAGTACACTTCTCCTCCATTCCTCGGGCATCCTCTCACTCTCCAAGATCTTGTTAAACAAACTAGTCAGAAACTCTACTGCCACCTCTCCTAGACACTTCCATACCTCCACAGGTATGTCATCAGGACCAACTGCCTTTCCACTCTTCATCCTCTTCAACGTCCTCCTCACTTCACTCTTGCTAATCTTTGCCACTTCCTGCTCCACACCAGTCACCTCTTCTACTCTTCGTTCCCTTTCATTTTCCTCATTCATCAACTCTTCAAAGTACTCCTTCCATCTTCCCATCACACTCCTGGCACCTGTCAATACATTTCCATCCTTATCTTTAATCACCCTAACCTGCTGCACATCCTTCCCATCTCTATCTCTTTGTCTGGCCAACCTGTACAAATCCACCTCTCCCTCTTTAGTGTCCAACCTAGCATACAAGTCCTCATATGCTCTTTGTTTGGCCTTTGCCACCTCTACCTTCACCTTACGCTGCATCTCCCTGTACTCCTGTCTACTCTCTTCAGTCCTCTCAGTGTCCCACTTCTTCTTTGCTACCCTCTTTCTCTGTATACACTCCTGAACTTCCTGGTTCCACCACCAAGTCTCCTTGTCCACTTTCCTCTTTCCAGATGACACACCGAGTACCCTCCTACCTGTCTCCCTGATCACATTAGCTGTAGTGGTCCAGTCATCTGGGAGCACTTCCTGACCACCCAGAGTCTGTCTCAGCTCCTCCCTGAAAACTAAACAACATTCTTCCTTTTTCAACTTCCACCACTTCGTCCTCTGCTCTGCCTTTGTCCTCTTCATCTTCCTCACCACCAGAGTCATTTTACACACTAGCATCCTGTGTTGTCTGGCTACACTCTCACCTACCACTACTTTACAGTCACTGGTCTCTTTCAGATTACAACGTCTACACAAGATGTAGTCCACCTGAGTGCTTCTCCCTCCGCTCTTATATGTCACCCTATGTTCCTGCCTCTTCTGGAAGAAAGTGTTCACGACAGCCATTTCCATCCTCTTTGCAAAGTCTACCACCATCTGTCCTTCTGCGTTCCTGTCCTGAAGACCAAACCTGCCCATCACATTCTCATCACCTCTGTTCCCTTCACCTACATGCCCGTTGAAATCTGCACCAATCACCACTCTCTCACCTCTGGGGATGCTCTGCATCACTTCATCTAACTCACTCCAGAATTTCTCCTTCTCTTCTAACTCACATCCTACCTGTGGGGCATAACCACTCACAACATTGAACATCACCCCTTCAATTTCCAGCTTCAGGCTCATCAACCTGTCTGACACTCTTTTCACCTCAAGAACATTCCTCACAAACTCCTCTTTCAGGATAACTCCTACTCCGTTTCTCTTCCTATCCGACCCATGGTAGAACAACTTGAACCCTGCTCCTAAGCTTCTAGCCTTGCTACCTTTCCACCTGGTCTCCTGGACACACAGTATGTCCACCTTCCTTCTCTGCATCATGTCAATCAACTCTCTAGCCTTCCCTGTCATAGTCCCAACGTTCAAAGTCCCTACTGTCAGTCCTACATTCTTAGCTTTCCTCTTCTCTCTCTGCCTACGAACACACCTTCCTCCTCTCCTTCTTCGTCTTCGACCAACAGTAATCCAATTTCCACCGGTACCCTGTAGGTCAACAGCACCGGTGGCGGTCGTTGTTAACCCGGGCCCCGACCGATCCGGTATGGAAGTCATTGTCATGATTCGCATTTTTAGTTTGGCATGTGTTTTACGTCGGATGCCCTTCCTGACACAACCCTCTGCATTTATCCAGACTTGGGACTGGCACATGAAGACACTGGCTTGTGCCCCCCTGCGGTTGCATTCTGGGACCCTTGTATCTGGTTCATATTTTACAGAAGAAGAAAGGGCTTCTCTGCGCTTGCGCAGATCTTCAGACGCATGTTGTGTGTAAGCAGCATTTCGTGGTTGAACGTTATTCTTATTTTTGTTGGGAAATGATACTTTAATTTGCTTCAGACGGACATTGTACAGTGTATAGATACGGGTGTTTTGGTCAGTGCATCGTTGTGAGCGCTTGGCCACGACCCATTTATTTATCGTGTTCTCTTCCGTAAATTCATCTTCAACGAGGCTTTTGTTTTGAAAGTTTTGCCCGTCCACGCCGGTGTTTAAAAACACGGAGGGAAAGTCTTCAGTGTTTACGACGCCATGTAACGTTAGCTAAATACGTGCTGCCGGTGTCTCTAACGTGTCTTTGTTTCGACTTTTTTTTTACTAAACGTGACTGTAAGCTGCCCGGTTTTCTAGACGTTATTCAACCTGTGGCCGCGGCGGGATGCAAACATCGGAATCAGACGGAGTTGACAAGTCTCGACAGAGTCTGGTTTTCTTTGACTTGGAGACATCTGGACTGGGTAAGATCACTTGTCCTGCGCTGTTGCGTGACTTGTGACAGAGAAAACGTGGTGGTATCCGTGTTTAATCAGCACACTGTCGCCCCACAGCATGGGCGCAGTCGTGGGTTTATTTTCTACACGGCGATTCTCGCGCGAGCGTTCCCCAGCTGCAGAATAACCGTTAATCAGTCTCCCGGCGATCTCGCGCGCGCTACGGGTTGAACGAGAGCCAAGAGACGACGCAGACCAACGTCTCTCCTGATCAGTTCACTTTTCCTGCTTATGGGAGACAAAGTAAACCAATACCGAACACCTGTTTCCATAAGACAAAGCTTTCTCTTTCAAATTGGGTCTGTTTAAATATTCTTTAAGATTTTGCTTTGCTGTTGTGGTCAACTGGGACTTGATACTGGGGCAGCAATGAATGATTCTGTTCTGATGATGACGTTTTGTTGATTAGTAGAGATGCACCGATTGCAATTTTCTTATCCGATTCCGATTTCCGATTTTGTGTTCGTGAGATCGGCCGATTCCGATTTCTTTCTAAGAACTATAATTGACAGCATACACAAACAAAAATCCACTTTTTCTTCAAAGCACAATTTTTTAATTTTATTATAAAATAAATTATTAAACATTATAACAGGAGCTTCTCTCACTTAAACAACTCTCAAAAAATAAGTGTTCTGTGCCTGGAAAGCATAAAACACATAACTGAAAATCAGTTGCTTTATGAAACAAAACATTATAAATTGACCTATTTCTCTTCTTGTCTTACTAAGGTCAAAAGATCCTATGAATTAACAAGCCCGAAGTGTACAATACTCCTCCAAATAATTATAGTTCAGTAATTGGGTAATAAATCTTGCCAGAATATGTATAGGCGAATGCTATTTGAGCATTAATGGCAAGTTTTGCTTTGCTTATGTTTCCGCCATTGTCACGAAGCACAACATGAATCCTGTTCTTGTCTAATCCCCACCGCTGCAACATCATGTCAAATGCTGCTGCTATGTTGGCAGCAGTATGAGACCCAATCATTTCTTGACAGTGCGAAAGTACTTGTCGCTGGAAATCTTTGTCCACCCAGGTAGCAGTCAGGCTCAACTTTGACATTAAGCTTATGTCAGATGTCCAAATATCAGTTGTAAAACTTGAGCGTGTGACATGTTAGGAGATTAAACAGTTCAGGTAGTGCGACGTGGGGAAATGTATCAGATTTCTGAAGTCTCTGTCCTGGACGTGTTCCTGGTGGTTCCCCGGCGGTTTATTTTAACCGTACAAGTTTTACAAATGGCATAATTAGTGTCTTCTTCGCTCACAGTAAAAAAAAAACTTCCATACCAACGACATGTTTGCATGCGGCTGTGAGCGCAAGCGTGAAATAGTCCGATTCGATCCCTGGCCGATCAATCGGTGCATCTCTATTGAGAAGTCGTCACAAAATGCCAAATGAGTAAAAAGATAAAAATAATAAATACCAAGTTCCCAGAGCCCAAAGTGACATCTCTCAACTGCTTATTGTCAGTTCACAGTGATATGGAAGACAGAAAAGAAGTCATAGCTGATACAAGACTTATTAAACGATTATCAAAGTTGTCATTAGGCGTGGGCCAACACAATATATACTGAGACCATATACATTTGGCTAGAGGTTTTGTCATAGTGTGACAGACCCCTGTGGGCAATGTTTTAAAATCAGTGAGTGTTACAGTTTTATGACCAAATTGGATTTTTTTATTTATTTAATTTTGTAGGATTTTGCTTTAATGTGATGCATGTGGGAGGTATTTAATTTGCTGTAGGCCGGGGCATCTCTGCAGCACTACAGTACTTCATTATGATGCGGTTTTGTTACACATTTTACCTTTATCAAAACATTGTACCTTCTGCGATTTGGATATTGCATATTTCGATTACTTGTGGAGCCCAACTTTGATCTACATGTGTTATTTCACCAGGTCAGGGCTGTGAGATCGTCCAGCTGGCTGCAGTGAGTGGAGGCCACTCACTCAACCTGTACGTCATCCCGCGGTGTCGAATGCAGCGAGGAGCAGCCAAAGTGACCGGCTTCAGGGTCCGCAGACAGAGACTGTACCTCCATCGGCAACTTGTCCTCACCAACTCCCTGCGAGAGGTCCTGGTCTCCTTCATAGCTTTCCTTCAAATGCTCGGACGCCCGCTTGTCATCGGCCACAACATTCGCCGCTTCGACTGTCCGCTGTTGGCTCGAGCTCTCGATGAACTGGACCTCCGAGCAGAGTTTGAGTCCTCAGTCTTAGGCTGTGTTGACACTCTACCGCTGGCTCGGGAGATGCTGAAGGACCGCTGCCTCCAGAGTTTTCGACAGGAGAACCTGGTCAGGGAGCTGCTGGGTGTCAACTACAAGGCCCATGATGCTTTGGAGGATGTGCGTGCATTACAGGCACTGTATCGTGTGCTTCAGCCTAAACCAGAGTTGATCAGTAGGCATAGGTTTACTCTGGACACCATGGAAAACAAACCAGATGCTAAATCTAAAGTGCCCTGTAAGATGCCAGAACAGCGCCCCATGTGGGAGTACTTCAAACAGACAGCGAAGGGCACAGAGCGCAAAGCTGAGGACCATGATGGACAACTTAATGAATTATAAAACCTTTGACATCAATAAATTATTTTCAGATTGAGACTTAAAAAAAAAAAGTCCATAAACAAATGTGACTATAAGGCAGAAGGCTTCGTCAGCCTGTGTATGGTGAATTTGACATTTTGTGCCACAAGGTAGAACATGTGAAACCCACTGGATTTGCTTGATGGCACAAAACAAGCGGGCTGTTGTTCTTCCTGTGCAAACAGAGCTGAAGCTGTGAGAGTTTCCTCCAATGGTTGCTGGTGGAACAAAGGAAAATCTGACTAGAGAGAATCACTTCAAACATCCTCTTCAGTGAAGCAAAAAGGAGAACAATGAACTACAGCACAAATGGATTTTTCCAGCAACAGTTTGTGGACGCTTTTGAAAGGTGAGGGTACGACGAAAATGCATGCACATCTGAAAGTCACACAGTGGCCGCTGCCTAAGCCTAATGCGGCCTTTACTTCTTCGAGACTTCCATTATTGGCTTTGTCAATCTGGAGTTTCAAATCTGTACGCTACAGTCTCACTCCTTTTAGATTATTCCAAAAACATGCACTTTAATTGATTGCACAATCCTGACCAGATTGGAGACATGAGGGTCTGTTTGAGCTGTAGTAAGACTTTGGTCATACATTCATGGGAATCTTAAGATGGCTGTGGAAGTGTGTGTGCTGTTTGCTACTTCTTCGCCATTTATTTCAGTAACAACAAACACACAATGAGTATTTAACAAAAAGCCAAGATTCAGACGTCTGTGTGTGTGAGTTTTTTAAATGTAGATAATGGTGAGCAAAATATGTCTCCTGGCTTGATTTTCAGTCATCCATGTGGGGAAATGGTGATGACTGTTGGAGATTTGCCTTAGGTATATAGTTTGGTTACTGAGAGAATTTGATGTACTTTTATTCTGAATTCTCTTCAGTATTTCGACAAGCTCCACAGAATAGTTTTATTGGAGGTAAATACATCTGCTAATAAATATATTGTATTTCTACAGTGTGTCCCAAATTATACTTGCTGGTTAGTGCTTGATAAATATGTGAATATCAGATAAAACTCTATAACAGTTTTTATTTGGACTTTGAAAATAACACAATATAGCAACATGATATGCTCATACTAGTTAACTGAGTTATCGGGAACTTTGAATCCCCCAAAGTCTGGAGGATGATGTGGTGTAAAAACAAGTGTCTCAGGGTCGACTCTGCAAAGTTATTCAGATAACTCCGTAAACCTGCTTCTTGGAACACGCCCTTAATGTGTTCTGACCGTAATTGTAAGGTTTAAACAGCATACAGTACAGACGCAACACTAAAAGTAAGGAGTTCAGACAGTGTAGTAACAGAACAAGGCTTTATTAAACCACTTTTACATACGCACGTTCTCTGCAGGCCCGGGCTACAGCATCACCATAATCAAAAATGCTAAACCATGCCCTCTCTAGAGACGTATTCCAAGAAATGTTCTTACAATAGTTAAATAAAACAATGATGGTAAAACACTGTGGCCTTCAGATTTGTGGGCATTTGAAAGACATGAGTTACAAGTGAAAAAAATCAAAACATGATTTCTGTGCAAAGTCCTGGACGTACAGTTTTAAAACTAAAAGGTGACTTAAAACAGGATCAGTAACAAAGGTGTAATGAAAAGTTAAACTTCAAAATCTAATTCTGTTTGAAACATTGACCTCTGAGATTACGTCAATAAATTTAAAACATTTTGAAAAGATGGTAAATAGTAGGTTGTTTGTTGACAAAAATAACTGGAGGCTCTAGCTACACTTTTAGAGAAACAGAAGGTTTCTTTAATCGAAAAGATGCAGTGATTTTAACCATAAACGCCCTTCTATCTCTTAATATTCATCCATTTTACAACAACACGCAACTAAAGGGTTAGTACATCTACATAAGAGACAAGCTTAGAGGTCAACCTACATCACTAACATGGTCATGAAGCAGGTCAAAGCATTACCAGGGCTGGCTCAGTTCACCTGTAGTCATTCATTCACGTCAAACTATTTAGAGAAATATTTACTCACCGGTAGGTTTGGCAGGCTGATAGAACATTCATTCTCAAATATTTGATTCAAGATAGCCTATAAAAACTGAAAATCTTCATGATTGATTTAGTTCAGATTGACCCTGGTGTGACCTGGACTATTACAGACTATCGCAGACGTTTGCACCATACTGAAATAATCTAGTTGCAGTATTGTACCAACATGTTGGAAAGTGGTCCTCATAAAAGATCTTACTGTGAAGGTAAAACTACTCACCCCATGATATCGCAATGCACAGGTAAAACCTTTAAAACAGAGTGCTTGTTACAGGGTTCGTTTCTCTCAGTATATAGATGAATCTGTACAAACAACAAAACATGCAAAGTCTCAAAAATTGGCTTCAAATACTCAGAAATACAGACTTGTTTGTTCCTATGATACTAAAAAATCGAATGCAGCATTTTGTTGTACAACTGTACAAGACGGAGATGTGTTAATGGGGTCAAACTGTAAGTATACAACAAGCAGCAGTAGTGCATTTTCAGTTATATATAGAACATCATGCATTCCTGATTCTCATGTAGTCGCACTTAATGGGACGGTGATAGTTGGCGGCCCTTTCGGCTTGCTCCTGTTTTTTTTTATGATTGTTCACTACTTTGAGGAGACGTTTCCAGACCGTAAACATGCGCTGGTTAACAGTTAAAATAGTAACAGTAATACTTTCCAGGGTCAGCTTCACTCTGGCTCATACCATCACATCGCAGTCAAGATAGAAGGCCCTCTCCAGTATTACTGCTGTAAATCACACATGCACAGGATGCACAGGCATCTTAGATCACACTACATACTCTCAACTGTTGATATACTAACGATGTATTTTTCCCCAGAGATGTATATTTACTTGTTCAAGCTAAACTTAAAATGCTAAAACCGTTAGTTGCACCAGTGGGGAAAGACTAACTGCTGGCTCGTATAACAGACATGCTCAGTCCTCAACAAGGTGGTGCTGTCGTTGTACACAGCAGTGAGTGGTGGTGTACTGCACCAGTGTAAACATATCCCCCCCACCCTGTTTCAGTGCTGTTTGAATAAATCCCTGTTAGTGTGTGTTAGGTTTATCTCAGAACAGAAGGTAAGAGCAAACAGCTGAAAGTGTATTATGAATAAAAAGGAAACTGTCAGAAACACTGAAGGGCAACCAGTAGAAAAAGGAATAAAGAAGACTTAGAAATTGCACTCAGTGGATGGAGTTTTTAAAAAAAAAATAAAATTTTTTTTTTAAGAAAACTATCTCACCAAATGGTTTATTTATTAGCTTTCAGTCGTATCCAATGATCTTCATCAGCAGACTAGTTTTTGGCCTGTTGTCATGGGATTCAAATTGTTATTTTTTTCTTGACACCTAAAGGACTGTATCCAGAACAGCTACTAAACAGACGTCATGAGGTTGTTTTCTCAATTTCTGTTTCCAAGGTGAAGAATAAACGCTCATGCAACATTGTAATCACCGCATGTTTTATTTTATTTTTTGGGTCCTGTTCAGTGTTGTGGACATATTTCACTTTTTATTCTTAGTATGTTTCCTCTGTCCAGCACCTATAAAGAATTTGGGATGTGCACATCCTCTGCTTTTTCTATAAGATGTAATTGCACCACTACAGGTAAAAAAAAAAAAAGAGTTAAAACCAATTAAAATCCAGCAGCTATGGATTACTGCTGGATTTTAAAGCTAAAAATGCTGGAGGCGGTACAGCAAGTCCGCAGGTCAAGTTTGGGTTGGGGGGAGCAGTGTGCGCAGACGGGACTGTGCCTGAAAGCTCCTTTAGCATACTACCTATTAAAAAGTGCGATCATTGGGCTCAAACCACAGCGCAGTGTGGACCCTGCTGCGTCAAAACCGGAGGAAAACTAGCACAGGTAGTGTGAGCTTTCAGGCACAGACTCACACCTACAGGAGGCAGCAGGCTCGGAACATGGTCATCCCTGACGGGGAGGTGATGTGCAGGGAGACGCTCTCGTTGGCCGAGACAAACAGGACGGTGCCCCGCCTCAGCGTGACGTCAGAGAGGGCGGCGGCAGAGGTTGCTGTGGCGTCGCCTTCAATGACCAGGAGGATGCTGGCGCTGTCGACCGGAGCAACAGTGTACTGCTTTGCCGAGGCTGGGACCTGCAGGCGGGACGGGACAGAACAAGGTGAGAATGTTTCTTAATGCAACTTCATACGATATTACCGATAATTAAAAAGGTAAAAACATGTCTTACACCCATCGGTCTGTGTCTATCTGTTACTA
Organism: Coreoperca whiteheadi; assembly: GCA_011952105.1. NCBI lineage: Eukaryota > Metazoa > Chordata > Actinopteri > Centrarchiformes > Sinipercidae > Coreoperca > Coreoperca whiteheadi. The sequence goes on along the minus strand of CM022474.1, from coordinate 6,580,668 downwards.
ATGGTGGAATGTAACTCAAGCACTGTAATTTGATGTGCTACTTTATACTTTTACTCCACTACATTTATTTGAAAGCCTTAGTTACTAGTTCCTGATCGAAATTATTAATAAAAAATACAAATAAAATAAATTATAATGTATTATAGGTTAATATATAAAATAATTACAATAAATAAATAAAAAACACCTTTACCAGCTGCAACATTAAACGGATGTGCACATTAATGCATTAATAACTATACATCTGATCACCACTGATATCTGGTCAACAGCCCCATGAAATGATTCTGGCAGCCAAATGATTTAATATCAAAGGCTCGTTTTAGAATCAGTTTCAGGTAGTGACTCAATTTTTGCAGGTACAATAGATGATGAGACTTATAATAACATCCACTCCAAAATTTGTGAGTTTTACGACTTCCATCACCATTCAGTTTTTCCCTAAAGTGAAGTCATCTAGTTAGCTGAGGTTTCTTACCTGTATCCTTATGACAGTGAAGTCTGGCACTGGGGGGTCGTACAGGGACACGCAGGGGTCGGAAGCGTCCTGGACACATGGGAAGATTTTGGAGCAGGCGGGGGCCGGGCTGTAGCTCAGCATCTCACACAGCGTGTTAACGTCAATGTATTTCGGTGTCAGACCGGCCCTCACCGTGTTGTCTGAGCAGGCCATACACTCGATACAGTCTAGATGGATGGATGAATAGACAGAAAAGGAAAGCACGTTTTAAACTGGCAGCGCGGGCAGTCGACTGTCCTTCAAATGGAAACATCGATTCTCACATACAATGTTAAGATACAATCAGCCTGTGATGTTAAATGCATTACAGGAATCATTTCGTCTCCTCCACATGCCTTATCTACTTTTACAGTTAGTGATTTCCCAGAATGCCTTTTGACAACAGGGATGACTATGCGGCTGGCCAAAAACAGTGCTCGCAAAGGCAAGCCTGCCAGTTTTTCCAAAGATTAAAGGTGAACTCAATACTACACATCTTATAGCTGCATTGCATTCTGGTCTGTTGAGGCAGCTGCTAGTGAAGGCGCTGCCATCCCGCTCTGTTTTTACGTAGTGCTGAGTTGTGAGAGAAGCATTAAATGTTTCTAAGGGGCTGACACCAAAACATGTTTTAGATTTCTGAAAAAGTTGTCGTCCACCGCTTCACTGGAAATCCGCGATGTGACTTCACGCATTTGATTTTCTAGCAATAAACACACAGATAAACTGAAACAAAAATGTACTGTGTCTATGTGGGTTGTTAAAGGATAACAGTGACGATATTCTATATTTTTCTTATTGCCAGGACATCCTGAAAAGACGAAAACCAAAAATTAGTTGGTCCTATTAACAAATATTGTTAGTGTATCCAAACCTGGTATAGCTTATTCCTCAAAAACTATTAGAAACACATGAATGGGCATCACTGTTGCACTGGGGGACGTGTTCCTTCATTACCATGAACACACACACTGTAGTTTACTTTGACTCAATCCCACATACACTGTCCTGCTGCAGGACTAGAGCATCAAAATGTGTCTTAATCAATAATAAATAATGTATTATGAGTTTGGGTTTGCTTGACAATAGGAAAAATACAGAATAATGCCATCCTTATCCTTTAACACTTGCTGCTTCTCTGTTACACAGGAGCACTGGAGGGACGCTGGAGTGTCAACAATGTAGGCATTCAGGCACATTCCACTGTCGTACTCATTCGGCCTGGATAAGATCTAGAGCGCTAAATCTCATGAATAGAAACAAAATAGCATCATCTGACCTCCGTAAAGGTAAGCGTGAGGCTCGTTGGCCCCCAGGAACATGGCCTGGCCGGGATCCAGGACTATGTGGTTGAGGAAGTAGATGGAGAAGCAGCCGATGTCTCCGGGATACTGGGAGTGGAGGCGGAGCAACAGGTCACCGTTGCTGCTTGACGTGTCCTTCCCTGCTGCACCTGCACGGGCCACAAACGTCCACAAGTGTGATTATGTCAGCAAAACATGTTTCCAAAGAGGAGAACAACTGAACTGTGCTTTTTCTACATTAGTTTTAAAGCTATCCTATTTACAGGATTAGAAAATGTCTGATTCTCCCATTGGTAGTATCAAAGAAAGACACCGTGGCTCTCCCCCCTCCCTCCCTGACAGGGACACTGAGATGAATGGGCTAAAGCAGCACATGCAGTAGACTGCACCACTTTAACCAGGATTGTCTCATTATTCTACAAACTGAAACATTTGAAAGAGGCTGTAATCACAAAAAGAAATCGACACGTGTCTTTAATTAAATTGATTTTTTGTCATATTAGTATATTTCATTAATTCAGCTGGCAGCTGTCTCGTAAACCTGTGAGGATGCTGGCCCCAGACCGCTGTGCATTGCGCCACATATTGCGCAATCCTCTCTTGGTCAAATAGACTATAGTAAAGTGTGCAACAAAGAAAAGCACAGGCTTCACTTCTATACACATATTGTGCAGTGTTTTGACTCTTAAGTAGTAAATGCTTAATGACAAAACAACTAAACTAACTGAATAAAACCAGGTATTTTGCATTGGCTTTCTGCTGTTGGGAGCTCCAATAGCTACATCCCCCCGACCCCTCACCTTCTTCAGTGACTCTCTTGACCAGCATGTTGAGCTGGTCCACGAACACCTTCTTCTCACAGTTCATCATCCTGGTGAAGCACTTCTTCAGCACCTGGCTCGTCTGAACCGCGTCTCCCATGCTGCACTGCAGCTCCTCCGCTGCCTCGTTTCCCACCAGAGCCCGGAACTCTGGGACAGCTGATGGATGCACACACACATGCACGTGGCATGAATTTATGAACTTCAAAGTGTACTTTACCTCCCCATCCATTATATAAAATACAGTATATGTATGGGTTTCTTCAGTAAGGGCCCACGATCCTCTAATGACCCTGTGGGACTTTGGGACTCACATTTGAGGAATCCCAGGATCTCCTCCACTGGTCTGAAGCCACATAGGCCCTGGAAGCGGGTGAGAGCGATGGCCATCTCTGGCTTGTGGTTGTGGTCTGGATAGTGCTCCGGAAACTGAGCATGGAGACGAGCAGCTAACTCCTGACCAAACCATGATGACAGAAAAGGAAGACGGTTACTGAAGAGTGTGGGCAGAGAGCGCGCAGATGTTCAGTTCGTACGCAGGGCCGATGGTTATACCGTTCAATACTGTTCATTTTCAAACTTGTAGTCTTCGGCCCCACCCGACGCTGACTCGAGTGACATCACTTGAGGTGATTTATCAGAATTCGAGCAGTCTTTATACAACTTTTTTCACACATGCAGTAGTACCCCACAACACCAACCCCCCCCCCCCCCACCCAAACACACACCGTCTATAATCTCTCGCTTGCCCCCCATCTATTGATAGTAATACAACACACAAACACACACACTCATTCACATTT
>CM022474.1:6553568-6576822 GCA_011952105.1 Coreoperca whiteheadi | reverse complement strand
CCCCGCGGGTTCGGGGGACATTACTTTAGGTTATTTATCAGAAATCGGGGAGTCTTTTTACAATTTTTTTTACAAATGGGGGAGTACCCCCCCCCCCCCCCCCCCAACACCTGTGAACAGACTTTGATGTGTAAACTTGGTGCACTTCCCCTTTTAAGGTTTGGGTAGAAATCACACACAAATTTACATTTCCTTGTCTACAGTGGTCGGAACCCACTACAGTTTGTGAGTGGTGAAGTATATCACAATTAATACTTAAATACTAATGATCCTTATGTATATTCAGTCTGATACCTACAGGTATGGATATTCTGAGGATATTGATGATAATGTGAATGTGTAGGCAATTTTTGCTTTGCAACTTTCTGGTTCATATTTTAATCTGCCGTATTCAAACATAGAAAACCGCATAGTGTTCTATGCATTTAAAAAAATCCATCCTAATAATGAGTAATAATAATAATGAGTCAAATTACGCAGAATTTGAACGCTATGCAGTCGTGTGTGTTTGTGTACTCACCCTGTTGGGGTGGGCCTGTATGGACAGGGCTGTATTGACAGAGAGGACTTTGAAGAGGAAGGGCAGCTGACCCTGGAAGGTGTCTTTGACCTTGGAGCCCAGGCAGGCAGGGAAGTGGGCGATCCACTGGCCCAGCGTGGTCTGTGCGATCCTGTTGTCTTTAATCTGGGCGTCACCTTTTGGGTGGGCACCCATCCACAGCTGGAGGAGACCGCAGAGATTACTTCAACATTACGTTCAGATGGATAGTTTATGTCCAATATTTCAAAATACTCAGCATAATCAGCATTAGTGGGTTGAGGCAGAAGCAGACTAAAGGTTGCTGACGTGCGTTTGTGACTGGAAGGTTTACGGGTCCAAAACCTGATATAACTGGAAATATAAAAAGTGGCAAAGTGAATGTGAAACACTTCCACATCCTCAACATGAACCAAATCCACCGAGTGCTGAATCCCAATTAATCCCAGAATAAATCAAACTTGAAAAATGTGGACATGGCAGTTCTGTTGCTTCCCTCCTTTATCCTCCATTAACAAGCTTCCTAAGGGGAGTGAGTCCCAGTTGTCCGCAGGCCCTCTGAGAGAAAGGCCCGGTATCTTACATTTACATTTAATCAATTGATCTAATGTTGGAATCCAAAGTGATTTATGCTCCGTGAGAGGGGAGGAATCCTAACCATCTCACTCAGTGTAAATCACTCTAGAGAAGAGGGTTACTCTAACGCCTTCAATGTAAATGAAGGAATCGTGGACAAACACTGACTGCAGCAGTGAGGCTCAAACCTGCAACCTTTTCGGTACAGGGTGGTCTCGGTGTCCTGGGTCAGCCCTGAGCTGCCACTCATGTGACAGTCTCAGTACTTTTGCTACGTTTTAAACTTGCCATCACTGCTAGATTATGTCTATTTCCACTTAGGCAAAACTTAAATCTAATCAATGAAAACAGTGGAATGCAAGTGAACAATTTTACAGACAAACAAGGACCGTGACAGTTTCTCACCTAACATTTATGGTAATCCTATGACATAAAACTGTTGTGCTAATATGTCGCAGACATGCGAAACAATAAGTCACATACTGTGATGTAGGATTTAACATCCACATAACTCGAAGACTATAAGCATGGCGTGTGACATTAATGTGTCTTGCTGTACGTGAAAATGTCGCCACTGCCATAACCTGAGCTAATACCTTCATGACAAACCCTGCAGGGCTGCTGTAGCTAAATAAAGAAAAAGGTGGGGGGGACATGGAAAGAACGAGGCTCTCTGCCAAGACACTGAAGAACAACAACATGATGCATCTTTTTACTGAGGCCAAGTGTGAACACGGTAGAGCAAAACTTCCAAGACCTTAACGAACTTATAACGCGACAATAAGTTACCATCACAAAACCTGCTACACAAGTGTAGTTATCTTAAACTACACTGAAACTCTAATGGGGGTCCTACACGTGAAGGTCAAATCTTTCAGTGATATCTTAGAAAACTGGAGGGAAAACACATTTTTAACTCTATTCCAGTGTTTAAAAACAAATTAAATTAATTGACCTAGAACAGCTGTTCACTGTAAAATAAAAGCTTCAACTCATGCTATCTCCGATAGTTCTGCTCCTTGGAAACGTTTTGTAGTCCATCGTTTTTAAATGTACAGCTCTGATACAGCTTATAAGGATGAGACATATTCTTTCTGAATTTACCATTGAGTGCTTGCATCATTTCTGGACGATGACTTGGTTTTTTTGTTGTTGTTTTTTACACATTTACTTAATTTTAAATTACAGTTAAAATCATTCTATCACAACCTGTGATTTGTTGTCAAACACATGTTCATGCATTTCATATATCCACTTGTTTGTCAGTAACAGAAACAAGCCCCCCCGCCCCCGTCTCTGAGTAGTGGGGGTTAAGTGCCTTGAACCAGTGTCCTCCCGGTGATAACCTTACCTCTGCATAGGGCTTGCCATCCTCTATGACAGCCAGCGGGTCTCCACCAGCCACTAGTTTGGCCACCTCGCTGTCGTGCCCGACCTTCCCCCAAGCGTAATTTTGCACAGCACAGGTCAGGGGAAACACTGGGGAGGGACCAAATTTAGTGTGTGAATTCTTAAAACAAAAAGTGAATACAGAACTGAATCCAGTATCGGCAAACGGGCCCCCGGTCCTTTACAACTGTAAAACAAACACAACACTCTTTTGTCACCTTTCCTACAGGTGTACATAGGTTTGTATCTCCGTCTGAGTGTCTCTCACATGTAACCTGGTACATTTACTCAAGTACTTTATTTAAGTACAAACTTGAGGTACTTGTACTTTACTTGAGCCGTTGACTTTCATGCCACTTTATTCTTCTACGCCACTACATCTCCGAGGGAATATATTTAACTTTTTTTTTTTACAGCTTTAGTCACTAGTTACTTTCCAAAAGAAGATTTTTTTTACATACAAAACATACAAAGAGCTTATAGAATATGATGTTTTGTGATATATATTAAATGTAAGGGGTGTACCCGTGGTTGGACTTTACAAGCATTGGGAATTGTGTCACTTTGGGCTTTTGCGATGAGCATTTGTCGCTATTTTCAGAAATTTAAACAAACCAAACAATCAACCGATTTAATGGAGAAAATAACAGGCAGATTAATCCATTAATGAAAATAACCATTAGTTAGAGTCCTACACAAAATAGCTAAAAATTAGCTCCACCTCAACCAACTACAACAGTACATCAATGCAGGAGTAATAATAATCTAATGACATAATAGTATGACAGCCACAGGGGACATTCATCTGCATTAGTACTACATTTATTTCTGATTGTACTTACATATTTTAACTTAAATAACATTTTAAGTGCTTGTACTTCAGGATCTGAGTCCTTCCTCCACCCCACTGCCTCTTACATTATCAAACTGTCACCCCAGACAGGAAAAAGCAGAGAGCACGTCTTCCCGACAAAAGTTCTCCTCTCCACATTGCATACACTTTGGATTATAATAAACGGGTTTGTTAACGACATAACCAGCCTTGTGGTTCAGCGAGGCGTGGCATATTTTGACGGGAAATAATCAATCACAGCCTGCCTAAATGTATACCGTTGCCCTCATTGTAAAACAGGGGAAGCAGATCCCGCGGGGGACGCGCTATGGGCAGAACGCCGGCCAGCTGACGATGCAACGTTCAATGACAGAAACACGGTTTGACATTGGCGAGGGACTCAGTCCGTTCACCGGTCAGGATAACGTACACTTCTGCACACGGCTGGAGACATTTTATACGGTGGCGACAACAGGCCGAGCGAGTTGCACGTTATTTCAAAGCGGCGCCAACAGCGCTGCTTTAAACCGCATCCCGCTTCCCATTAAACAACAACAAAACGCCGGGGCTGAAGTAACCCCGTGAAGGCGTCTTGTTCCGTCCCGTCGTGTCTGCAACCCGCATCGGGTGTCGTGTCATGCAAACGCACCGTTGCAGCATTAGCTAGCTGAACGTGTATCGGGTTTGAAAGAGTTATGAAGGAGAAAAGCTCGCTCACCTCTCACTTCCTCCATGGCTGCGACGTCGGCTGGCAGAACGCGGGTGACGTCCCCCCCCCCCCCCCCCCCCCCCCCGGCGGGGGGGGCCCTCCCCCCCCCCCACCCCCCCAGTGTTGGAGGAAGTGGTCATATCCGTTACAGTACCAGTATGTAAGTAAGTACAGTAAAAGTATAATCAGGAAAATGTACATAAAGTGTTACAAGTTACAAGTTATTTGTTATCTTATTGTATTTTATATTCCTGTACTTCTCTTTATTGTATTTTGCTTTATCTTTATTGTACCTTATTGTATTTTACTTAAAACTTCTATTGTCTTCCACTGGTCGGTTGCATGTCTGTAACAAAAAGAATTTCCCCCTGTGACTGTTATACTATTATATATTATATGATTAGATTGTGATTACTCATGCATTCATGTAAAAGCAGGAGTTCACTGTTGTATTTTGTATAGGGCTGCAACTAATGATTATTTTCATTATGGATTCATCTGCTGATTATTTTCTGCATCAAATCGATTGATTGGTTTCGTTTGTAAACATTCTGAAAAAGATGAGAAATGTCGTCACAATGACCCAGGGCCCAAAGTGACACCTGCGCAATGCTTGTTTTGTCCAACCAAAAGTCCAAACCTCAAAATTATTTAAAAAAAATACATGCAAATAATTAAAAGGAAAAGCAGCTTGGTTACATTCGACCACTGATGGAAGCATATAAAAAAAATGCAACTATAATTATTAATGATTTACTTTAAAGCTGCATCTATGTGATCCATTGAAAATAAAAAGTAAATAACGTTTAATTTTGATTAATTTTAATGTTTTGATGATTATGTTTGTATGTAAGCACTGCTCCGTTTTTATGTTATTTTATTTATTTATTTATGTAGTTATTTATGCATAGTATTTATTTGTATTGCTATTTTTTTTCTTTTGCATTACTTTTGAAATAGTTCTATGATGTAATGGTGTATTGAATTTATATCAAGGTCTACTGCCTGTATTGATGTTTTGTTCTGTGTTCAACAAAAATACATCGCAAAACCATGTAGCTCTCTGTGGGAATATCTCAGCAATCTAGTCAGGAGTGATACTAGGTGGTAAAAATGCTTGGCCTGGTCATTAAACTCAGTGCTGAGAGCCACACATAAACTGCCGATCCATATTAGCAACTCTCTGCCTTAAAGGGCTTTTTCTGCAATTTAGCATTGTCCTTTCATTAAGTTGAGAAATTCGCGAGAGACAGATTTAAAACAAATGTCATCCATGCAGCAGAGGTTGAGATCGTCTTACTTTTAGTATGAGTCTAGTACAAAAAGCTGTATCCTACACTTCCCATAATACAACTCAAAAGCATCTCTCATCAGTTATTTCATCACCTGTTAAATGTCCTCATCTTTCAAACTCCATGCACCCAGGACAGTGTATAACGCAGGTGTTTTGCCAATTATTACTGAATAGGCTATTATACATAAATCCCAAGCCTAGGTCTAGTTAGGCCTGATGACATTATCATTATATGATTTCTCAGACTTTAGAAAGCTCCCACCAGAGCCACAGAAGAGATAATATAGCTTGTTTGAGTAGATCTCAGCCTCTTTATGGTTAGTAAACTGACCCATTTAATGCCCCTTTAATTTATAAATATATATATTTTTTTGTTATTCTTATTTTTCGAATAAACATCCAAGGGTTTATGTAAAACTATTTAACCGTCACTCATGACAAAATACCAGTTCTTGCCGTCGCTTAGCAACCACGTTGTGGCTACCTGGCGGTGGAATATTATTTAAGGTTTGTTGTGATGACTCATTATTCATGTTATGTGGACTTTTTTCAAAAAAAAGAACATTTTAAAGACGCCTTTTACATCTTACGTTGCATTATTGACCTGAAACGCACAGGTGGCGCACTTTGTTTCGTCGTACGTGTGTCAATTTACGCACACGTCACTGTCCAGCTGGTTCAGTGCGCCTGCGCTGTAGAGCTCGTTCGAGGAAGTCACAGGAGAGGCAACTCAAACGGCAGCGCAGAGTTTGGTGTTTATTCCCCGTTTCAGAGAGGACGAAACATCACGCAGCCTCTTCAAAAATGTCGGGATTTGATAGCAACCCGTTCGCAGAGCCTGCCAGCGACAACCCTTTCAATGTAAGTGCTGTTCAGGAGCTGGTAAGGCACAGTCGAGCCTGGCTGCTGACATATCATTCGTTAAAAGGTAGCCAGCACGCCAGGAAGCGCGTTGGGCGGATGTCGGGGAGGGATCTACTCCTGCTCTCTTGAGAGCCATTTGGCAACGATGGCATGATTGACAATCCTTCGACCAACCAGCGGACGGTGTTTGAAAACGAGGGCGGGGTACCCTGCTAGCTTAGTTGCAGGAAGTTAAACTGTAGCCAACTAGGAATGTGTGTCAAACCTTTTTAGCCACATTACTGCTGTTGCTATTAACTCTGAAAGGGATTTGTGTCATTGCGTGGATTCTCTAATACGTTGGATGTGATTTGATATAATTTTGGAGCTCTGTAATGTCACCTACGTTAACCAAAGACCTTCAATTTCAGGCTAACTGACGTTACTGTACCTCCATCTTTGCTGCTGGTTTGCTCTATGAAAAGGATTTCTAACCTACAGGATGTGGCTTAGAAGTCTATTCAGTCTACAAAAAGCTCTGTAACGTCATTGTCCTTATGTCCTATATGTATTGAATCCGGATAGCCTTTCTGTGTTCAGTTAATGTTGGCCAATGTTCAGAAGTAGGCCATCTGACACTTGTAGCTTCCAAGTTAAAGTGGCTGGCCCACAGATGCAGCTGTTTCTGCATGTAACGTTAGATGGAAAATGTCAAATACTCCAGTGACTGAATATTGCATGTTAATAGTTTGGGGACTTGTGAGAAACACACGAATGGAAGAAAGGTGGAATAGAAGCAGCAAGGGGCAAAATATCCTGATATTTTCTAACATAGGCCTAAGTCAAACTCCAGTGATGCTGGAGTCTACGTTTCTCATAACATATGCTGATTTCTCAAGGATATGGCCCATGTTTTTACTTTGTAGCTGTAAAGCCATAAACACATTGACCTACCTTTCTGCAGTCGTCATGAAGCTGTATTTATTCGTTTCATCTTTTCCTTCTTATTATGTAGTATAAAGCAGCTGAAGGTGATGGGGTTAACAGACACAACTCCCTCCTGTATTACTGTGCTTTGATAGGTGTGTTCGAAGCATGATATTTTGGTAACCAGGACGTTCCTCAGAAATATGGGAAGGGGTGGGTGGATGTGCAACATTAAAAGTAGAATTGAATTTTAATGCGTTAATCACTCTGGAGAGTTTATAATATGTGATGCCACTGAGCAGCTCAGACACCCAGATTACAGTGCCTTTGAACACTGTACAAGATAAAATCTAATCTAGGTTATAGCACCACATTAGGTCTGTAGCCTGTCATATTTCCTGCTTATATCTGTTAAACTCACTTGCTGTAATTAACTTTTAAAATCTGGATTGCAAGTACAAAATGTAGAGGAATTCAGCTTGTTGCAGAGAGACGGACATTTGCATGGTAATACCACACATTCATGGCTCAAGGGCAACAGGGCTTCACATACAGTATAAACATATTAGATGGTAAATTACTCATACCACACTACATATCAATATGAAGAATCTGTGAAAGGTAGTTTATGATTTCAGTGACGTTACATAACGCAGTCACTCTTACAGTAGTGCAGAGTCACACTGTATTATATCAGGTGCGCAATGGCCATGACGTCAGTGAAGACCACTGTTTGTTTGCTGGGTGTGAAAGTGCCTGAATAAATAAGCTAGTAGCAGCTGGAATATGTGGTTGTCTATGTTTTAGTGCAGAATTTCGCTATCAAGTAGTTATATTCTTACAAGCCTGCAGTCTGCGATTACATTAAATTAGTTGATATGTTGCCAGCGTTTGAAAGAATTTCAGAAGGGCAACATTGAAAACAATAATTGAAAGTGTGCACCCTTTGTGACCTTTAAGTTAAACATGTTGTGCCCCCCCGCCCCCAATCATCTACAGTGTGCTTTTATGACCATGTACTTCTAAATAAATTGTTAGCACAGTAGGGCTGTGATATGCAACACGAAGAGTGACTCAAGTCTATTTAGTAGCAATATCCAATTGCCGGGTACAACAGCCACACCTATGCAATCAAGTGTTATCACAGTAAGTCCTGTTTCCTGGTGCTGGTCCAGTCTTTAAGGTCAGAATATCGTTCTGATTTTCCCCCAAATAGATTTTTTACACACTTAGGTTAGAATTAGTAAAATTTTCAGACCTGAGCAATATAGAACTTCATCAGTATCGAAGGAGAGGTGCTTTTGTGTGCGTCTTCACACTCCTTTGCCGTTATTTTGAACATCGCGTCGCTTAGTCCTTATTTAAGAGAGGCTTAGTGGTTCTTGTCATAAATTTGGTTGTAGCTTTCGTCATTCATTGCTCTCTGTGCTGTGTCCTCAAAAGACGCAAGCAGTCTGCAACTCGGCAGATATTTTCCCTGCTTTTACACTGTGGTGTGAGGTAAACAAATGTTGTATAATACGCTGTTTTGAATATCTCCATAAGATGTGGAGATCAACAAAGCGTTTTTAACGGACGTCATCTGCGCCCCCCCCCCCGGGGAAAGTGTTGAGGGGTGAAACTGCTCAGACATCCTGCTGTTTCCTGCTGGGAATGTTTATAGGTGTGTCATGAGCAAATAAGTAATAGTGAGCACTTTTAATCCCATGGCCAGTGAGTGACGTGTTGGGTTATCATGGGAGGTTCTTGTTCTTTCCTCATACCTTTTTTAAAAGGAGAAATTGGCACAGATTCTAGAAACGCTTCCGGACAGTTGTCAGTGTGGTTAAGCTTTGTCAAAATTTTAGTTTTATTGTATATCAATCTCAGTCCTACAATACTCACAGTCCATTCTGCTGCCATTCCTATTAAAACAACTGCACAGCTGACAGATGCAGCGTTATCTGGGCTTGGGCTACAACTACCGAATATTTTATTATCGATTTATCTGGCCATTATTTCCGCGATGAATCAATTGAACCGTTTTCTGCATGAAAAGTCTAAAAATAGTGAGGCATGCAGCCTATAATTTCCCACAGCCCAAGGTGCTGTATTCAAATATTCAGATATGATGAAGAAAAGCAACAAATCATCACATTTGAGAATCTGGAACCAGCAATTGTTTGGAATTGTTACTAGAAAAATGACACAAATGAAGAATCAGTTTTCAAAATAGTTTGTCGATTTGACCAATCAGTTAATCGACCAATCATCGCAGCTCTAATCTTTAGTGTATTTGGGCATCATGAAATAAAAGGTTATATATTTGCATCTTTAAACCTAGCCATTAAAAATGCTCCACTGTAAATATGAAACTCAGATAAGATGTGTCAGTTGTTTTGCTTTTCGAATAGTAGTAAAATTAGTAAGGTGTTTGTTTGTATTTCATACTGATTATCAGGGAATTTGAAAAATTCTCAGTGGGACTCGTACTCCCTGGTACTCGGGGAACATCAGAGGCTATTGGGTCACTACCACAACATATACAGTTTGTACACAGTACAGTATGTTGTGGTAGACCAATGCGCTTTCTGCGTGGCTGCAGGGCTTTTGCAGGGCTGGGGATCTACAAGTTTCACTGATCCCTTGTTTTTTTTTTTATTTATTTTGTATTTATACAGAATTCCACAATACACATACATCATTCTTTATATAAGTGCATTACCGTATAACGAATAAAGACATTAGACAAACAAGAGGGACAAGACAGGACCAAACAAACCAGGGTGATGGGACAAACCTTCCATTGTCTTTTCTTGTAGGTTTGTTACAATAAAAAGAATATAGAAAATAAATGAATAAAGAAAAAACAATAAAAGTAAAATAAAGAGAAGAGAATAATAATACTGTTTTTCAGAGACGCTGTGATTTAGTTTTTTCTAGATTTGAGTGGTCTGTGAGTAGACTGAGCCAGTGGGATATGGATACTTTAGTTTTGTCTTTCCAGTTCAATAATATGACCTTTTTGCCAGTGGTTGATGCTAATAATATGAATGGTTTGGGAACAGACGTACAGACGTCACCAAGTAATGCAGTGATGGGACATGCTGAAAGTATCAGTAAGCCTGCTGACGACCTCCGACAAGAAGTTTTGAATGTATGGGCAGAGCCAGAGGGCATGGAAGTGATCATCAGTTGTGGTCGGACAATGTGGGCGTATGTTACTTTGGCTGAAGCCTATATGGTCGAGTTTGTAAGTGGTGATGTGGGTTCAGTGAAGAACGTTTTTATTCTGTTAGTTGGGTTTTTGAGTTGCACGTCATAGAAAATGTATTATTACATATGTTTGGCCAGTTGAAATCTGCTGGAAGATTATTGATGTCTGGGGACTGTGAACTGATCCCTTTTTAGCAAAACAGGAACATCCCAACAAACGATTATTTTCATTTTTGATTAATCTGTCACTTATTCCTCAATTAATTATCCGAATCGTCAGAAATTATCATCACAATTTCCCAGCTCCCAAGGTGCAGTCCAAAACCACAAAACACCCCGTTTACAGTGATCTAGAAAAGCAGCAAGTCTTCGCACTGGAGAAGATGCATCCAGAGAATTTTGGAATTTTTTCTTATAAAGTGACTCAAAACGATGAATCAATTAACAAACTTCTTTCTGATTCATTTTCTATTCGATTAATCGACTAATCATTGCAGCTCTAGTTAGTAGCCACTTATTTGACCCATTAATTGCATTGGATGGTGGGTGGATGGCTGGTTTCCTCCAAAGAAAAACCTAATGGCAGGAGGAACAAACATGTTTTGTTTTGTTTTTCCCAACTGTAAAATGGTGTTTAAAAATCTTAGTTTTTTTCGTGTCATAGGAGTGCTTTGATTTAGCCAGGGATGTCTCAGGAAAATTCATGGAATTAATAAGATAATTCATCAGCCTTGCAGAATCGGCTTTAGTCACAGACCTTCACGGTTTAGCAGTTGGTGGCCTCTCATATCAGTTAGTACTGGTTGTTAATTGTGAAGTCTTTGATCATACAGAACCCACTAGAGTCAGTTAATGTTTACCAAAGGTCCCTGCCTGACTCCTGTTAACAAATAAGTCCTTCCCAGGTAATGATTCATCGAGACCTTTTAGAGGTTATTGCATCAATAGCTGGATGTTATTGTACTTCACTTTATGACATGGTCAAAGCATCGTACCAGATTTAATAGTCTGGGCTGACTTTTTTCCTAAGGTGCCTTCAGTGTTTCAGGAACTGAAATTTCCCTAAAGAAGAGTTCATCTGAAGATAAGATAAACGGCATTACATTGTGTGTGTGTGTGTGTGTATGTTTCAGAGGTCAAATATCCAGGGTCAAGGTTAGAGTGAACAAACCCACAGGTCTTGCTTTACAGTTATATCCACTTAAATGTCAGCAAATTTCTACAACTGCACTGATTTGTTGCTAAGCCATCACCAAGCCCCCACCTTGGGCTGGCCTAAAGGCCAGAGACACTGTCCTGTACTTGGAAGGCCTCAAATTCAATCACAATGACCGCCAATATGCAGTTTTATCCAAGTCTCTTTAGTATTAGTGTCTTTGAACAATCCAATCCGCAGAGTATAACAGAAGTCAACCAATTCAAATTGGATTCGGAATTATATTTTGTTAAGAGTCTCCATTGATCCGGTTTATGTATGTGGTGATTAGCTGAGTGACCGATAATGATGAGTGACACGTGTTTTGTTGTGTTCCAGGACCCTTCGGTCACACAAGTGACCAGCTCCGGCGTAGAACCAGTTGACCAGTACAACCCTTTCCCTGCCACAGTAAGTCGTCTGAAACCTGTTTCATTATCTTCTTGGTTTTTTCTTTTTCTTCTCCATGGTAGGCCTGCACGATTCTGGGAAAAATAGGAATCACGATTTTCTTTAGCTTAGAATTGATATCACGATTCTCTGCAACGATTTTTGTCTCATGAAGCGTGATGTTTATTACACACATGAACCATGACAAAACAAACTGGCAGTACCAAAAATATTTGTTTTGGCACATCGCCACAAGCCTACAAGTTTTCATCAATATATCCATTTTGTTTATTTCTGAACTACAGCGCTCGCTCGATGAGTGAAACACGTGACTAAAAGGTGCTTTGTCATTGGCTGAGGGTGAAGCCCTGAACTTTGTGAGACCTGTCCTTTCAAAATAAAGGCCACATTTTTTATTATTATTATTTTTTAAATCTAAGTCATTTAAAATTAAAATCATGAACATTTATCGTGCAGGCCTACTCCATGGTCATCTTTAATTTGGCTTTTTTGTTCTTCTCTTGGTCCTCATCGTCTTTTGACCTGTATCAATCACCCCTCACTTGTCTTTTCTGGCCTTTTGTCTTTTTTTCTTCGCACTTTTTCTCCTCTTATTTGACCTTTAAGGCCATGCCCTGCTTGCTGTTTTGCCTGTATGTTTTGGTCTTGTTCTCCTCTTCCTTTAGTTTTTCCTCGTTCATCCCATCCTCCTGCTTCCACTTACTCTCCTTACCTTTCATTTCCTGTTTGTCTTGGTCTTGTCGTTTCATCCTTGTACTTTTCCTCCCAATCATGTCATGTGTTTGCTTATTGTTACTTTTCAGGAGAGCAGTCGCACCACCCCAACCGCCACCTACCAGCCTGCTGTGTTACAGCCGTCTACAGAGCCCAGTCCACAGGTGAGTCATCCATACTGAATCTTTCTCTGTCTGCCAAACCCTCCACTTATCTGCCGCCATGGAAACAATATTGTGTTGACGTAGACTGAGGGGCAGTACTTCCTTGGGTACGACCCCTATATATCTGTGTCAAATATATTTTATTGCAGCTGTTATGTTATTGTTCACACAGTTGGTACAGCTGTATGCTTCGGTTTTCCACAAAACAAAGCCAGTGCAAAAAAGCACAAACATGGAGAGGAGTGTACAAGGTGACAAAACAAACAGAAAATCAAAAGAAAGCTAAATAAATTCCCCAAATTCAGAAACAAATAAAACGGCCATACCCAGTAGCCACTCCTGACCGATCCTCTACCAGTTCCTGTTTCCTTCTATTTACTCATTTATATGTTTCCCATAATTATACTTTTTATTTTCACTCATTTTGTGGATAGTGTGGAGTTCATTCGTCTTACAATGTTCCCATCAAAAGAAATGTCCAAGCCTGATTTAGCCAAAGATTATAGTAAAGATATCTTGAATCTGTGTTCATGAGTAGAACTACAGATCACCTGTGTCCAAGTATGCCTTTCAAAAAAACTTGCAAAGCGCAGAATGGCTGTTGATGTTTACATTTAGCTAGTTCACAGTGGCTCACCCCTGTGTTGGATGTTATATGTAAAATATAATGCAGGCTGAAATGTGTAGTGAATCATTTAGCATTGTTGCCTTGCAATGTCTGTACGGTTCTGTTGTTCCTGTACCATTTGCATGCAATGTGAAACTCCTGAGAGTTTCTGATGTCTCCGCACTAATGTCACCAAGACAAATTCTTGTGCATTCAGTGGGTTTGTTGAGTAAAGCGTTTCTGACTCTCCTTTTTCAGGCGACTGCTGCTGCAGCTCAGGCCAATCTGCTGAGGCAGCAGGAGGAGCTGGAGAGAAAAGCTGCCGAGCTGGACCGCAGAGAGCAGGAGCTACAGAGCAGAGGCTCGTCAGGTCATTACAGACAACCCCCCCCCCCTCCTCCTCCTCTCTGCAGTGCCAGCAGCAGCACAACTTACCGAGCCAGGAAAACAATATGCAATGTGTGCGTTATGTATCAGAGAGAGGAGTAGAAAACGCATCCTTGCACACAGGCTGTGAAAAATGCTCTGAAATTCACATTATCAGTTGTACAGGGGATCATGCACCCACCCAAAAGAAATAAGAGTGTAAAATTCATATGATTCTCATAATCATAATAAAAAAAAGCACAAAACTATGCCGGTAGCACCCATGAACGACCACACGCGTGTCACCTTTTAGCTTGGTTTTATATTTACATGTTTTTTTTTTTTACCTTTATGTTGTTAGCCAAGTTAGTGTTTGCTTTGCTGAATTAGTCAGTTAAACACAGACATCATTGATCAACACAGAAGTACAAAATTGGTGCCACGGTTCTTAGTTAAAGTTACTCGTCAAGTAAAAATACCAAACATTCGCAGGTTACAGCATCTCAAAACGCAAAGATTAGCTTTTACTTCTTTTACCTTTGTTTATTTAAAACCTGTAATGTGTTGGGCATTTTTTATTGTAAGTCAGACAGTTTTGACATTTGAAAAGACAGAACGATGAACAGAATTGTAATGTTTTATACAGACGTGTATGTGCTTCACTAGATGGAGGAGACAGCATGCAGATGCTCTCATCAGCTGTGTGAGCGGCGCTGTATAGTGTGTTAGTCCCGAGCCAATGCGGTCTATATATAATACACACGCTGTACTTCTTAAATATAACACATTAGACATCTTATCTTACTGCTGCTTCAAAGTAAACCGTAACCTGCAGCGTGGGAAATCTACCAGCTGTGTTTGTCTGCATGCTTGCTAAGTATAGTATATTCCCCTGTGTTACTCTCAATATAATATTCCTGATTTCTACTGTGTGAATAATGAGCAGACATGCTGAAACTGGAATTTTCACACTTAAAGAGTGTGTATTTTTTTTTCATTTTAATATGTGTTCAGAAGGGAAACTGCATTCAGTTTAAGTCATTGTTTGTAAAAACGTCATCCGACGTGAGCGTGTTAATATCTTATTGTTTGTTTTTTTTGTTGAGGAATCAGTTTCAGGGACACTACTTCAGGAGATTTCCTTGTATATCCGCCGTGTTCTTGTTTTTAAATAAAATGTAGTCTTTCTCTAGGGGAAAATTGTGTTTTGGAGATAAGCTCTTCCTTTCTATAACAGGGTAGATGTTGTCTCTTGTCTTGACAGGTAAAGAGAACAACTGGCCTCCACTTCCCAAGAGCTTCCCCATCAAACCATGTTTTTATCAGGACTTCTCAGAGGAAATCCCCCCAGAGTACCAGCGAGTCTGCAAGATGATGTATTATCTCTGGATGTGTAAGTGCATTAAAGTGATATTTTCATCTTGGCTGAAATGAAAGCAGAAATTATCTGTCTAGGTTGTTTTGGTGTGAGTTTCCGAGTTTTGGAGGTATAGGCCGTAGAGATGGCTGCATTTCTTCCTACATGAAACGGCTCACAACAAGGTCTGCATTATTTATGAGTAGTAACAGTGCTGCTGTAAAAATGCCACCTTGTGGCAACATAAACACTCTGCATGCAGATCATACTGCTACCTGCTGATGACTTGGAGCTTGTAACATTTAAGAGGAGCTCTTTTTCCTTTATTTACTCCTTGACTTGCGTAGATTTACGTATGTAGACCTGATTCACTTAGTTTATGAGAGAGTTTTGGCATTCGACCCTTGCTGATGTATGACGGATTAGATAATCTCCAGTTTGGTATTAGTATGGTTTAACATTGCATTATGTTTTTAAGTGCTTAGTAACAATTACTATGATGCTATAACATGTTGTGGTATGTTCCTCAGTACTTGTAGGAGTTGTAGTACAGGTGTTTCTGTGTGCTATATAAATGATGATAATGCCGACACTAGTTGTATTATCATTGACTCTTGTCTCTCTCCACTGTTTCTTCAGTCAACTGTGTGACTCTGTTCCTCAACCTGCTGGCGTGTTTGGCTTACTTCACCACTGATGCGGTCTATGGTGTGGATTTCGGCCTCTCCATCCTCTGGCTCATCCTCTTCGCTCCCTGCTCCTTCCTCTGCTGGTACCGGCCCGTCTACAAGGCCTTCAAGTGAGTCTCCCTTCATAAATGACGCAGTGATGCTGAAAACATGTATGTGTGGCCTTTGCAACACTCCAGTTACTTACTTTTGGTATTTACTGTCTCTGTTAAATACAATAAAATATATAATAATTATAATGACCTGTTCCTTTAAGAGAAAATCAATGCTACATAACCACAAGTTATTTGAGGACATTTTTATCAGAGCTCTCTAGCTTTGAGAAAAAATCCTTATAATTATTGCTCTACATTTTACTTATCTACATCGGTAGCTTCCTTTCTCGTCCCTTATTTCCTCGTACCCGACACCTTATCACGCATTACTGGTAGTTGTAGGAGTTGGCCACACTTCCACCACACATGCTTGCTAAATGGAAACGCGTTAGATGAAAGAGTCACCGCTTATATTTCTAAATGCTTTAACGATCCTTTGAAAATATTTTCCAAAGAGTGACATTTTAAATGTGAAATGCACGTTTTTCTCATTTTTAGGACTGACAGTTCCTTCAGCTTCTTCTTCTTCTTCTTTGTGTTTTTCTGCCAAGTGGTAATCTTCATCATCCAGTCTGTAGGCATCCCCAAGTGGGGTAACAGGTGAGTCACACGCTGTTTCATTTTGACATGTGGAGGGTTTATGGAGTAAAGGTTACGTGGTTTGGATTGTGTCGTCGGTGATCATTGAAGTCTCAAAAATGTGTTTAGGAATGTGGGGGTGGTAGGTACATTTTTTTATGGTACATTGAAATATAGCAAGACCCCCAAGTTCAGGCAGTAAGTTGAAAATTGCCATTTTGGCTTGATTCAAAATTCGAAGGGTAAAAAAAAAAAAAAAGCCCATTTCCAAATCACATTGATATAATTTATAGAGTGGGCCACCATATATGATGATATACTGATTCATAAACAAATAGATTGTAATTAACAGTGGTTTGAAAGTTTAAAAGAAGGGGTCCTACTATGAATAATCAACACATGGTCAGAATAAAACAAGAAAATCAACTGTGAATTTATTCACATCCAAATTGGTGCATTTTTCAGTAAATAGCTGAACGTGTGAATAATCGGTGATTTCGACATTCCTCGTAACTGATGAAGTAGTGTCCTGTACTTGTGGTTCCTTGCCTTTCAGTATCAGAAGTGCTACCAATCAGCTGGCCTATAAGCTGCTGTCCTCCCTTCCTTTCTCATTTTCTGCATTCTTTCATCTCTTCTGACAGAGCCTTTTCATCCTTCAGCCTCTAGCCTGCTGCCTCTCTGTCTGCTGGTAACTCTGTAAGTTTCTGCTGCTCACTGTCTCCGCTACGTCCTGCCAACACTCACTCTCCTCTTGCTTTGTCCCTTACACACTACAAATGTGCTGGTATACCGGTTTTACTGTATACCGTCGTAACACATTCCTATAGTAACAATACCGCCAACAATTTCCTTTCATTTATTTATTTTAGTTTTTGGGGGGTATTTTTTGCCCTTGTTTGATAGCGACAGGTGAAGAGGTAGACAGGTGGAGGGAGAGAGGGGTATGATATACAGCAAAGCTCACTGGCTGGAATTGAACCAACGACTGTTGCTGAGCTGTAACCATTTGGCTACCAAGGCGCTACCCGCCGACAATTTTCTAATATGATTAGCTTTGATGATTGTATTTTCGGCAAAAGTAATTGAAGCATGAAATTGTAACACCGGCACAGCCCTATTACACAACGAGCCGGAATATGACTCAGATGATCGGTTCAGAGCTCTATTTTAAAAGCAGAAGGTGTCGTGCCTTTTGGACTTTTTAAAAATCAGTTGCACTGACTCATTTTTAAATTCTTTTTTTGTAAGATTCAGTTTATGTTGGGTATGTTAGTTTTTACTTTTGACTATTTCAATTTAAATACTCCTCCGTAAGTACTTTGTGAGTGTTTCGAAGTCTTTTAGATATCAGAATCAGAAACCGCTTTATTGCCAAGTAGTTTTACACATACGAGGAATTTGCTTTGGTGTTTTGGTGCAAAACAGTAAACAGAGTAGAAGTATGAAGAACTATGAAGCAAATACTGCGGGGGAAGAGTCGTAACTATAAAATTGACAATAAGATATTAAATAATATTAAACTAGAATGTTATAAGAAAATAATAATCATACAATACGAGTATGTACTAGAGCTGGGCACTATATCGGGTTTTTTTTGCCATATTTTCAAACGTGATATAAGATGAGATCATACCGTTTATATCGCTATAGTTTCATGTAGCGTTAAAATAGCCTTCTTAACCAATTTCTTCTGTAAAGACGTGCCAGTGTTTGCATCTCTCCTGTCTCACAATCTCACCCCACTCTCCCTCTGCAGACAAGATACGGCCCTTGCATCGGCTAACAATACAAGCAAGGGCTGATTTCTTCTGGCTTTAAAATGACCGGCTCCTTCCTACAGCTCCTGTCTTACTAGTCCGTGCACTCCATCACGTCCTTTATGGACTCTAGATGCTGGTTATTTAACTGTCCCGAGATTTACCAAAAAATCTTTTGGGGGGCAGAGCCTTTGCTCATTATGCCCCCCTTCTTTGGGATAAACTCCCTATGCAAAGTCGGAAGGGTGGCTCTGTGAAACCCATCTTGTTCTCTGTGATCTGGCCCCTTCCAGTGTCACTGGCTGGGTAAACATTGAGTTCTACTTCCATAACTAGTTGCCTCAATGCTGTTCTTGTTGCTTCAGTATATGAACCTTTCCAGTGTCCTAACCTCAGTCATGTTGTAATATTAAAATTCCTACCTGTATGTTTGGGATTCTGCCTGTATGTGTGCGTATTCTTACATGTGGCGGCTCATAGTTGTGTCTGATGTTACACTTTAACCTGTAAAGTGTGCAGAGACTCTTTGGGAGATTTGCACTTTAAGTAAACTGAAGTTGGAAAAAGCTCTGTGATTTCAAAATGGCACTTTCCAGTAGGACCCTTGTCTAAGTGGCTCTTCATTTCCCCCTTTTCCATTTTATATTGATACTTCTCGTTTCATCACGGGGGACCCAAGGGGACTCTATCTTGTTTTCCTTTGCGGATGAGATGCAAATCACAAAGCAGCACAATTTAAACAACATATTCTGAAAAAAACAAAGGCACTTTTAGGATATTAATATGAAAATGTGCTCGCATTTTCAAATGTGTTTTATTTGACCTTTTAGAGCATGCATTCATATCAAAACGTTATGACTGGCAACCTTCATTCTGCCTCTTCTCCATGTATCTTCTCAGCTTTTCACGCTGCTTCTTCAACACATTCTTCTTCTCTCCCTAAATGTCACCCAACTCTCGTCTAGAATACGTGTGTCCTGTGTGTGCAAACGTTCCATACTGTTTTAATTAATGTTGTTTGTGAGATCACCTGAAACTTAATGATGTTTGCTGACTCCAGTGGTTGGATCGCTGCCTTCACCATCATCGCCAAAAACAAGGCAGTGGGAGCCATCATGATCATAGTGGCCATCCTCTTCACCATCTGCGCTGTGCTGTCTGTCATCCTGCTCAAGATGGTGAGCGTTTAGTCACTTTTTAAAAATATTTGTGGGTTAGCAGCTGTGTGCTTTTCCTTGTGAGGGCTAATTTTAGTTTTATTTGTATTAACATTCAAGTTTGAAAATGTGACCCCAAATCTGGCGTTTGCGCTAAAATCTCAGGAGGAGTTCGGCCAAAACAAACAACAAGCCACGCTAGCGGATCTGTGACGCTGTACCTCTGCACAGCAGTGCGCTGAGCTAAACGCTAACGTGCTCACGATAACAATGTGACAACATGCTAATGTTCAGAAGACCATGTTTTCTGTGGTCACCATAATTTAGTGTGCTAGCATGCCAACATTTGCCAGTTAGTTCGCACTACGCAGAATCTACAGCGGGGGGTCAAGGAAATTGGTTTCACAGGTATTTGGTCATTAACCAAAGTCATTAGCAAGCAAAAATTTAGAACCAAATTTCAAAGAGGGACATAATGAATGGGACAAATTGTCATGACAATCCCTGCAGTGGTTGTTGGGATGTTTCAGCCTGGACCAAAGTGGTGCACCGACCAACATATCCATCAAGCCATTCTGCCAGCGTGGCTAAAGATGTGAGCGTAGGGGTGAGCGCTGGAATAAGAAGGTTCAGGGTTCAAAACTCTCAGCAGGCATAGTAATGGTTTAGTTACTAATATCAATCAACAGCTACTGTTTGTGCCATGGCTAGTAAAGGTCTTAACTTAGTGTAGCTTTGAACTGTTAATATTAATACAAGTGCAGAAGTTGATCAGGGCTAAATTTAACTATATTGTTGTGCTATATGTCACTATCCTTCAAGACTGTGACTCAGGGCAGCCGTTTGCTCACAATCGCTTTCTCTTCAGGTCCACAGCATGTACCGCCGGACCGGAGCCAGTTTCCAGAAGGCCCAGCAGGAATTCTCGCAGGGTGTCTTCACCAGTAAAACCTTCCAAACAGCTGCTGCTGGGGCAGCATCCTCCGCTGCCCAGGGAACCTTCCGGGGAACCAACTAATGGTAGACTGAGCTAAGCTAAGCTCCATCTAACAGGTCAAGGTCTATATGTTATCGGATCTAGATGATTAAGTTCATTGAGGTTGAAGGTTCATTGAGACTCCAGAAACAGCTCCTGCCTTTCGGAGCCAGCGGCTGCAAATTATAATCTAACCTTGTAATGTATAGACCTTGAGCTAGGCGAGGCTACATTATTAGCCTCCCTCCTTTCACCCCCACTGTCAGTGCACATGTAATTCCCCATATTAACTTTGCTTTTCACATTCAGCATGTCTCGCTTGGGTGTAAAAAGCAGTCGAGGGGAAAGTTACACATCGAGGGCATTCTGGGGGCGGAAAGCATGAATGAAGTTGACTGATCGCTATTTCAGTGTGTCCTGGCTTTGTATATTTTGTGTGCTCTTTTTGGCAATGCTCTTCAGTGTAAAATGTGACAGTGTGTGCGCGTGTGTGTGTGTGTGCGAGCGCGTGTATGTGTGTGTGTGTGTGTACTTGCATGCTGATCACATGTATTCATGTGGGTGCAGTACGCTTTTGTTTCTCCACACCAATGGTGGACCCTGATTCTGTAATGTAAATCAAATGAAGTGTGTCTGTTTGACATCGATTTGCCTTTTTTTTTTCTGTCTCAAAAGCATTTCTTCTTTGTTGTTGAACCTATTTTGGCAAACCACCTCCTTTTGCGTCCCGCAAATTTCAGTCTAATGAGGAAGAAGAGTAACCGTAATAAATCATGTCGCTGGCTGGCTTTAGGTTTTTGGATGTGACAGTTACTGTAACCAATCATTTTAAATCTGTGGTCAATTATTCAATAAGGAAAAACACTCAGAATTCTCAGACAGACCTCCACATCACTTTCAGATTGTAATGCTGTGTTTTTAAAACGTGTGCCTTTTGACTTTTGCCGGGAACCAAAGTTTCGGGAAGATCTTTCTGAAAAACCATTGTGGTGTCAGAAAAGTGATGGAAATACTGCACACTTAGGTATTAGGTATCACACGATGGTTTCTGCATAAAGATCACATCCACAGAGGAAATCAAAGTGTTTTGCTTCAATTCATTTCAAACAAACTTAGGTTTTACTTTAATTTAGAATACAAAAGAGAATACAGTTTGGTTTCACTTTCACTATCATTAAAACTGCATTTTTGATCACTGCCTTGCTCAAGAGTTTTTTCTAAGGAAATCTAAGCAATACTGACTATAAAAATGAAAAATAATGTGCTAATAAAATAAATGACCATTCATACAGTTTGCTGTAATGAGCTGAACCTATTCTATTGATTTCACTACTAACAGTAAGTGCAGGAGGAGGAACGGCTTATTTTTCACTAAGATTAACAGTGTAGAAATGTTAAGTGTATACAGCCAGTGTGAATCTTTAGGAATAATCAGAAAAGATCTCAGAGTCTCAGACTTCACAGCACTCTGATGAGGTTTGATAGTCCATGACAGGAGAAGCATGACACGAATCTCAGATTTCACTGAGGTGTATTGTGATCTGTAATTTCCGCTGGAGCGGTGCAAACTTTCAATAACACCTACCTTACTCTTAAAAGAGAACCAGTGTCGCAACATCTCCTGTATACAGCTATGGTATTTCATTTTCACTCAATTCTCCTCCCTGTACCTCTCTACTCTCAACCACCGAGCTCTAAATTATTTGTGTGCTGATGTATATTTTCTGTGTGATTTCTTATATGGACGTGTGTTTATTTGATGTACTGTTTTAAAACATCAGCGTGGACGTAACCTAAGTTAGCATTCCTAAAAACACAACTGCAAGCTCAAGATCAATTGTGTGATGTTCTTGCAGCAGATAGCGGTCTAATTTAAGGTTCGATCTTACATCCATTATATCATACAAGAGTTGTATTCATTCGCACATCTCTGTATGCATTGTTTTGGGAGAACAGAATTCAGTTCCTTTTGTATTTCAATATTAAATATAGCATCTAATAAAATGCTTTGCTTTCATTTAAAGCTGTTTGGGTGTTTTCTTAGAAGTACATCCTTGTGGATGTTCTAAATGTTTTACAAGGATTCTGAATATACTGTAAATGGGAAGTCTCTGGGTTTGCAGGAGAGAAGAGGTTCTGGTTCCTAATTTAACTTTGTCCTATCGGGTTGGCGAACGCTTGTTTGGCATTTCTGCACTGGTGATATATTTAATCACCATTTAATCATGTTTTTCTGTTCTTAAAAAAACATCTGCCTGTACCTTTTAAATTAAGAGAGTTGAATTAAGTTACTTGAATGTGATAATATTACAAAATGTAAAGGCACTTTTTACTATTAAATCACTTCATGAAACTGGCCTAAAAGCGTGCTCACAAACTGGCATTTCAATTTAGCTGGCTGCAGATTCTCCGCAAGGGGGAGCTGTTTTTTAGTCATTTTCAGGCCAGAATACAAACCTGCACCATCTAAAGCGATGGTTTCCAACCTGGGAGTTGTGTTGAGACTTACACATGTAGACATGTAATGCTGACTACTACTTGCGCCACCTGCAGAAAAGAAACGTCACCGATTTTTCTTGAATTTTTCTTGCCTGTAGGGGGCCCTGGCTGGACTGAAACTGCAGACACTGTAGTTGCACAGATGATTTTGTTTGGTGTTTCACATCAATTGTTACTATTAGATTCTCTAATGGTTTGCTGATGTGTTGCTTACTCAAGGCCATTTTCTCACCTTTTGATGGCAAGTCTGACACCTCTGTGTCAGTTTCCTCCTCCTCTTTATTTAAAAAAAAAAAAAAAAAAAAGACGGAGGGGACCGGCCCCCACCCCACGCAGGGGGGGGGGGGGAGGGAACACACCCCCGACGCTCCCCCCCCCCCCC
>CM022474.1:6543485-6553543 GCA_011952105.1 Coreoperca whiteheadi | reverse complement strand
ACAAAAATAAAAAAAAAAAAAAAAAAAAAAAAAGACGGAGGAGACCGGCCACAAAGCGAAGAGGGGGGACAGACGATGGTGACCTCTCTGTGTCTGCAGTGACCTCGACTCCAGTCTGTGGGGAATCTGCACTGAAACCCAACTTGCTGCTCCCACCATGCGTCTGTCTGTCACTCTGCCTTTCTGTCTGTGTTGCTTTCTCCAGGGTCTGTCCGTCACTCTGTATGGAGCTCAGAATAACTGCAGCCACTTGCCATCAGCAACTGGGCCAGACAGGCCACCTACCTACCTGAGCAGACAGACACTGCTTTGGAAATACGACAGTGCAGTTTCACTCATCTCTGCAAGCTTAAAGTCCGAGACAGTCACATGCTGAAAGAGACTCAAGCCAATGACGTATTTTTAAGTGTAGGCTTCCCTTTATTAACGCCTGTTGTACATACAAGGTGACGTACATACAGGAAAACAAATCCATGTTTTGCTGACATAGTAAAAAGTAATGAGAGCGAGGGAAGGGTCACATCCCAGTGGCTTATCTTTAGCGTACTACAGTAATTACCTAAAGATCTAATTACCAACACCTTGGTTTCCCTAACAAGCCAGCCACGGTGTGGGTGTGTTCGACCACGTTAGCAGTAAGTGACTTCACGTGATATGTCTTACGAAACCTTCCTGAACTCTATTTCCACATCAGTCACATCCCGAAGTGTTATCTATGTGATTATCTTTGCAATAAATATGATCAGTAAACTTCAAATACCATTTTGTTCTGCATTCCCACTGGGATAGGAGGGCCCATCTACGTTCAACTACACATCCTACAAACTGCTTGTGTTTTCCACAGTTGCTTTGTAGTCTGTTAAAGATGACCAGTGGTGGAAGAGTATTTCCATTTTATGCTACTTTCTACTACTACTCCAACACATTTCAGAGGCAAATATTGTATTTTTTTACTCAACTACATTAATTTGATAGCTTTAGTTACCTTGCAGATTCAGATTAATAATACAAAAATAAACAAACAAAATAAATTATGATGCATTATTATGGATAAAGATAAGACTTTATTTATTACAATGAAAGAACCGTATGTAAGTAGGATCTACCTCAAGTGTACCTCAAGCTCAGCCAAATTACAAAAAATGACTTTTGTCACTCCCAGTACCAATTCCACTGGGTGCGAGTGAATTGGTTTCTTCTTAGCTTGTACATGGGATCAACAGGTTAAAGTTTGTCTCCACACCCTCGTGCTACATACAGATTACCTGAAGACCATCACGAAATTTCTCCGAAAGCCCTTCAAATCATCCAAAGTACGTATAAAGTCACTTAAGGCACAACATGTAATTAATTATTCAAAGCATGGACATTAACTCGGATTTGTACCTGTTTTAGCTTGCTTTTAAACTTTGTACACACTTCAAAAGCATTTATAAGATAGATTTGGGCCTATTTTATTCTCATAATATTTTCTCCTTTTATTTTTTTGATACACGTTTTAATTAACACCTGACATTTTTATACTTCAGTGCCCTAGATATGATTCAAATACACATTTTTAGTTTATGCAGCCTTCAGAGTTTTGATGATTGTAGAATATATTGAGTAATTAAAAAAAAAGGTAAGGAACCAGTCTGTTAGGTCAGAGGGATACTGTATTTATGTGTGATTTGGCCTAACAATGTGTTTTAACATCTGTCGTCCAGCGGATGGCGAGGTGGACGCCAATAGTTGATACAATACTTTTGACAATGTGGCATTGGGTTCAAAATGATCTAATCTGCTACTTGTTTGAGAAACTGACAAAAATCTGTTTTTCTGCCGAGTGAAAAAAGGGAATTAACAGTATAGTAAATTAAATATTAAATATTGGAAGTATCCTCAGGAACAGTGCACTAATATGTATTTGAGTAGAGTCACATTTTTTCTCAAAATGAAAGGAAAAAATTGAGTTTTATAATTGTGCAGAATGCGTGATCTGATCATCTACTTCAAAACCGTGCTTTATTTTATGATCAAACATTTGCTTTGTCTGTTTTTTTCTCCTTCTTTTCCAATAGAAACAAGAAAACTGAACTGAAACTAAATTCTGGCGGATCTGACACTTTTCTCAGCCATAACTTACAGAGACGTATGTAGCTTACGTCATCTACTCACTTGTAGTGAGTGTGTTTATTACCACCACAGGGAAGCATTACTGTGGTTTGGTCTCTATGAAGTGAAGTGCTGAGTCACTGTCAGAGAGCCCTGCAGGAAAACACACAAACGAAGTGTGAGGTATCTTCACACTGCCACTGTAGGACGTCACACACTGTCTCTTCCAAACACAGCTGACTGAAGAAGGTAACAACTGTACCAAACTGATCAAGTCATACAGACTCTTGTTTATTGCAAGATATTTAACCGTTTAACTTTGGCTTAATTTGAATTCAAGAAGAGAAATTATGTTTTTGATAACATTACGAATCCTTAAGAAAACAGCACATGAAAACGGAACTTTAATAAGCACATGGCCTAAATGAAAATGGAAAGTACCATTTGCATCAATGCAAACTGTAGAACTGGGACAGATCTGAAAGCGTGTGCTCCTATTTACAGCGATCTCCCGCCACGTGTTAAACCAGTGCTAATTGCACTAACAGGAAGGTTCAGGCTTACTTGTGAGGCCCAACAGAAGTTGGTGTGGACCTCCCTTATTATCCTCTCAGTGCGGTGCCGACACTTTATGCTGAGGCGCCCTCTGCGACACGCTGAAATGTGCCAAGCTCAAGGTTGACCAGGAGAAAAGCTGAATGAGGAACATTTCTCTGAGAAGAAAGAGGCTATTTTAAGGCTGGTCTGCATTCTCTCTCTGTCTTTATCAGAACGGCCTGAGCGTGTGTGCGTGTGTGTGTGCGCGCATAAAAACACGTCCTCCACACTCACTGCTCAAGACCGACTACGTTCATACATCACCCGAATGCTAAACGGAGGCTGACGGGGAACAGCGGTGCCTGATTGACGTTTAGAGTGGCGCAATCCTGCTTGACTGTGCGCGCACTCGTTTCCATAACACGTCCTGCTCCAGTGTCAGGTTATTATTACGCTCAAGCAGTCTGATTCAGGATTTGTGAGTTTCCAGACACATTAGCGCTGAGAGTAAAATGCTGAAGCTTCTAGGATTGCTTTTCTCGTGAATAATTGAACGTATCTACTTTAAGCGGCATGATAGGGCATAGGTTCTACAGCACGAATGATAAGAGCGAGAGCTGCTAGACCACTATCAACCACTGGCTCCTTATGCATTTTCTATTGTAGGGAACATGTACGTTGTACACATGTGAAACCGTACAGTAGAAGGCAGTATTATGTCAAAATAGGGTTTGTGGGACATTCGTGTTTTTCTACTTGCTGGATGCCAGAAAGTATGTCGATACACAGGAGATCCTCTCGGTGGTGTAACAAAACAGGAGAGTAACCTTCCTATGCAGCTGCACTGAAACAGTAACTCAGTCTCCAGTTTATTAGGTACACCTCTTTAAAACTGATGCAGTCCAATCCAACTGTCTTGCAATAAACCCTTGTTTGAAATTGTTTTAGGGAGGTGTTGATTCAACGTTGTGATCATCTTGCTCCTGCCTTTCACAGTGAGGTGTTTGTTATTTAGCCTGCCGTCGTTGATATAAACGTGGTGGGCAAAAAAAAAAAAGAAGCAGCTTGTTGTACCTAAAGCACCGGCAGCTGAGTCGTCTCAAAATGGTTATTTTGTCCCTGCAAATTAGTGGACCGTTACCTTCAGAGAGTGTTGTATTATGGGCTGTTTGTAGCTTTAATTTTGCTAGGCTTGCTAGTACTTAATTGTCTGTTGTGCAAGTATCCAACTCTGCCCAGTGAGCACACTTTAACCTGAACGTTGCAGGAGTCACACAAAAAAGAGAACAGATGTAGCCTCTCTCCCAGGTTCCCGGTTTGACGGTTAAATACATCCAGAGGGTCTGTCAAACTGAAAGAAAAGGTGTCACCGTGAGAAGAGAGGGATAACAAAAGAGAAAACGACACAAGCTAGCCCAAAAAAAAAAAAAATGTTTGCAAGACGAGAGCTGGGCAGAGAGACGAGGCTGGAAAACACACCTGGACGAGCCACGCAGAGGTGAGGTCATTTTAAGACAGTGCGTCACAGGTGTGCGCGAGAAAACGCCCCGATGGTGATACCGAGCTTGTGAATTTGGCAAATGTGTCCTGGGTAACGTTAACATTAACAGAGCCGGATAAACGTGCTTAGCCGAGACTCTGCGTCGCGCGGAGCTAACGCTAGCTCGTTACCGTTGCGTCACCTGTGACCTCACGGGGCGTCCCGTAAGCAAACCACGGTGAGGACAAGTCAAAGCGTCGTTTTTAACCTGTTATTCAGGAGGGGTTCGCGTCGTTCAAGCTATCCCGTCATCTCAGGGGTGTCTACTGTCTGCTAGGATGATACCCGGGTTTCCCGGGCTGACTCTCTGCTGAGAGGTGACGAAAATACCTTCTGAAGGTGCAACCCGCCTCTGAATAGCAGGCAAACAATAAAATGGTGACTTATCCATACTACGGTTTGCTCAGCTGAAATGTTTGTAAGTCGAACTGAATCCACTGGTTGATGTAGACTCTACCTATATAAGACGTGTAATTAAAGGTCCAGTATGTGACATTGAGGAGGAACTATCTGCAGAATTATTCAGTATAACTTATAATATTTATAAGTATGTTTCTATTGGTGTACAATCGCCTTAAAATAAGAATCGTTGTGTTTTCGAATGAGCCGTTTTTAGCTACATAGGGAGCGGGTCCCCTTCCACGAAGGCCGCCATGTTGCACCGCCATGTTTCTACACTATCTCTGAACGGGTAGCCTATCACTGGACATTTCGTAGTTTCTCCTACACGCTTGGAATAGGAGGGTGAGACGAGCGGAATTCAAATGGCTGCAATCTGCAACTTCACCTCTAGATGCCACTAAATCCTACACACTGGAAATGTCTATTATTGTTGGTGCGCTACTTACATACAATCAGAATATATTAGTTGTGTTATAGCATGTTTATCTTGTTAAGTGTTTATTATCTTCAAAAAGTCTACATACAAAAAATATACAGTAACGAATGTGCAGCTCAATAATGACAGTTCGACACGTTCACCAAAGCGCTCTTATTTTGAAAGCTCCACCGGAAATAAATCATTTTTTTTTGTATTCTGTGCAGTTTGACACGTTATCCCCTGTCTTCCACCCCCCTCCCCTCTCAGCATCCTCCGTACCACCGCACCCCCCCACCCCACCCTACCAGACTCTTCCCCTCGCTCACACCGGTAGTTGTCATGGCGATGGAGTCAGCCTCGGCGTCGGGTCCTGGGGTTGTTGCCATGGAGATCCCGGTGCGAGGTGCGCTCCCGGTGGTGGAGGAAGACGAGGGCTACAGCGCGCCGGCGCCAGGGTCCGAGGAGCGACTACGGTACCGTCGAGAAGGAGTGAGACGGCGGCGCGGGGTGCCGTTCAACCGGGGCAGCTACTACATGCTAATAGTGATCGGGGAGATCGGCACGGAGCACCAGCTGGACACCGCCAGAGCGCAGATAGAGCGGGGTGAGTGACGGGCGAACCGCCGGTACGAATCCGGGAATATCATCTGTTTGGCAGCTGTTTTTCAGTGTGTAGAGTCGGGGAGGGAAAGTCATAAAAAAAAGCTTCAAACGTGGATACAAACATTAACAGGACAGAAATGTTTTGACGCAATGGAGAGGATAGTATCCATAGGTAGAGGCAGTTGCTGCAGCATTGCACCATGGGACACCACGCATTTTCTCTTACCAGCAGTGAACTCTGACTGTAAAATTGCAGACTCAAGTTGTGAATGCTGCAGAGGTTTTTTTTTACTATAACAGAGCAGTATTTTAGCAAGCAGCCTCCCCCTCGGTTTTAACCAAATACTGTACTCTATTACAAGGCTACTAATCAATGCATGAATCTATAATTACCAATTAAGCAGACATTAACATACCTGACAATCAGCGTGGCTGCGTGAGTGAAGTAAAACATGCATTTCCACCCTGCACAATAATGTGCCCGTCTGTGTTGCGGCAGCCATCTAAAATGCTTGTTTGTGTGTGTCTACATGGATGGGGTGTCATGTATCCTCCAAACCTGCAAACAAACAAAATCTGCAGGCTGTGCTGAGCAATGAGAACACAACAACTTCACGGATATTATAAAGGGAGTCGCGTAGCTCTCCGTTTCCTGCCCGACTCTTATTTTGTCACGCTCGGGCATCATTACTCAGCTGAATGTCTCCGCACTGTCTGAGTTCAAACCCTGCTTCTCCTCTTGAGGAATTACGGCTGATTCTGTCAGTGTCGGCTGTCTGAAGTTCAGGGATGTAAGGGGATTGTTGATGTTGCTTTTGTGCGCTGGACTCAGGAGTATGCCAGTCAGCAATTTTCTGCTCAGCCGTTGCCACTCTAAGCTATTCTCAGTCTAGATGCCAGACCGGCGCCATAGCAACCCCATCCATCCCCTCTGACCTGCTCTTACTGTCGTCAGGGATTTGACAGCTCTGCTGCTCTGAGGCAAGCTCAGTATCACACAAACACCCCCGGCTCATTAAAGCATCGATTCTTTCGCCCTGGCCGGTGTTTTAAGTGTGACTCAGTGTGAATGACCTGCCATTGACGCTCATCAGATGTTGGCTGCAGGGTCCTTTTTTTGTGGGCTGCAAAAAGTCACCCTCACCGCAGTGTTGTAGTCAGACACGGCCGAGGTTAAAGGCAGATTTTCGATTTAGTTTCCTTTTAAAATCTGACCAGTGCTGCAAATAATAATCCTTTTCATTATAGATTAAGGAAAATAATGACAAATAAAATGAAATGAACTTTCCCCAAATCCAATGTGGCAGCTTGAAATTGCTTATTTCCTTCATCACAATTTCCCAAAGGCCAAGCTGGCATCTTCAAATAGCTTGTTTTGCGAACCAACAATCCAAAACCTAAAGGTAAAAAAAACAAACAAAAATGCTGCAAAGTCTCACATTTGAGAAGCTGGAACACGGGAATGTTTTGCTTTCTTGCTTGAAAAAATGACTTTAATGGTTAATCAATTATCAGAGTATTTGCAGGTTAATTTCCTCTGATGAATAATTTATTTTAATGTT
Organism: Coreoperca whiteheadi; assembly: GCA_011952105.1. Taxonomy (NCBI): domain Eukaryota; kingdom Metazoa; phylum Chordata; class Actinopteri; order Centrarchiformes; family Sinipercidae; genus Coreoperca; species Coreoperca whiteheadi. The sequence continues at coordinate 6,546,387 of CM022474.1, read as the reverse complement.
CTTTTTAATTCTAAAACTAATCCATCAATCGAAATAATCGTTTTCAACATCAAATCTGACAAGTTAGCAGGTTATCATTACTGCCTTGTCCAGATTCAGTCTGTACAGAAATACTGTGTTTCTACAATTTTGGCTTTGCCATTTGCGAGCTCTGTGTATTTGAGAGGAAATTCTTTCAAACACTGTATGAGCTGCCTTAATATTCGTTCATGTTTAGGGAGTACTATCAGGAGACAAGTTTTAATGGGTCTCTTATGTTAATCCAAACACTTGTGCAGCGTACATTAAATGACAATGGCATTTTATCCTTTCACGTGTTTATATTTTAGGCCATGGCATACTGTTTGCCCCCGGTTTCCACTTTAAAATTACAGCCCAGGGTTAATATATTTATCCTCACAGTGCCAGTTTTATATAAATCTGATTGGACAACAAGTGTCCTGCTGTTGTTTAATCACAATTTTTCTTCTTTCCTCTGTGTTTGGGGATCCAACATTTGAGTACAACCCCTACAGCTTGAAAGATATGTTCCTTAACTCGTATAACATTGCACTTCTGATATGTTTTTTTGTTGATTTCCCCATCTATTGTCTTCATTTGCACCAAATTTGAGGCCCACCTCGTGCAACATGTATAGTCCAGTATGTGGTTTTATTTATTTTAGTGTCCCTGTACTAAATCCCAAGCACACTTTATTGTTCCTGAGATGAGAGGCTGATCAGACATCACAAACACGTTCGGAGCTTCTGATCCAGTGTTTCTACCAGAGGTGCCGGGGGAGACAGTCAGGCCTATAACAGCTTTTTTAGATTTAGCAGATCAGGAACGTGGAGGCAGCGAAGACACCATGTCCCGGCCCTGAATTCAGATTTTGTATCGGATATAACTTTGAACCACTGTGGTAACACTTTTCCCTCCGCACAGGCTAGTGTAGGTGTTCTGCAGCATTGAGCAGCCATAATCCTTTGGCTGCATCTCAAACTGAAAAATTACGAGATATTTTACACACAGGGCAATAAATGACTCCCTCAGTGACTGATGAGGTATTAATAACATATTTGTATTAATATCATAGTTAAAATTTCACATCCCTCCCATCCTCCTACCTTTTGTATTCGACGTGTGCCTCTTGTCGGTTTGGAAAGTGGCTGTAAAAACATATGCTCATTATGTTCCGTCTGTATTGTAACTCACATAAATCAAACTTAGCACAACTGCTCTGTTAAGGAGGAAACTAGAAACCTTTTACAGCCACCTTGTAAGACTACAGCAGAGAAGTGTTTGATCCTAAAAAGGTTTTGGGTGGAGTTTCAGCTGGATCGCTTTAATGCTCAGGTTGTTCACTGATTTGAGTTGCGTAGCTTTACCGGCCAGACTGTGGTGAAGGTCTTATTCAGGATCAAATTAATCTTTGATACACCCATTTCTGATTCTGCATGTTGCCACAACCAAACATAAGAGAATATTTCAAAATAAATTTGTTTGGTTTGTTGAATTCAAAATGTTTGCCCCATTTGGGACGTTCTCATCCACTGATACAGCTTAGATTCTACCTTTTTGTGTCGCTTGTCCAAGTTAAGTTATTGAGCGTGGCGTATTCTTTGTCTCGTCCCGGTGAGCCAAGCTGTAATTGGCTCATTGCTGCCCCCTGAAGCTGGAGAGCAGAAAACAGTCACTGCAGCTATGGTTGAAGAGAACTGACATAGCCATAGTAGCTGTTTTCTCCCCTATTGGTCACAAGGTGCGGCAATAAACCCTTGTAAACAAACTTGTACTGGCTACACAAAGCTGAGATTTATGCTTTATCGGAAGTGTTTTCAAGCAGTATGTTTTGGTTTTACAAGTACGAAGGCATCAAGTTTGAGACCCAAGTTGTCGCTTTGGCAAATGTACATCTAGTGAAATTCCCCTTAGAACAATAAAGAGCAGCACACAGCCGCTTCTCAATGGGAAGCATCAGTGACTGTCTCCCACACAGTGGATACGAAGGTCCCAAGCTGGGCCATCATTATGTATGTATATTGATGTGCACGTCTGGGTGACTCTGAGTTTGAGCAGATACTGAAAACTAAAGGTAAAACATTAACTTGTGTAATATCAGTCTATCCTGGTCTCTCATCATAGGAGAGTGAGCTTAACTGGCTTAATTTAACTGGTATAGTAATGTGTCTAGTTATTATTTTCATTATTGATTAACCTGCCAAGTCTCAGTTATTATTTTTTAATTCGTTCATTCATGATTTAGTTTATTAAATGTCAGAAAATAGTGAAAACGTCCAACAGAATTTCTAAAAACCTAAATGTTTGTGTTTTGCGACCAACAGTCCAAGGCCCCAGAGATATAAAATTTATAAAATGATATGAAAGAGAGAAAAGCAGCAAATCCTCACATTTAAGAAGCTGGAACCAGCAAAGGCAGGCATTCTCGCTTGAAAGATTACTAGAATGATGAATTGATTATCCATATAGCTGCCATTCATATTCTGTTCTACGTGCATGGACACAAAGCTGGTTACTTGAATACTAAGTGAAGTAGATTGAAACTCTCCATGCATGGATAGAGCCATCGATGGTTCGTATCTTGTCTATAAACACCCAGTTATGTCTGAGCCTAGTTAAAATGTTTGAAACGTTGACTTTGTTAGCTTGATAACTGATGCCATCCTCCACGGCAGAGCAGCACACTCAGATGCACAAATATGAAGGCCTCCTTTATTACCATCATTTTCCCGGGTTTCTGTTGATGCTGACAATCTTTTATATTGTGAGGATTGCGACGAAAAAAGGCATCAACACCAGAGTAGGAGGTTGTAATTTTTATGCGTCTGGTAGTGCAAAGAAAGACGTTGATAACAGTGACACAGCATTTCTGGGAACAGACTGCAGTCTGCAGTGAGGGAAC
>CM022474.1:6512154-6535431 GCA_011952105.1 Coreoperca whiteheadi | reverse complement strand
TATGCTCTTTGTTTGGCCTTTGCCACCTCTACCTTCACCTTACGCTGCATCTCCCTGTACTCCTGTCTACTCTCTTCAGTCCTCTCAGTGTCCCACTTCTTCTTTCCTACCCTCTTTCTCTGTATACACTCCTGAACTTCCTCATTCCACCACCAAGTCTCCTTGTCCACTTTCCTCTTTCCAGATGACACACCGAGTACCCTCCTACCTGTCTCCCTGATCACATTAGCTGTAGTGGTCCAGTCATCTGGGAGCACTTCCTGACCAGCCAGAGTCTGTCTCAGCTCCTCCCTGAAAACTAAACAACATTCTTCCTTTTTCACCTTCCACCACTTCGTCCTCTGCTCTGCCTTTGTCTTCTTCATCTTCCTCACCACCAGAGTCATTTTACACACTAGCATCCTGTGTTGTCTGGCTACACTCTCCCCTACCACTACTTTACAGTCACTGGTCTCTTTTAGATTACAACGTCTACACAAGATGTAGTCCACCTGAGTGCTTCTCCCTCCGGTCTTATATGTCACCCTATGTTCCTCCCTCTTCTGGAAGAAAGTGTTCACTACAGCCATTTCCATCCTCTTTGCAAAGTCTACCACCATCTGTCCTTCTGCGTTCCTGTCCTGAAGACCAAACCTGCCCATCACATTCTCATCACCTCTGTTCCCTTCACCTACATGCCCGTTGAAATCTGCACCAATCACCACTCTCTCACCTCTGGGGATGCTCTGCATCACTTCATCTAACTCACTCCAGAATTTCTCCTTCTCTTCTAACTCACATGCTACCTGTGGGGCATAACCACTCAGAACATTGAACATCACCCCTTCAATTTCCAGCTTCAGGCTCATCAACCTGTCTGACACTCTTTTCACCTCTAGAACATTCCTCACAAACTCCTCTTTCAGGATAACTCCTACTCCGTTTCTCTTCCTATCCGACCCATGGTAGAACAACTTGAACCCTGCTCCTAAGCTTCTAGCCTTGCTACCTTTCCACCTGGTCTCCTGGACACACAGTATGTCCACCTTCCTTCTCTGCATCATGTCAATCAACTCTCTAGCCTTCCCTGTCATAGTCCCAACGTTCAAAGTCCCTACTGTCAGTCCTACATTCTTAGCTTTCCTCTTCTCTCTCTGCCTACGAACACACCTTCCTCCTCTCCTTCTTCGTCTTCGACCAACAGTAGTCCAATTTCCACCGGTACCCTGTAGGTCAACAGCACCGGTGGCGGTCGTTGTTAACCCGGGCCCCGACCGATCCGGTATGGAAGTCATTGTCATGATTTGCATTTTTAGTTTGGCATGTGTTTTATGTCAGATGCCCTTCCTGACACAACCCTCTGCATTTATCCAGACTTGGGACTGGCACATGAAGACACTGGCTTGTGCCCCCCTGCGGTCGCATTAAAGAGTAGCCATTAAATACTTTATAAATAATATGCATTGATTTTAAATTTGGTATAAACATCATATACTGTATTGTTTCCTATAGGAAGGTTCACTTTTAAATGAACATCCCCCACATAACAAATGTTACACAGTGACCCCTAGTGTTGAAATTGTGTAATGCAGTGTTGACTTTGTATTTTTGACAGTGTCTGTCTGTCTGAACTCTCTCAATCAAAAAGAAACAAACATACAGCTGACAAACCTAACAGCACTTAAGAGCCATATTCCCTGCATAGCTCAACCATCCAACTTCTATACAAATGCACACAAGCGGCCTACACAAATACCCAGGCGAGGACAGGCCATGGATTAGTGTCAGCGATTTACTCTGATTAACCCTCCCACACTGAACTCACAAAGGTGTGTGCGTGTGTCCATTTACAGTGTGTGCGTACCTATTCGACTGGAAAATTGTCTGTATGCATGTATCACTTGGTTTTGTCGTTTTAAAAATACTGTCTCCCTACTGTGGTTTTACATTAATGGTTCCTAAACGTTTCCAGGAACACCGCAGATCTACATTTTTCTGGTTTGGTTTTGACATTTGCTGTATTGCTTCATGCGAAAGGAGCTTAAGCTTTCAGGGTTATGGAAGGTGGAGGAAGTGCGGGACGTGAAAGAATACATTTCCAGGTTTATCAAAGAATAGGGACAGGAAGCAATGGGGTCCATGGGTACTGCAATAAATCCTTCCTTTACGAAGGTTATAATGTTTAGGAGATGTGGTATTTTTTTTATATTTTGTCCACATCATTTATATCAATGAGGATACTAAATAATAGAAACACCTCTCTGTAGAACACAATACAATTCATAAGAACCGCCAGCTGCAGCCTCCAATCTAACTATGAAGTTAAATCAGCACCTCTCTAAAACTGTTTCAACAACTGTTTCATGAAGGTAGTATTTAACTGTTTTAGGTAGGTGTACCTAATAAACTGGCAACAAAGTGTATGTTGACGACTAAAACACCTTTTAGGAAACCGTATTGGTAAGGACTGTACATTTAGACTAGCACTAAAAATGTGCTTTATATAGTGGTTGCACATGCTACTTCTAACCTGGCAGTGCAGGTATTTCTCTAAGATGTTTATGAAACGTATTGAACAAAGCACTGAGAATGCTAATTAGGACTACAGAAGCAGTTGGTTTATGGGAAAGTGGCTTTAATGTCCCAAAGGTCCAGAGATCTTTTGAAGTGAGATGTGAAACATCACGTCTTTCTTTTCTGCCTTACGCTCTCTCTCTTCTCGTTGAGGGAGATGTGGGCGGAGAGAAAGGGGAAAAGGAAAAGAAACAGTGGGAATAAACTCGATGTAACCATTACGTGTGGATCCTCCCTCCTACACACACACACACACACACACACACACACACACAGAGGTTGAACTCAGTAAGATGGCTTAGTCAGGCAGGGAGCTCATGAAAGACTGTAGACACCCAGTCCCTAATAAGAGGCTTCCAGAACGATCTGCAGTATGGACGTTGTTTTATAATTCTGCTGCCCATTCATGAAGGCAGTCCTATTGCTAAGATTAGACTTTCTTTTGTAACTTGTGTGAATCTGTGACCTCTAGAAACAAAAACGCACATGAGCACAATTATTGAATGAATGGAGGAGATTTACTTCTCATGAAAAGTAATTCCAGGTTGCAGCTCTACCTTCGAGAATTAGAAAAATCTTTCATAAAATGCGACTGTCAGTTGTGTATGTAGGTGTAGATCTGAGAAAAGGATTTTTTTTTTTCCATTACAAAACTAATTTCATCCCCCCCCCCCTCCACAAGTTTCCCTCAGCCTGCCCTGTGTGTGCAGCATTTATGGAAACACACACACACACACGGAAGTGTAATCCCCACGCCGTTGTCTGACGTGGATGTGGTAGAGGTGAGAGTTGGCCTGGGGGCCGCCAGAATGATTAAAGATTCACATTCAATGGTGGAGCCAATTTGCTCCGGTGCCTGGGGACCATGCCTTTTCAATGTTGTTGCCATAGCGACCTCTCCATCTCTGCCTGCGTGGGATGACACTTGGAAGACCATGAAGGTGCTCAAAGATGAAAGGTTAAAGAGGTTGCGTGCCCTTTGTGGATATAGCAGTGGCTGGTGGAGGATGGACAGGCATTTTGGGTTGGGAAATGTCGACGAACGAGAAGCCGTATAAATTGAGTACAAAAGTTCAGAAATACTTAATCACAATTTAAAGTTCTTATCTAGATTATTGTCTGGTACACCGTGACGTTACTGAAGAGTATGTTGTTTTTAAAGACCCAATGTGTAGGAACAGATCAGAACGTTTGCAACTCTCAGTGAAAGTATCAAAAAGCTCACTTTGGCAGAAAGAAGTCAACTTTTATTCAGTGATGTTCAACATTGCCAGTATGTTGAGAAGTGAACAATGAGCCATAGTCATACAGGATCAAGACTAAGAGTCTACAGCCATGCAAGCAGGTCTGGCACAGTGATCTCTTGAGCTAAAGGCTTACATCAGCATGCTAGCATGCTCACAGTGACAACATTAACGTGCTGCTGTTTCAGCAGATATGGTTTTAAACAAGGTCACCATCTTAGTTTAGCTTGTTAGCAGTCTGTAAACCTGACCCCTACCCCCTCTCCTAACCCCCCCCTAACAAAAGACATAGGCATGCAGTAGAGCAACAAGGGTAGCCCTAAAGATAATAATTTGGTGGAAAGGGGAAAACTGGCATCAAACATTTTCCATGCAATTATATAATAGGTGCACAACAAAACAAGAATGGAAGCATTATGCTCATGAATCATATCTTTACTCAGATATTTTAGTCAAAATAAAACAAAAAAGGCTGTTTTCATCTCTGAAATAAAAGTTTGACCTGAAGTTGGCACTGTAGGAAAAGTGGCAAACCGACCAACCAACTGTCAGACAGACTGACATTGCCATCCCATTAGCATGTTTAGTGTCTTTACGTTTCTCATATGCAATTAATAAAAAACACTACAACATGGGTTGCAGGCAGAGTCAGGGAAACGGCGCCTTCCAGAGCACGTATAAAGACAGCAGCAGGAAAGGAATTTGAACATATTTTATTAAAGTTATGAAAAGAGATAGTACACACACTGTTTTCTCCAGTTAGGACCAATGCACTTTTGGATTTATGCCACAGCGGCTACAGCTTGTAGTATCCTTTTTTTGATGGTCCATATCAAATATTCATGTAACTGCAACTACTAAATGCATGCCTTAGGTAAAGAAAAATGTGTAAATCCTTCTATTTGCATTTAAGAAAATGGTGGGCACTTGGGGCTTTCTGCCTTTTGGGGGCCTTTTTCATTTCAGTCTTTTGAAATAGCCACCGCAAACCTGCAGGTGTATCATCGGGTCCAGGGCTATATGCTAACACCTAGCGATTTATTGCAGTACTGTTGTATTAGACTGCATACGTTTTAGCTGGGCGTACCTAATAAACTTGTAACGGAGTGTATTTTCTTGCAAAACTTTAAGCATGCTTTGTTTTGTTGACATAAAAGGGGAGAGTGAAGTTTAATGGGCAAGTGTACCTCTACAAATCACAGTCACATGGTCCATCATCTACATTTTTTAAAAATACACTGCCATATCAGGTATATTAGATTAATAGGTTTTTTTGGGGGCGGGGTTGTGGTTAATGACTCGGCAGACCATATAATAAGATCAACTTAAAAGTACTTATTTGAAATGTCAGGCTTCTTACTTTGGATAATGCTAATCATCTGTTATCACTCAACCTATGCTAAAGTATTAGCACTCAGTTTCTAATCATTACTTTAATACCAGATGTAAAAGTTCACCGAACGGTCAATCTCCCCAAAACTTTTTTTAAACTAGGAAGAATGGATGGAAAACGTTTCAACAGTTACTGTGTGTGCACGTGCATGGACTTGAGAGTGCTGTATATTAGGAAGTAGCACCTCATTTGTTCCTCTTCCCATTGTGTCATAACCCCTCTCCCAAATCCTCCCCCTCTGCTTGCTATAATATGTGCTTATCTGGAAGCAAAGAAAACCCGTCTACCTCTCCTGTAAGCTCTCATTGCTCTGTTTATTGCGCTTCTTTCTCACTTCATTCCTAGGCTTAAAGGAATATTTTTACACCTACAATCTGAGCGGTAGATGGCTTTAATTGCTTTAAAAAAAATCCCTTCTATCTCTTTTCTAAGTTCCCATATCATTTCTGTTCCTGACGCTTTTCCTCCCTAACATGATTGCTCCCAGGTCACCGCAGTATGTGCTTTGAACTTTGAAACACGTATTAGTTGCTTGTAAGGTTGGGAACTAAGATCCCGTTTCAGTCATGCTGAAAGGTACTAAGCAGTTTTGAATGTGGAAGTGTGAGGGGAAAGTCTGATATGAAGTCACTAACAAGGAATTATCCGCATAGATTAAGCAGCTCTAATCACAGCAAACGTTCCCTCTGCTCAGCTGAGGCCTTAGTAACAGCTTTCATCACCACCTTAGAGTGGCTGCTGGCATCTGCTGAAGAAGTAACGTCCAGGTCACGACCTTTAGCTGCAGGCTCTCTTCCCCAACCAACAAGTCATGAGGGTTTGCTGACCACATCTGTTGTTTTCCATTTTTAATAAAAGGGAGAATGAGCTGTCCACCCGCCATTTTTATTTCTCTGCACAGACAGTAAAATAGCCGTGAGGGAAATGTGTGAGGGGGAGAGACGGGGAAACCATGATCTGATTTGAGCTGAGGTAAATGGGGCCCAGTAGTGGTTCCACTCACTGCTGTTAAATAAAATAAAAGGTGGGCGAGTTCTTACCTCCAATCAGTGACTATCACATTAAAAGAAAGCAGTTCTATCAATGATAATTTCAGATAACTATCGAGTACCTTCAAAAACAATATTGGTATTGATAAGTCAGGTTGGAGGACTCTTCTGTGGCGAGTCTTCTGATCATGAGGGAAGAGATCCAAGGCAATCGATCCAAAGTGCAAATGTATTTATTCCATTTGGATATTCATAATGAAAGCTCATCATAGCCCCATGACCTTCAACAGAGTGAATCACAGAATATTTTCTGTAAATGATGCGGTTTGTAAACAGGTGGAAGTTATTGGAAATCATCAACAGTTAGTGTGACTCAGGAGATATTTTGCACCGAAAGACCTTTTTTTGTTTTTGAACACTGTATCTGCTGAGTCATACTTATGGAACATGACAGGATCCTCTGAGGTGATGACTTGTAATTGCTGTCATCTGTTTACCTATCATTGAGATCATAAATGTTGAACCCATTTCCTTTCTGTGCTAGGGTGGCACAAGTAGCAATGTTAAAATCAAGATTTTGAATCGCTATGATGATTTAAGAATTTCAATTTTCCATGAAATGGCTCAACCAAGCCCTAAAATATATATAAAAATTATAATGGTTGTTAAATTTTGACGTGTTTTAAGTTTGCTATGTAGAAGCCTAGGGAAAAAGGCAAGATTGACTATTTAATTAGTATTTGCTCATATTTCTCCATTAATGTATAGTAAATGTTTTGTCCGTGATTTATGAATTTTGCTGTGGACATTGAAGGTAACCTAGATCTGGCTTATATGAATTCGTAGTGTCTTGGGCAAAAAAACGTCATTCATTCATACAATTTCATTTTCCTGTGGCAATGATTCTTCCATAATTGCATTAGCAGGGAGATCTGTTGCATCAAACCAAGCGCTCCTAATTTCTCCCTGAGCTGCATCAACAAATGGCAAGACCATTCGACCATGTAACGAGCTGTGTACAGGAAGAGGGGGCAGAAACAAAAACAAATCTAACGTGTGTGTTTCAGAGACAGAAGAGTATCACGGTGAAAGAATAAACTTTGAAGGAAGAGCAAAGATGTAAGCAAAGTATCAGGGGAAAAAATAAGAAATTCATTTATTCAGTTCTGACAAAAACATTGTTAGTGGATGGTCCTTAACTGCCTTCTCATTATTCTTCTACGGCCTCTTTATAAAATAGGGGTATTGACAGATGATGGATTGACGGAGTCCAATGTGCAAAAATAGCTGCAGCTGTTTCACATGGATTCTCTGCTGTACATGTACAAACACACACTCACACTAAACCTGATTGTCTCCACTATCCTGTGGCATTCGTCATGTTGTACAAATTTCTAAAGCCACGCGGTCAAAGGGCAGAACAAACGCTCGTCTAATAACCGTGTGTGTGTTTCTCACGTTTACGGTGCCATTGTGCCTTAATATTCCCATCGCCCATCACCTCCTGCCTCTAACATATGTCTTCCTGTGTCAGTCTCTGTGTCTGTCTCCCACATTTGATGGTAAGAAGGAGACATTTTCATCACTGTTGCGTAAGCTGTCCTTGAAGGAATCGATTGAGCACAGTGGAAGCAGAAGTTATGGTTGTGGAGCTGGGAGCCCTTTTACCCAGCACCAGGATACTCTTCATTTCCGCTGCTTTCTGCAGCATGCTTCAGAGCTCCTGAGCGAAATGTTTATTTCCCCCTCTCCTATAGGGCTGCACAGCAATTAGTCATATGAAAGTTCGACTTTACACTCCTCAGTTCTTTCCAGATTGCGTGAGGTTGCTGTTTTTATTTAGTCCCAAATGGCTTCTTAAACAAAGTAATGTGGTGGAGAAACCAGGCAAGCAAGGTTTCATGACAATAAGGTCCTCGTTATTCAACTCACGATCAATATTAAGCTCACAAATTCTACACATTTGTTCCACCTAACATTTCTGGAAAATCATTTTTGAAGAAAAGCATTTAACATTTTTACAATAATGTGACTATCACCAATCACAATTTGCCTTTAAGGGCTTTACAATCTGTACCACATACGACACCCTCTGTCCTTAGACCCTCGATTCGAATAAGAAAAACATACCCAAACCCTCCCCCCCCTTTAACAGGGAAAACAATGGAAGAAACCCCAGGAAGAGCAACAGAGGAGGGATCCCTCTTTGAGGACGGACAGACATGCAATAGATGTCGTGTGTACAGAATAGATTCACGACTGAAGATCATTGTATATACAATTATAATGACTAAGTGTAGGTTGTAAAATGCAAGTGTAGAGGATGGATCCAGAAATCATAGGATATACAAATATGATGACATTGTAGTACATATAATTATGATGAAAAGTGTAAAATATTAAGGAAGAGGATGGATCCAAAGGGACAACTGGGCAGCTCCAGGTGAGGTCCACTGAGCAGGACCCGAGCCACTCGCCCCCTCCACCACAGACACAGCAGCACTGTTCCAGCAGGTGGCCTGCAATCACAGACCCAGACTTCGCATCTCCAGAGACAGAAATACCTGCTGAAAGTACCAGGAAGAGAGAAGAGAGAGACGAAAAAGCACAATTCAGCATTATTTAATTATTTCCCACCTAAATGTTTTTGATTTGTTTTTATTGTCGCAGTTGTGCAGGGTGGGTCTCAAGCTTCGATCAGTGACTTGAGAGTAGGGTGATCATATGCTTGGAGTGTAAAAAATGGTAGTAAATGGTGTAGAACGGTTCTATTGAACGTCTTGACCTTCATTGTCCTCAATACCGCCTGCAGATTTCTCTGTAAGTAGCTTTTAATTTAGATGTAATATTTTTATTCCACACTGTAACCAAGTCACATACAGTGCGTGTTCCTTATCTGCTTGCTCTAAACATTCTTTGAATCATTGTGTTGAAGGGCAGGGACAATTTTGTTTCTGATCTGTTTTTCTGACCTACTTTTGTGTAAATGCTGTTTGGCAATGAACTAACCCCTTATACAGTGTATATTACACCATGATGCCTTGCATTTGGTAGTTTACTCATTAATCATCTTCATCTTTATCATCTCATCATCATCCCTAGCTGTACATCATCGGCTGTTAAAGAACTCAAGGTAACCACCATTTTAATTTTGCTGTGTAACAGTATCCTGACCCTCAGTGTGACACAGCAGTTCTGTTCGCTCACCTTGTTGCAGCGTGTAAGGGAGGAACTGTGTGTGTGTGTGTTTGTGTGTGATTACCCCCTCTGGTGCTGTTGGGAAGAGTGGGAAGAGGTCATCACTCTGCCATTTGGTGATGCGTTCATTCAAGCCAAGGTCATGGAGACTCACCTCTTGGACACTTTCACCTTTCTAAACAGACCTGCTGCTCTTTCTCATACAAATACGGTAATGCTTAATGTGAGTATACTGTACGTTCACGCTCTTGCGGACACACATATACACACTCGCAGCACAAGCTGCTCTGCAAACACACATACTGTCAACTATCGTTAGAATGGCATCTGAGGAGCTGTCAGTTTCCATTTCGTTGGCCCTGAGCTAGACCAATGTGGAAAGACCGTTTGCGCTTAGTCGACTCCTTTCTTTCCGCCTCTCTGCACATCGTCTTGTCTTGTGCTTTCTAGTAAAACCCTCCCCAGTGCCTGGAGGCAGTGAGTGGGGTGAAGAGTTTAAATTCCCTCAAGTTCACGAGTGACCCACAGGCTGCCATCGGTTAGTGGAACATAAAAATTTCATGTTTGTTTCTAGTGTTCATGTTGTAGTCTTACCGCACATTAAGAATTCAAACACTAAAGGGGAAGCTAAATGCTAACTTGCATGAGTTCTGAACACTATAGCTAGAATTGTTTCTGTTAGAAATGACTGCGAACACAGAGAGTTATGAAGTAGGAGAGGTTATTTCTATGTCCATGTTTCCAGAAGTATAAATCCAGTTAATTTTCTGCTTAGAAAATGTTAGGTGACTGACAGCTGGAGCATTTCCAGGAGCTTGGATTGACATGAAATACTCGTAATTGAATCATCAGCATCGAAAAATAAAAAGTCAAGAAAAAATACAAGTATAGGTACATAAAAATGTAAGGAGACAGATTTACGACTCACAAGATGCATTACAGAAAGAAACAACCAATCACAGAGCTTAAAAATAGCGTGTACCACTAATGGCAAGCTAAAGCTAAGTATTCAGTTTTGTAGAAACCTGATAAAACACCTTATTTTTTCTCATACTGCACATTGTTGCAGCTCCTATTTTCACCCTGTGTCTTGAACGCTACTGAGTGATGCTTCTGGCTTCTATTCGATCTTTGTTGGGAGTTTCACATGCGCAGTACCTAGGTCAGGACTACTAGCCAGTCAGAAGCAGAGTCAGGCGGGTCCTGAAGAGCAAGGTAGTGTGATCCAAAACAAAGCCGCTTCAGCCGGTAACTATGGCTTCGGTTCAGCCGTACATGTTCGAGCCCGAGTCTGACACCGAAACACATTAATGCATTAATAAAATGTTAATGCAGATCCTCAAAATAATTGTGTTCATTATGATTAATAGACACTTGAAAGTCATTCTCCTGTAGCCTCACAAACACGCTGTCATAGAAAGTGTTTGGCTGGCAAGGAATCTGGTTACAGTTGTTTTGACCATGATTAAAGGGGCACCAAGCTATGAAGGTGCAATCAATTAGATTTGGCTATCAAGATTGTCAAAGAAACCTATTTATTGATTGAGTCTCATAAAATACACTAAACTATCAATTTGGAACTCAGATTAATAATGAAATGAATAACTATAACCAGAGTTACAATTAATAGCTAGTAGGTGAAGGATTTGGATAACTAAATACGCTAAACTACAGACAAAAGATGTGTGTGCATGTCCAAGATGGCTGCTTAAATGTAAAATGGGTCAAACAAAAGAAAGCAAATTCAAAATGGCGGTGAGGCCATATCGGTGAAAGAGTGTGACTCTACTAAAGTTACATTGGTACAAGTGGCGGTGAAGCTAAGCAGTAGCTGCATGGCGAGACTAAGGCAAATGACATTAAGGCCATTTAATTCCATTAGACTGTTAAGTGTAGCTCTGCTGAAGGCCATACTAGAGGGGTGTGTGTGTGTGTGTGTGTGTGCGCTCTACCAGGTAACAGTGATCTGTAAGCTAACGGTGCCATGTTAAGTTAAAAGGAGTTAGTTAGCATGCAAAGACCCTGTGTGTAGCATAACAATTTAGTAGTGGCTACCAGATTAACCTGGTAGGGAGGAGAATTGTGGTTCCGCAGTGGAAAAACTCTGCTGTTGCCGTACAGTATCCATTGTGGAGACGAGGAAGACGTCCGCTTGCCTGTTGTCCTCTGAACAGTTAGCATAGCGCTAACTTGCTCCATTGCTTCTGAACGTTTCGCTGGCAGACATGGCACTGAACTTAGTTGCAGGAATCTTATGCAGGGTCTCGCATGGTTGCTATAAAAGCTATAAGGCAGGCTTCTGTGTTGTGGCCTAACTGTTTATCCTTTCACCAGCAGATTTTAACTGGGGAGCGAGCAGCTGTCTGCTGCTGGCTGGAGCGAAGCCAGGAGGAAGAGAGCGAGGCAAAGGTCGCTGACCTGTTTTGTTGACTTGGTGACCTCTACAAAGCTGACAGACGTCAATGGGCGCATTCACTGTCTCGGGATTGTGGGACAAAAGAAAATACAGTCCTTAAATCAAAGTTCAGTTAAAATCACCCACATGAATGTGAATTCACACAGAATCCGATTCACATTCTGTAACTCATTTTGCTCTGACATGAACCAGTTTAGGTAATGATATTTCACCTTTTGAGGTTGACTTATATTGAGAGTCCTTACGTTTAAATCTTTGGTGGTGGGCGTTTTTAAACTGCTCCACTAGGTGCTGAAGGGACCTGAGCGTGTACTGTGTGTACACTAATGCTAATCCAACAGTGCTGAAAGTGCAGCATCATCATGGACTACCCCCCTGTAATCTCTCTGAGATCGTTCACCAGCCTAACCCTTCGCATGTGGGGCAAAAGACAGGATGTGCATCTGTTATGGCGTACGATTTGAGCGTTATTTTCAACTTTAATCTCCTTCCTAAAGAATACTAACCACGAAGCCCGCTTTTCATGACCCACCCAGGACAGCTGATCAGGAGTATGAGAGACGACATCTAAAATACCTTTTTCAGGTAAAACATGTCTAATATATGCTCTACTTTTATGACATTTATGAACTCCTGAAATAATGAACAAGTGCTCACTTTGCCGTCTTTGATCTTTGGTGACTGTGCTGTTGGTGTTAGTGCACTGAAGGCTAGCTTTTGATCCCTGTCATACAGTATGTTGTATTGTGCCAGCTACAGAAAATCTTCCTCAGTGTTATATTTGAATGAATCCTTCCACTCCTATGACAGTACTCTTTGAAAAATTACTAATTGCTGCGGTGAGGCTTGTTGAATCATCCTGTTTTTGTTCCTCTCTGTGACATTTCATTTAGTCGTTGTGTTATCGTAGCACCAGGAACAAATTTCAGAGCTGAACTGCCTTCTTAATAGGGAACTGAGACGTGCAGGAAACAAAGCTGAACATTGCCAATATTCAGAAACAAATTTCACTCCATTGTTTGCACGCTGCACATTTATCATTAATGCAAATATGCATTGGCAGGTTGACTTCACCTGACTGAAGACAAAGGTAGGCTGAGAGAGAGACAGACGCACAGACTTAGAGAGACAAAAAGGGAGGCATCCTTCCAAAGTGGCTCATTGCGTCATACATTATTGAGGCAGCTGTTGAATAATGCAAAGCTTTGGTATTGATCCCAGGGCTTGCCATCACTGCAGTCTGAGGGATAGAGAGTGAGAGTGAAGAAGAGGGGGAATAAGTGAGGCAAAGGAATATTGGAAAAATAGGTAAAAGAGGAAGGGAGATGTGTGGTAGGAAAGGAAATGGTGAGCGATAGGGGTGGTGAGATAGAAAGAATAAGACATGAAGGAAGAACGGAACGAATAATCCATTGAAAACAGTAAGAAAAAGATGACGATACAGAGAGATGTCCGTGTGTAACAACGAGAATACATCCTGCATTCATGAGTTAATTTCCCACCTTTGTGGAAAATTAGTTTTTCATGAATAAAAATAGCACCTACAGTTAAGAAGTTACTTCAAAAGGAAGAAGACTAAGAAGCTACTTGAGAGGGAACAGACAGAGAGATAGGTTTAGGAAAAATATCATCCCTCTGGGATCAGCACTTTTGTGCTCCACACATCATAAACGTCATCTCTGGAGAGCCAAACAATATGTAGTCTTGCCAGGGCAAAGCATCAGAACTTGGCAGATACCAGCATCCAGTCTCAGTCTTTCTATTACTGAGGCCAGTGTTGCACACAGGAACATCTGTCATCTATCACAAGCATCAAGTAGATCTCCAAGTGGCCTGGCTTGAATGTTTTGTTTTTTTTTACTGGGTGAAATGAGGTAAAACTCAGACTTGTCTGTGTTTTACTGCAGCCAGTGAGAGGCAATACTGAAGTTAGAAACTGATGCAGTGCTGATCACCATCTGCCCTAATATGTTCCTCTGCATAGTGATTGATCCAACGAACGCTTCCAGGTGGTGTAGTGAGGCAGAGAAAGTACAGCCTGACTCTAAAGGTGAAATATAATTATTTTCTGAGTGTATATCTTCTTTCTAAATATGGGGAGCTCACTAGGCCTGTTATTTCACTAAGAACAGAAACCTTTACCAGTGTAGCGTTAACTTACCGTGGGAAGCAAATGTACAGAGAATACTACATTTACATTTACATTTAGTCATTTAGCAGACGCTTTTATCCAAAGCGACTTACATATGAGAACATTCACAAACCGAAGGCGCAGCTACGGGAGCATTTTTTGGGGTTCAGTATCTTGCTCAAGGATGCTTCGGCGCATGGCTGGGGGATCGAACCGCCAACCTTCCGATTGGAAGGCAACCGTTCTGCCACCAAGCCACGGCTAATCAATATTGCAAATGCTGTTTATGCATAGACAGTCTGAGAGTTAAATAAATGATGACGCATGACTAGGTGCCATGAAATAGGAAAAAAAGAGACGAGGCATGGCCGAAGATTTCCACAACACCATAGTTTTCCTGTGTTAATAAAACACTGACACTTAGCAAAGAAACAAGGGAGGCTGTTTTTAGTTAAGACAAGAAAAACAATCAAGATTTATTTTGAACACGGTGCCTGCTTTTGTTATCTCTCTTAAACCATTTGTTGAGAAATTAGAGTATTATCCTTTTACCATGCAGAGATTAACAAGTTGGCTATGCTAGCTGGCCAATATTTGCTTGCTTGCTAAGTTAACTAATCTAACATTAGTCCTGCTCACACCCTAAATCAACTATTTTCTCATGTTCAAGTAAAAGTCATTGTGATAATGTGAGTTAAGGTGGGTGGGTTTGGACAGCAGCAGGAATGTAACGGCAACTTACATGTTAGCTAACATAGCTAGCTAGCAAATGCTATCCAGCAAACAAACCCAGGCTGCCCTCATTGGGCTGTCTTGTCTCTACTACACACCATGCCACACTTATGTCTACTTCTGCGTATGTACATAGAGAGCAATGGAAAAACCAAAGGCGTCAAGTTCCTTGTGTGTGTACACATACGTGGCCAATAAAGCTGGTTCTGATTGTATAGAGCCCAGTAAATAAATCACCTGGGCCATTATTATCAGCCGATATTATCACAGATAGATTGGCATACACAGTATGTCAGCTCACGAGTAACAAAGAATTCCTGTACAGAAATGCCAAAAATATGTTTACGGTCATTTAGAGTCACTATAGCAGAGTTTGTCCACCAGAGAGCACTGACAAGTATATGTTTCTACTTTAAAATGTCCCGATCAGTACATATGTTGGTAACAATTCTTTAATAATCAAATTTGAGGGATCTTTTATTAAAAAAACATGTATGTTGTGCATTTATGTTAAAGTATAAACCAATTTTTTGTTGTCATTTCCTGAACTTTCAGTGTTGGTATTTGCCTCAAAACTCCAGTATTGGTCTGACTCTAGTCTGCTAGCACTGCTAGCCTCTCTTGGAAAAGAAAGCAATCATGAACATGTTAAATTGTATTGAATCTACGGTTACATACATGCAGTGTTTTATCACAGAGTTTTAGCTGTTGACTATGACTCTGTAATATTCACCAGCTTTTAGTTCAACCCACAAAAGCTCTGATTGTTTTGGTTGTTTCTCCAACAGCCGTTCATGAGAGCTACACCAGACCTGTTTGGGATGTGGGTAGTGGTGTGGAACCAGGCTAGCATTACTTTGCTATCCATCTACAGATATGACTAAGATGCTTTGTTGCCAAGACCAGGAAGGAAAATCTTTCCCCCTGGTTAAAACTGCAGCCTTATCTATTCAGAGATGTGTCAGGCTCTCTGTCTGCTCGTCTGATTGGCAGTTTAGGTGAGAAGGCGGGCACAGTGAGGGGAGAGGTGTGGTCTCAAGATCTACTGAATGGGCTCTGGTGATCTGATCAGCTGACAGGTTTCATTCCAGTGACAAAGAAGATAAAGAGATAGAGGAGGTGTGTGTGCGCGCGTGTGATTATTAAACTGTTCGATGAAGCAGGGTGCCAGTTGCTGCAGTGTACTCGTGGCAGCAAGTAGTGATGCCGTCTTACACACGACAACAACAACAAACAACACACAGCAAACACATGCACATGACGATAGATAGATAATGGCCAACATAAGTACTTAATACACACCATACAAGCATGATTATACTTAATAGCCAAAGGAGCAAACACAGTCGCAAAGACACACACAAACCCACAATCCCCTTTACTGGAGCGTAAACAATGCCATCATTTAGATTAATGATTCATTTTAAGTTATTTTTATTATATAGCCTGATGGAGAGAGTTATTAAAGATTAGAGAAAGTGTGAGAGAGAGGATGGGCTGCTCTTGATTGTCACTTAACTTAAGATTAAGTCAAACTAAAACGTATCAGTGTGGTGGGCGGACATTATGCACACAGTGTCGGCATTATGATTAGGCCTGTTTAGGTCAGTCTGCAGCTCTATTGTTTGTGCATTATTTCACTCTTTAACTAGGATGATACTGTGTACTCAAACCACGCAGTTATTAAGAATGTACATTGTCTACACACAAACCTTACACCCATTATGGGATTGTTTACAATTCTCCTTACAAAACCATGGCCCTTAACAACCTGCTATAACAGCCGCCGCTCTTCTGTGAAGGCTTTTCACAAGATTTTGGAACCTGGCTGCAGGGATCTGCTCTCATTCAGCAACACGAGCATTAGTGCGATCAGCTACCGATGTTGGGCGATAAGGTCTCACTCGCAGTCGGCGTTCCAGTTCATTCCAAAACTGTTGGATGGGGTTAATGGTGACACTGTCTCAACAAAGTTTAAAGAAAACTTCATTGTATGCAGTAGCATTAAGATCTACCTTAATTGGAATTAGGGTGGCTAGCCTAAACCAAACAGCCCCAGACCAGAACTACACAAAAGAGTAGATATCCACAAAAGCAATCCTAAGGCCCCATCTTGTAGAGGGGCCCTGAGTTAAAATGTAGTTTTAGAGCCTTTATTATTTCAGTTTCTATTATGCTGTTCATGGTGCACATTTCTGTAAATAAAATACAAATTGGCCCCAGGGTTTTCTAGTGGGTTATTCTGGCTGTGCTTGCAGGGGCTGCTTTGTGTCCTGTTAGGTCCTGTTGGTCCCTCCAGCCCTGATAGCCATGGAATTTGGTTTTTATAGTCTTGGTCCCCTGATTTTGATTCCTAATGATTTTGGTGCGTCCCTGATCTTTCCTGTAGGAAAGGACAACATTTCTGAATTCATTTCACTAAGACAAAATTACCTCTCCCAAGGGTGATTCAGTTGCTAAACATCACTCCTGATAGGTTATCTGTACCCCTACAGATTAACCAGTAAAGTTAACACACATTACTATAACTCCCTTTGGCTCCATTTGGCCAAATATTTAAAAAAAAATCGCTTTTGTATTGTTATGTTAATAATGTGTCTGGTAATTCCCATAGCGAATTGACAGTGAAGTTGTAGCCTAATCCTATTTTTACTCCCCTATGATATTGCTGTAATTTCACACACAATCAGTTAGTTGCAAATCGAATTTGGCATGTTTATTTGCTGCTTTGGTTCTTTATCTTGCACAACTAGGCTACTATTTTTTCTGTGATCGTATTTGACGTGTAGTTGCCGCCCAGCTTATAAACTGTGATTATTCTCATGGTTTCCGTGTTATATTGACGATCGGCTGACAACAGATGTTTTCATTAAGCGCTGTTA
This sequence comes from Coreoperca whiteheadi, assembly GCA_011952105.1. Classification (NCBI taxonomy): domain Eukaryota; kingdom Metazoa; phylum Chordata; class Actinopteri; order Centrarchiformes; family Sinipercidae; genus Coreoperca; species Coreoperca whiteheadi. The sequence continues at coordinate 6,517,893 of CM022474.1, read as the reverse complement.
GATGTGGTGCATAACACCACTCACTCGCCGACACACACACACACACACACACACAGCACAGAGCCGATGTTTCTCTCCCTCTGCTTACAAAGGCGGTCCACCCACCCGCCCACAGCGCCTTGGCAGTGAATGAGTTACTGCTGGTGCAGTGTGTGTGTGTGAGCTTGGTGCGCCCCTCCCTGGTTGGACTGCACGCCGCTGCTCGGCTGTCTTCAGACGGATGTTGCCGCATCCCGGCGCGCCGCGCTCCGCCACCAGGCTGCGTTCCTCTCCAAAGGTGCCAAATCTCCTCCTCTGTCCTCCTGCCTCCGCCTGACGCTCACACACACACACACACACACACCGCCGACGCTCGTGTCTGGTTTCAGACACTCATCTCTCCGCTAAAGTGGCTCATCGTCCATAACGGTACGTAAACTGTTTCTGAAATACCCAACTTATGTGTGATGTATGTTTTTCTGCCTTTTTGCGCGGAGTTGATTGCGACGGCGGGTTTCTTGAGTGGGATGCTGTGGAGCGACTGCTGCGTATTTTTCCTGTATGTATTCCCAGCTCTGATTTTTCTCCGTCCTCTCGGCACAGACGCGACGTTTATCCTCAAACAACTGCGTTTCAATCGGGTATCTTTTAGCCAGTTTTTTTTATTTTTTGCTTAAGGTCATCTAAGCATCCAACACTCAGCAGCGAAACATTTACTTTTATGCGCAGCGTTTTTGATGGCGCGTCAGGGGAGAAGTGTCTGGAGGAAATTAGGGCATGAGACAGCATAAACTCGTTAAACAATCAGTCCTCTTAAATCTACCTTGACATAAGAGGAGGCATTTAAGGTTTAGCCAAGGGATTTCAGCAAGTCCTTTCTTTATCCAAAGTACCGGGATTATTGCGGGTGATAGAACAGTAGGTGCCTATTTAACCTATTTTCTCTGTGGAAATATACTGTACTTGAACCAACAAATTGATAAAAAATGTGTACACGTTTTTATGGAAATGAGTGCAGCCTATACCTACTTTTGCCAATGAAATCATTATTGGAAAACTTGCCAAGACATAAGAGGTTTGAGGGTTATGTAGCTAGATAAAGGGATTGTCCTGCAACTTCAAGGACACAGGTTTGATCCCCTAAAATGAGCCTCTTTCTGCCCAGTCATTGTGAGTCTATATGGAGAAATATGAGAGAGATACCCTACATGCAGGTGATGCAGACGAACTCAGTGGCCCCCTGCCGACAAGACAAAAAAAGACAAACCCAGTTCTGTGCTCATTGTGTCATTGCTATGGTTTCCAGTTGGCATGCTGGTAACGTAATGGGATGAAGTCAGTCTCCGGGCTGCGTTTTGGACCAGAGGAGGACAAATGACCGTGCAGTTTCAGACTTGAGTGCGCAAAGAGGGGATACAGACTGTGTGTGTGTGTGTGTGTGTGTGTGTGTGTGTGTGTGTGTGTGCGTGCGCGCGCGCGAAGGGGGTATGTTTTTGGTGGCAAAACAACCAGCCTTCATTTGTACTCTAAAAGAGATAACTGTGTTTTTGTGATGATTCATTCATGCCGAGGATTTTGCCATTGCAGTGAAACCATCCTTGTCTGTGTGTGTGTGTGTGTATTGGGCGGTCTATGAGATGACGATCGATGCCAAGAAAAGCTGTTATTTTTTAGTGTTAGTCAGGATTCATCCTGTGTTATTGAGTTATCATCATGTAATAGGCTGCTCTAGTTTCCTCCTATAGGTTTCTTAGAACTGGAAGCTTCAAGTGACTCAGCAGAGGTGGTTCGACCCAGCCATCGTGTGTTTGTGTGTGTGTTTGTGACTGATCTAATTGAGTGTCTGTCTGCGTGCGAGATAATTTTTGCTCTGTGATGCAGACTGATTGTCTGCATGCATGGCCGTGTCTCCATAATTACTTTGCAGCATGATAATCCCAACTTTCATTTTGGGGGTCAAATTTAGCCATCAACTTCTTTAATCATGTGTCATAAGAGCTTTCCTCTGATGTGCAACTGGGTTAAGGATGCTGCATATCAGTCCATGACTTTGTTTGAAATAAAAATCAAGTACTTCACAGTAGAAAATGCAGTTTTTTGTTTTATTTGTATTGATCATGGAGTCCAACTGTTAAGTTAGCCGGGGTTATTTAACATTCTGCTTGAGTTGAACAGGGCTAACTTGGCCCAGTTGAAAGGCTGCTGTAATAAGCTGTGAATGTATGTATGTGTCTTGTGTTTGCCGTGGATTTAACTCGTCATTGTTTTTTTTCCATTCTACTATTTGTACTTATGTCATACATGTCAGTTTTAATTTGAATTTGTGCCAAAACTAATGCCGCTTATCTTAGTGGAGGCATCTTTGATACTTCCTAGAGCAGAATCTGGGCCCTGTGGCATGCTGGGAATCTTGAGCACCATTTTCTTTGCTAGGCTACAGCAAAAGTTTCTGTCTGGCCTGCCAGTGAATCAGCTGTTACCAGCTCAGCTAACATTGCTGAGTCACTGTTTGACATTTATTGCTTCCCATTGTCAAGCAGCCAATACATAGTATACATGTTAAAGAAACAAACAAACAATCAAATCCCTGGGAGCAGTGACACTCTGTGCTTCATAAACCACACACTTCTGAAGTACTACTGAGCAAGGCAGCTCAGGAATAACATACAACTAGCCTAGCTGCTTGGCCTGCCAGGAAAATCAGCAGTTAGCAGCTGCAGTGAGAGTGCTGAGTCACTTTTTGACATTTGCTTCCTACGATTCAGTCCTCACATCCCACACGGACTCTACATAAATGCAAGGTTTCTACATTAACTATATAAAGTGCCGTGGACCGGCAAAGACACAAATTGCTTTAGATGACTTGCCGAATCGAATGAAATGTCTTTAGATTTCTACCTGTTTTCTTTTGAAGCGGACACCTTCTGGTCTTAGATGCTAGTCAGACGTCCAGCGGTTGTACTAGTCTTTCATCATAAAACAGAATGTCGATATTAATAAATCCTCTCAGGTCTCTTTGATAATACATAAATCATAATGGAGTTTTGAAATAGATATGCTTTTGATAGCCCTGAAGGGAGTACTGATGCTGGTATGATTTTAGCTTTCGACATTGACTAGTGTTCCAGTTAAACGAGCAGCTGCAGCTTAAAGGTTGGAGCAGATTTTAAACCACAAGATATACATCTCAGTGGAGAAAGGAAAATGAATGGATGGGTAGCTGTTATGTTTCATCAACATCTACTGATAAAGTAACAGTGAACAGATTATTGAATTCTCAACGGCTGCATCTGAGCTGCTGAGAGCAGTTATTGGTTATTAATACATCACACTGTTTTCTTCAAAGACAAAAAACACAAAACAGATTGCTGCTGTTTGTGGACAAACAGGTAAAAATCTATATATGTTGCCTGGAAGTGTATTTTAAAAAGTTGCATGCCATCTAACGAACCCCATGATTTATCTGTATTTCTCAACACATTTACAACAATTTCTGGAACAAAATGTGAAATTAAACTGTTTAATTTCAACAAATTGTTACGACTTGCACTGCACATAGCTAATATTATGGGATAATAATGTGATACTTTTAATTGATCAGTAAAAATCCTTGAGCCGGTGGGAATTTGTCATTTTGCCGTGTAGCAGTGAAGGTGTTTGATGATATGGAGGTCCTCCAGTTGAAGCATGGATTCTGCTTAGGGTCCCAGGTACAGATGCAGGCTGCAACTAATGGTTAATCTGCTGATTATTATTCTCATTATTTGTTTGTTAATTGATCAGTCTACAAAATGTCCAACACAATTTCCTAAAGCCCAACAGTCCAAAATCCAGCTCTAGTTCAGATCATACCTGGAAACAAAACATAATTTATTGGTTTTGTAGGGAAACTGGCAGGTCAGTCCATCAGGTGATCTGACTTTATCCTGTTAGTCTTCCACCATGAATTCAAGCACATTGGTTCTTAGCGCAGTTATTAAACATGTATAATTTTCCTCAACAGACTCAACAGCATGTTTTCAAATCACTACCTCTTAGCTACTCAAGAAGGTGCTTATTTGTTAAGCTGCAAGGATTTGGGAATTGCGATGGAGACAATGAACCGCGCTCGCTCTCAGATTAGCCGGTGGCCAGCTTAACACGGCGGAGTGGAGGTGAGCGTCTGGGGAAATTGATCACATGATAGGGCACACACCTCATTTAAAGTTCATTGATTGAATTCATACTCATGGACACACACAAACTCACAGCTGTACACATGTACATCATACACACACCTCCACCCCATTTAATATCTCTAAATGGCATAACCACTGACCATTATAAAGGCCCCTGTAGCCCTCATGACTCTCCCAGGACCACTTGGCAGAGCCCGAGATGCCAACCGCTGATTGTTAACATACTTCATTAGGTCATCTTATTAAAGTATTAGTCGTCTAATGTCACTGGGTAAATGCTCGAATGGGGACATTAGATGACTTTCTATTAGAGACCAGCTTGATTATGCAAATGCAGTAAGGGGGCAGAGCTTGAAATCGGCTTGAACCAGCTTCTCTCCCATACTAGCTAGACTTTGAGTGATCCTCTTGGGTCGGCGAGTTGTCAAAAAGACCTGCTGTTACGTAGAAAAACTACGTAACAGCAGGTTACTGCAAGTGCTGCATGTTACTTGCAGTAACTAGTTACGTTTTTCAGCATATAACAAAGTCCAGCGACTACCATCACCACTGCGCTCTGCAAACTTGATGAAGTGATGTTCAGTTTAGTTTTTTCCCACACCTGTCTCGCAAAGCAAATCTTCCAGTTGCCATTATCTGCTCTCCGCAGGCCCAGCAGGGTAGTTGAGTTGTTAGAGAGGCAGACTTCTAGCAGGAAAGTCGTGGCTTTGATGCCAGCCTCCATCAACAGCAACGTTTTGTTTTTGGGGACAGACACTGAGCCCCTACCTGCGCGGCTCAGATAAGAGCATCAGCTAAATGCCGAAATGTGGTTCAGACACACCAGGAGTGTGTTTCATTGTTAGATGGACTGAGACAACATTATAAAGCCAATCCAGGAAGCTGTCATCATTATGCTGCTGGCTCATTTCCTTGAGAAAACCTGTCTGCAAATTGGTGTAGTCTGTGTCCGAAATATATCCTATTGGCTCATCCAGCAATTGCCTGCAGACTAAAATACCAGCTATTAAAAAGTTATTTTTAGTTTAGTTATTTTTAATGAATATATACCAATTGTACAAGTCACAAACATACCATATTTTGACGAGATGGCATATTTATTTCCATTGTGTTTTGGTCCCTGCATACATTTGACCAATTTTTATTGATGTTGTGTAGAATCCGCTCATGTGAAACATGAAGACATTACCTCACAGATGCTTTGTGTTGCCAACTTGCCTTGTGCTTAGTAGTAATAGTGCTTCATTTAACATTAAGCTACTTAACTTTCACTTTAACAGTGGGGAAGAAGTAGCTTAAATATTACCACTCTTCTGTATGTAGACCAGTGTACGAGTCAGCCAATCAGGAGGGTTTTGGCCACACTACAAGCTCTGTGGACGGCAATGTCAGTCCACCACTTTAGTGACAGACTGAAATATCTTTGCAACTATCAGATGGATTGCCATGAAATTTGGTTCACACATTCATCTTCACAGGATGAATTGTAATAACTTTGGTGATCCCTTAACTTTTCATCTAGTGCCACTTAAAATTTTTATTTGTCCACTCCTTTTATTTCTGACCAACTACCTGCAAACCT
>CM022474.1:6461024-6512054 GCA_011952105.1 Coreoperca whiteheadi | reverse complement strand
ACCCTGATTTTGATTCCTAATGATTTTGGTGCGTCCCTGATCTTTCCTGTAGGAAAGGACAACATTTCTGAATTCATTTCACTAAGACAAAATTACCTCTCCCAAGGGTGATTCAGTTGCTAAACATCACTCCTGATAGGTTATCTGTACCCCTACAGATTAACCAGTAAAGTTAACACACATTACTATAACTCCCTTTGGCTCCATTTGGCCAAATATTTAAAAAAAAATCGCTTTTGTATTGTTATGTTAATAATGTGTCTGGTAATTCCCATAGCGAATTGACAGTGAAGTTGTAGCCTAATCCTATTTTTACTCCCCTATGATATTGCTGTAATTTCACACACAATCAGTTAGTTGCAAATCGAATTTGGCATGTTTATTTGCTGCTTTGGTTCTTTATCTTGCACAACTAGGCTACTATTTTTTCTGTGATCGTATTTGACGTGTAGTTGCCGCCCAGCTTATAAACTGTGATTATTCTCATGGTTTCCGTGTTATATTGACGATCGGCTGACAACAGATGTTTTCATTAAGCGCTGTTAGATGTGGTGCATAACACCACTCACTCGCCGACACACACACACACACACACACACAGCACAGAGCCGATGTTTCTCTCCCTCTGCTTACAAAGGCGGTCCACCCACCCGCCCACAGCGCCTTGGCAGTGAATGAGTTACTGCTGGTGCAGTGTGTGTGTGTGAGCTTGGTGCGCCCCTCCCTGGTTGGACTGCACGCCGCTGCTCGGCTGTCTTCAGACGGATGTTGCCGCATCCCGGCGCGCCGCGCTCCGCCACCAGGCTGCGTTCCTCTCCAAAGGTGCCAAATCTCCTCCTCTGTCCTCCTGCCTCCGCCTGACGCTCACACACACACACACACACACACCGCCGACGCTCGTGTCTGGTTTCAGACACTCATCTCTCCGCTAAAGTGGCTCATCGTCCATAACGGTACGTAAACTGTTTCTGAAATACCCAACTTATGTGTGATGTATGTTTTTCTGCCTTTTTGCGCGGAGTTGATTGCGACGGCGGGTTTCTTGAGTGGGATGCTGTGGAGCGACTGCTGCGTATTTTTCCTGTATGTATTCCCAGCTCTGATTTTTCTCCGTCCTCTCGGCACAGACGCGACGTTTATCCTCAAACAACTGCGTTTCAATCGGGTATCTTTTAGCCAGTTTTTTTTATTTTTTGCTTAAGGTCATCTAAGCATCCAACACTCAGCAGCGAAACATTTACTTTTATGCGCAGCGTTTTTGATGGCGCGTCAGGGGAGAAGTGTCTGGAGGAAATTAGGGCATGAGACAGCATAAACTCGTTAAACAATCAGTCCTCTTAAATCTACCTTGACATAAGAGGAGGCATTTAAGGTTTAGCCAAGGGATTTCAGCAAGTCCTTTCTTTATCCAAAGTACCGGGATTATTGCGGGTGATAGAACAGTAGGTGCCTATTTAACCTATTTTCTCTGTGGAAATATACTGTACTTGAACCAACAAATTGATAAAAAATGTGTACACGTTTTTATGGAAATGAGTGCAGCCTATACCTACTTTTGCCAATGAAATCATTATTGGAAAACTTGCCAAGACATAAGAGGTTTGAGGGTTATGTAGCTAGATAAAGGGATTGTCCTGCAACTTCAAGGACACAGGTTTGATCCCCTAAAATGAGCCTCTTTCTGCCCAGTCATTGTGAGTCTATATGGAGAAATATGAGAGAGATACCCTACATGCAGGTGATGCAGACGAACTCAGTGGCCCCCTGCCGACAAGACAAAAAAAGACAAACCCAGTTCTGTGCTCATTGTGTCATTGCTATGGTTTCCAGTTGGCATGCTGGTAACGTAATGGGATGAAGTCAGTCTCCGGGCTGCGTTTTGGACCAGAGGAGGACAAATGACCGTGCAGTTTCAGACTTGAGTGCGCAAAGAGGGGATACAGACTGTGTGTGTGTGTGTGTGTGTGTGTGTGCGCGTGTGTGTGTGTGTGTGCGCGTGTGTGTGTGTGTGTGTGTGTGTGCGCGCGCGTGAAGGGGGTATGTTTTTGGTGGCAAAACAACCAGCCTTCATTTGTACTCTAAAAGAGATAACTGTGTTTTTGTGATGATTCATTCATGCCGAGGATTTTGCCATTGCAGTGAAACCATCCTTGTCTGTGTGTGTGTGTGTGTGTGTGTGTATTGGGCGGTCTATGAGATGACGATCGATGCCAAGAAAAGCTGTTATTTTTTAGTGTTAGTCAGGATTCATCCTGTGTTATTGAGTTATCATCATGTAATAGGCTGCTCTAGTTTCCTCCTATAGGTTTCTTAGAACTGGAAGCTTCAAGTGACTCAGCAGAGGTGGTTCGACCCAGCCAGCGTGTGTTTGTGTGTGTGTGTTTGTGACTGATCTAATTGAGTGTCTGTCTGCGTGCAAGATAATTTTTGCTCTGTGATGCAGACTGATTGTCTGCATGCATGGCCGTGTCTCCATAATTACTTTGCAGCATGATAATCCCAACTTTCATTTTGGGGGTCAAATTTAGCCATCAACTTCTTTAATCATGTGTCATAAGAGCTTTCCTCTGATGTGCAACTGGGTTAAGGATGCTGCATATCAGTCCATGACTTTGTTTGAAATAAAAATCAAGTACTTCACAGTAGAAAATGCAGTTTTTTGTTTTATTTGTATTGATCATGGAGTCCAACTGTTAAGTTAGCCGGGGTTATTTAACATTCTGCTTGAGTTGAACAGGGCTAACTTGGCCCAGTTGAAAGGCTGCTGTAATAAGCTGTGAATGTATGTATGTGTCTTGTGTTTGCCGTGGATTTAACTCGTCATTGTTTTTTTTCCATTCTACTATTTGTACTTAAGTCATACATGTCAGTTTTAATTTGAATTTGTGCCAAAACTAATGCCGCTTATCTTAGTGGAGGCATCTTTGATACTTCCTAGAGCAGAATCTGGGCCCTGTGGCATGCTGGGAATCTTGAGCACCATTTTCTTTGCTAGGCTACAGCAAAAGTTTCTGTCTGGCCTGCCAGTGAATCAGCTGTTACCAGCTCAGCTAACATTGCTGAGTCACTGTTTGACATTTATTGCTTCCCATTGTCAAGCAGCCAATACATAGTATACATGTTAAAGAAACAAACAAACAATCAAATCCCTGGGAGCAGTGACACTCTGTGCTTCATAAACCACACACTTCTGAAGTACTACTGAGCAAGGCAGCTCAGGAATAACATACAACTAGCCTAGCTGCTTGGCCTGCCAGGAAAATCAGCAGTTAGCAGCTGCAGTGAGAGTGCTGAGTCACTTTTTGACATTTGCTTCCTACGATTCAGTCCTCACATCCCACACGGACTCTACATAAATGCAAGGTTTCTACATTAACTATATAAAGTGCCGTGGACCGGCAAAGACACAAATTGCTTTAGATGACTTGCCGAATCGAATGAAATGTCTTTAGATTTCTACCTGTTTTCTTTTGAAGCGGACACCTTCTGGTCTTAGATGCTAGTCAGACGTCCAGCGGTTGTACTAGTCTTTCATCATAAAACAGAATGTCGATATTAATAAATCCTCTCAGGTCTCTTTGATAATACATAAATCATAATGGAGTTTTGAAATAGATATGCTTTTGATAGCCCTGAAGGGAGTACTGATGCTGGTATGATTTTAGCTTTCGACATTGACTAGTGTTCCAGTTAAACGAGCAGCTGCAGCTTAAAGGTTGGAGCAGATTTTAAACCACAAGATATACATCTCAGTGGAGAAAGGAAAATGAATGGATGGGTAGCTGTTATGTTTCATCAACATCTACTGATAAAGTAACAGTGAACAGATTATTGAATTCTCAACGGCTGCATCTGAGCTGCTGAGAGCAGTTATTGGTTATTAATACATCACACTGTTTTCTTCAAAGACAAAAAACACAAAACAGATTGCTGCTGTTTGTGGACAAACAGGTAAAAATCTATATATGTTGCCTGGAAGTGTATTTTAAAAAGTTGCATGCCATCTAACGAACCCCATGATTTATCTGTATTTCTCAACACATTTACAACAATTTCTGGAACAAAATGTGAAATTAAACTGTTTAATTTCAACAAATTGTTACGACTTGCACTGCACATAGCTAATATTATGGGATAATAATGTGATACTTTTAATTGATCAGTAAAAATCCTTGAGCCGGTGGGAATTTGTCATTTTGCCGTGTAGCAGTGAAGGTGTTTGATGATATGGAGGTCCTCCAGTTGAAGCATGGATTCTGCTTAGGGTCCCAGGTACAGATGCAGGCTGCAACTAATGGTTAATCTGCTGATTATTATTCTCATTATTTGTTTGTTAATTGATCAGTCTACAAAATGTCCAACACAATTTCCTAAAGCCCAACAGTCCAAAATCCAGCTCTAGTTCAGATCATACCTGGAAACAAAACATAATTTATTGGTTTTGTAGGGAAACTGGCAGGTCAGTCCATCAGGTGATCTGACTTTATCCTGTTAGTCTTCCACCATGAATTCAAGCACATTGGTTCTTAGCGCAGTTATTAAACATGTATAATTTTCCTCAACAGACTCAACAGCATGTTTTCAAATCACTACCTCTTAGCTACTCAAGAAGGTGCTTATTTGTTAAGCTGCAAGGATTTGGGAATTGCGATGGAGACAATGAACCGCGCTCGCTCTCAGATTAGCCGGTGGCCAGCTTAACACGGCGGAGTGGAGGTGAGCGTCTGGGGAAATTGATCACATGATAGGGCACACACCTCATTTAAAGTTCATTGATTGAATTCATACTCATGGACACACACAAACTCACAGCTGTACACATGTACATCATACACACACCTCCACCCCATTTAATATCTCTAAATGGCATAACCACTGACCATTATAAAGGCCCCTGTAGCCCTCATGACTCTCCCAGGACCACTTGGCAGAGCCCGAGATGCCAACCGCTGATTGTTAACATACTTCATTAGGTCATCTTATTAAAGTATTAGTCGTCTAATGTCACTGGGTAAATGCTCGAATGGGGACATTAGATGACTTTCTATTAGAGACCAGCTTGATTATGCAAATGCAGTAAGGGGGCAGAGCTTGAAATCGGCTTGAACCAGCTTCTCTCCCATACTAGCTAGACTTTGAGTGATCCTCTTGGGTCGGCGAGTTGTCAAAAAGACCTGCTGTTACGTAGAAAAACTACGTAACAGCAGGTTACTGCAAGTGCTGCATGTTACTTGCAGTAACTAGTTACGTTTTTCAGCATATAACAAAGTCCAGCGACTACCATCACCACTGCGCTCTGCAAACTTGATGAAGTGATGTTCAGTTTAGTTTTTTCCCACACCTGTCTCGCAAAGCAAATCTTCCAGTTGCCATTATCTGCTCTCTGCAGGCCCAGCAGGGTAGTTGAGTTGTTAGAGAGGCAGACTTCTAGCAGGAAAGTCGTGGCTTTGATGCCAGCCTCCATCAACAGCAACGTTTTGTTTTTGGGGACAGACACTGAGCCCCTACCTGCGCGGCTCAGATAAGAGCATCAGCTAAATGCCGAAATGTGGTTCAGACACACCGGGAGTGTGTTTCATTGTTAGATGGACTGAGACAACATTATAAAGCCAATCCAGGAAGCTGTCATCATTATGCTGCTGGCTCATTTCCTTGAGAAAACCTGTCTGCAAATTGGTGTAGTCTGTGTCCGAAATATATCCTATTGGCTCATCCAGCAATTGCCTGCAGACTAAAATACCAGCTATTAAAAAGTTATTTTTAGTTTAGTTATTTTTAATGAATATATACCAATTGTACAAGTCACAAACATACCATATTTTGACGAGATGGCATATTTATTTCCATTGTGTTTTGGTCCCTGCATACATTTGACCAATTTTTATTGATGTTGTGTAGAATCCGCTCATGTGAAACATGAAGACATTACCTCACAGATGCTTTGTGTTGCCAACTTGCCTTGTGCTTAGTAGTAATAGTGCTTCATTTAACATTAAGCTACTTAACTTTCACTTTAACAGTGGGGAAGAAGTAGCTTAAATATTACCACTCTTCTGTATGTAGACCAGTGTACGAGTCAGCCAATCAGGAGGGTTTTGGCCACACTACAAGCTCTGTGGACGGCAATGTCAGTCCACCACTTTAGTGACAGACTGAAATATCTTTGCAACTATCAGATGGATTGCCATGAAATTTGGTTCACACATTCATCTTCACAGGATGAATTGTAATAACTTTGGTGATCCCTTAACTTTTCATCTAGTGCCACTTAAAATTTTGATTTGTCCAATACTTTTATTTATGACCAAATACCTGCAAAACTAATGACTAATGATTCCCATCAGCCTCAGCTGTAGTTTGTGTTTAGTGCTAAATAGCAAATGTTAGCATGCTGATAATCTAATTTAAGATAATGAACATGGTATGCATTATACCTGTTTAACATCACCACGTTAGCATAATGATTGTGACCATGTTAGCATGCTGACATTAGCATTTAGCTCAAAGCACCGCTGTGCCTGACTACAGCCTCGCAGAGCCACTAGCATGGCTGTGGACTGTTAGCCTTGTCGTTATAACTACTGTTTTGTATTGGTCAGCAACAGGAAAAGTTTGAGAACACGCAGAGGTCAGATCAAAGACTGTATACAACCAAGATATTGCATCTCAGGTTCATTCTAGAGCTTACCCTGCTATTGGGTCACCTCACCTTAAGGAGCAGCTGACCTGCCTAAAATTATTTAGGTTTCAATGGCGACTTTTAGTGTCCCATTTTTAAGTGCTGTGTCAGAGGGAACACTGAGTACTGCACTAGTATTTTTGGGGTCATGAAAATTGCCATTAACATGCAGAACATTGCTACAAAACATCAGCTTACAGTGAAAAATGTTGGTTTTGACTTTCATAAAGCCTCATTGATCAAACCCTTGGGAAGGGTACCTATGGTCTGAGCAACAGCATCTTGCTGCGTTATTTGTCACAATATAATGAATCCTGTCTCCCGGTGATATTTACTTACGATTAAGAAGTGCTAGTAAATAACAACCAGGCACAAATCGCCATCATCACTGCTTAAAACAGAAATGTTTGTATATTATTTCTGCTTCTACAAACCCTGGGTAGACTTAACGTTAGACAAAGGAGGCGAACAGAGAGAACGGGTACTGAGCCGAGAGTCTCGGGATTCGTCGACAACAATGGAGAGAAAAGAGGGGAGGTTCTGGCTTGGAGAATGCAGCAGTGAGCAGTCTTTGCAGTGTTTCGCACCTCCCTGTTTGCTATGCTGCTTTGGCTGGCTCTCCTGCTGCTGGACTCTCAGTGTGAGAGAGAAAATGTACAGATATGCAAAAAATAGCCATGCTGTGTTTGTAGTATATTCGTGTAAAAAGAAACCGTTTCGACTCTTAGACCAATGCGACGAACCCCTCCGCCCCTCCCTCCGCTCCCCAAACACCCCTTGCTGAGATTAGAGTCCCTGTTTTTCTGAAGAAAATATAGTCTCAAGGTGCGGAAGCTGTTTAGCCACAGTCTCTGCATTCAGTTTATATCTCTGCTTCGTTCTGCTTGACGAGCTCTCTTGTCTTTCTTTACAAGAGAGCTCCCTCTGTCATTTTTTACAGCGTCAAAATCTAATTTGTATTTTTTACTGGTGCAACCATGCAACCCACATCCCATGTTTTTTAAACATGCAGAAACCGGCCAGTGGACCAGAATAAGGGACACACAGGGCTAAGAACCAAGTGCTTTCATTCAATTTCTCTATTTACCCTGGGGCTTATAGAGCAGAAATACAGAGGGATAGATGTATGAACTGAAAGAGAATAAAGGACATCATTATGCACCTTTTTTGAGATGGAGAGCAAGAAGACAAAGTGAAAGCTAGAGATGGAAGAGTCTGAATGACAAAGCAAGAAAAGGAGTGAAAGAACATGGCCCACAGAGAGAGAAAAGAAAATAAGGACAAATAACAGTCTGAATAAGAGAGACATTGACAGAATGACAGACTGCCTGACAAACATATTGAACAAAGGCAGAACAACAATGAATGACTCAGACGGACGGACAGAGAGACAGACAAAGAGAGAGTGGCCACAACGCAGACGGGCAATTCATGCTGATGGCAACCATATTGGCCCGGAGTGCAAGAGGTGATGCCTCACTGTCGACCATCGTTCCCCTCCACCATCAGAGGGGAAGGGCTGCAGTAAACATTGATCCCTCTATCAGGATTTGTTCCCAGGGGCCCCAACCTCCATCCCTCTGTCCACTCTGATTTGCTGACTGGGACGCCACCGTGCGTCCAATGTGCCTGACACTCCGTGACTCTGAGGAGATGGACCTCAAGCAAGCCAAGCAAGCAGCGTATGGGTGGTATTATTGTGAATAAATTGTAGTCTTCAGATTTGATGCATCTTAAAGGGAAAATCCACCCCAGCACAAACCTTTTTCTTTCTGTCAACAGCTATTTGCAATACTTGCTGTATCTCTGCCTCCATTTTGTTGTAGTTTGGCTGTGTGTTATTCCCGTGTATAATTGACCAAAGTTAGACAATATGGTGTCTCTTTGACAGACCATTGCAGATACAATGGAAGTTAAAGGATAATGTTTGTACATTTCAACTTGGGGCTTATGTTCATAGGTTTGTATTAAAAACATTGTAATTATCTAGTTAACTGTAGCGATCTGGAAGTGCAGTGACATTTCAAAAAGAAGTTCAGCAGGACGAGAATCACGAGCAGTCAGATAAACATACAGGTTTTCAACAAACCCCCAGCTCAGCCAAACTTATTTGGAAGAGAAGAACCCGTCCTTGTTCAACTTTGAATTACCATAGTTGTGTGTGCGCAAAGTTTTTCTGTGCATAGAGGGATTATTGCTGACATTTGCTGAAATTACTGACTGTTTTATCAGTTTTATCTCAAAATAAAGTGGCTAAGTTGTCGGCATATCTACTATCTGATAATTTCTTGCCCTGTCGAAGTTCGTTGAAAGGATGCCACCATGTTCTCAGATCTCAGCAATTACTTCGAGGAGTCAGTGTCACCGTAAGCGATGGCTACATCTATGAAGGACCCAAGTCAAGCATCGGTGGTCTTTCTTGACGTTAGAAATAACAGTGTGACAAACAATCCCAATTCAAGGTCCATTCAAGGTACTAGCTTTTTCTGGGGCTTTCATACATATCACATGGTCTTCATCAACAAATGGAGTATGCTCAGTTTTCTGGAATATTGTTGGTTTCTGCACGTCCGAATTAATGAACAAGGGCGTCTTGCTGTAACACTTTGCACTGATGTTCAACAATCATACAGGGAGAAAACCTTTAAAGAAAACACAGAAATACCAATTTTCAGCTGTTCTGTTAGCATTTGCTCCACATGTTTTTCCATTGTGGTTTCGAGTTTTCAACAACTACATATCTGACTTTCTGTTTTTGACGTGTGCAGTCGCAAACACATGGGGGTAGTAATTGTTAAATGCTAGAAAATAATTTTTATACCTTTTGGTAAACATGAGGTGTTGAAATTTTCAAACCTCTATGGGAAAGTACAACAGAAGCAAGCATTTGTGTCTCTATAGACCAGAATGTAAAGCTGCAGCAAGACATCACTGTAGAGCTAAAATTTGGATCTTTTTTCCTGGAGGTTGTTGAAAGGTATTCTGGTAAATGTAGAGGTGAAGTCACCAAATAAATAAATCAAACAATTTCATCACAAAATTACCTAGGAGTTTGAGAGAAAGGTGAGTTGGTTTCCTTCGATTCCTTCCTTTCTGTACTGAATTTGCACTGGTTCAGATGTTCTACTGCTTACCTTTTATCAAGCTGCTCGTCTTGGAGTGAAGTAGTGAGTAGTCATTAGACAAAGCATGGACAAGAAACAGGTTTGAATGTGCCCTGAAACCAGGAGATGCAACTTAGGAGAGAGACAATAGCTAATAAAGAGCTGGTGTCCATGGTAACCCGTCCTTCACTTAACCCTGTTTTAATGTGAAATAACTTCACAAAGCCGAGACGGACTCCTTTGCATTAGTATCAGTATACATGTTGAGCTTAAAAAGTCAAAATAAGGGGTTGAGAAAACTGTCCATGGACTGTCCCACAATCAGAAACATTTTATGAACGTTAAATTAGCTTAAGCTTTATAAGTCTTTATTAGTGTGCTTTTGTCAGAGTAGAGGTTACATTTTTCATATATTAAATAGTGAATTTTCCAGCCTAAATCCTCAAATCCTCCTTCAGACTTTTAAACCTGCAAACAGAACAACAGATTGAAAAACATCCACCATGCCAAGCTGGAATAGTCCTGAAATAAGCCTGTGTGTGTGTGTTGATCCAAATCTATGAGTAGCTGAGCCCAGGAAGAAACTGGAACACACAGCTTTTTCCCTCCTTTTATTAATACTTTGAATTGAGTGCAGCCAATGAATAATAGTGAAAGCAGAAGCCGTGTGCTCCAGTTGCCTTTTGAGCTCAACTAGTCATAGATTTGGATCTACAGTGGCTTGTCCTTCTCTGAGAGCCTCAACTGCAAGATAGTGTTGTATAATCACAGTATGGCCATTCAGTTAGAGACGCTTCTGTATATGTTAGACTGGATCAGCATCCAACCCATCTTCCATTCAAAGCTGCGTATCTATGAGGCTGTTGTTTCCGATAAGCCGTTTATTGCCAAGCGACCAGCCAGTAACTTGAACCTTAACGCTGGCAGTTTTAAAACCACCTTAAGCTGAGAGTAAATCCCTGAGGGCCAATGCCCTATCAACCAGGAGCTGCTGCAGAAAAATCTCCAAACAAAAAGCAGTCTATCTGCAGCCAATTTAACAGCCTGTGACTTCTGAATGCATTTTTCGTTTCTTTCGTTTCTTTTTTTTTTTTCTTTTTTACATCTCTTCATTCCAATTTACTCTTTCTCTTGTGATCTTTCTTGAGTTGCCAGACGTCTTTTCTGTCAGGGGAGGAAAGGTTCTTCTCTCCCTTTTCCATCTGGGTTTGGGTTTTCCCACCTTGAGGTATCGAATATCTTCTTATTGTGTGAGGGAAGGTCACGTCGACACTTATTTTTCATAACTGTCGTCTCCCTCGCCTGCATGTGTCTGACCCAGAGACCCTGTCCCGTGTCCGTCACCATGATGAATGAGACATCCCTGCTTGTCAACGTATTGCTGACAACCAGTTTATAATCATTGTAGCTCTCTCCTGACACCGCAAGACCTCAGCGATGAAAATGAGGAATGTCGTTTTCAAAAAGGGCATGTGGGGGTGGGGTGGGGGGTACTTATGTCAGCACTTCATAATAAAAAATAAGAAAGTCTTTCATATGCTCAACTTATTTCTGCTTTTATGCAAAATTTTGAGTGAGATTTTGTCACGTTTACATGGTGCAAGTGTAGTTGGTCTAACTCTGCGTTGTGTTTTATAGTGGACAAGCGACACCACACTTCACAGGACAGTCACACTTTATAGCAAGACACCACAGGGGACATCAGCATAACTTCCCTTCAATTGTAAAGAAATAAAGCAGTACAGCAGAACATCATGCATGAAAATAAATTAAACAGCTAAAATAATTTTAAAAAAATCAATACATTCACTTAAAGTAACTCAGTCACATAAAAAGCAAAAACACAGAACAATAAACAGAATGAAGAGCACAGAAAAGTCTAGAACCTAAAGTCTAGAAGTATAATTAAGTAAACAAAAAAAAAAACAGTTGCTAAACTTCCTGTGAAAACACTGAACATTCCCTTTTAATATGAAGATGTATGGACGTATTTACTCCCATATAAGAATATATTAATAATACTTTGAAACGTAACAAAAGTAGGAAATATAACACCGGACTTGATAACTTTTTCTAAATAAAAGTCTCGATCCACATAGGATTTTACAGGAAGTTATATAGCCCTAATTTGACGCAACAACATACACACTGCCACACGAGCTCATGTAGGACATAATACAGACAAGTGACTTCTTGTTCTAGATACAGTCTGAACACAAAAGGCCCATTACTGTGGACATTTATACTGTTGGACAGCGTGGGGAAATGTTTGTGGTGGTCTGAAAAAGATGTCCTGACACATTTTAGTGTGATGTTTTGGCAGCATATACTGTAGTGTGTGTGTGTGTGTGTGCTGTTTGAACTGCTTTCAGTGCCTCTTTAGGCCTTTAGATGATGGGAGGAGTACAGCTGTAGCAGTGATGTCATAGTTGGCAGGCTGTGGACCGAGACGATGACACTTTGCCAATATCCTCCCGCTGCCCTTTTCTAGCAGCAGCGCTTACTGCATTTTCATGCTTCTCCTCACTCTCAGGGTGGTCAGTCAGCCTGTCGGCCTCTTGGTTGTTTGTTTCTCTCAACATATTCTCTTCTACTCCTATAAGGTTTATTGTGACGGTCTTTAAACAATCTGGTTTGTTGGACTGCTTCAAATAAATGACAGACATTACTTCCATTCCACTAACAAACATGACAATTTGAAAGTATTAATCTAAAGCTTTTTGTGTGTAGTTACGTGTTATTACACTTGGCTGCATTATACATGACACTTACATTGAATATAGGAAAGTAATATATGTATGCAAATGTTCTACCTGGGCCACAACTTTATGAAGAAACTATTTTTAAATTTTATTTGGTCATGTCATTGTTCAGGCAGGTTTGTGTAAATACATTTTTAATTTCTAGTTCTAATGTAATCTATATTTTGATCTAATTACTGTTAGAGAGTTTTGAAGAGTTTTGTGATGATGTAAATGCCTTTGCAAAGGGTTTTCCTCAATAACAAGGGTAGAGCTCTTTTATTAGCTGAAACCTTCGGCATGGAAGTAGTATAAGTAAAGTAGTAAGTTGTACAGCTTCCCCAATACGTGGTTTTTGAGGCTGAGATTAATATTTGAGAGTTATGAAATCTAATCACTTTTTTTGTTAAGAGATAATTTGGTCATTACAGAGTTGAGACCATGATATGTACTGAGTGGGACATTTTATAGCTCTCCGGTAGAGGAGTTATGTAATGGAGACAATGTTTTTAAATGACCTCAAGCATGTCTTTGGCATTTCTGACACTGACATTTCTTTATCTATCTATATATATATATATATATTATGTGATATGCAAATATCGGCCAGTATATCTGCTCTAGAAGGTAGTCATACTTAATACAATAATATCTGCAATTTCAGTCCAAACTATTGGTATCAGACATTAGTGTGTGTGTGTGTGTGTGTGTGTGTGTGTGTGTGTGTGTGTGTCTGTCTGAGAGTAGGGCATCACCATGGCAGTCTGCAGCAACAAAGACTGAATGATAGACTTGCAAAAGGAGCTCAGGGGCCCTTCAAGGAGCGGACGAAAAGGAGGGGATTGGCTGGTATTATGGAAGCTGAACAAGCACCGAGTAAGACGGTCTTGAGTCTGGCCTGAAAGACTGCGATACTTACATAGTGAACTACCCACAAGCCCTGACTTGTTCATCGACAGTTCCTTGCTCTCCATCTTCTCCTCTTCTTCCTATTGATTTCTTTCTTTTAATGTGTTAGACATGACGATAGTGAGCTAATCCTTCAGTGCTTTGTTAAAACAGGTGAAAAGTTTCCCTGAAAAGACTGGAGAAGTTATTATAGCACTTGGCAATGAGTTGGCTAATTTCCTTTTCTCTTATCACGCCTCGTCATACCTTATTCACGTGGTAATGACTGATGTGCCGATAATGAGTTGGAGCTATTTTACAACCCAGTTTGAAGTAGTAGGAACAATGTTTTCACTCAAGTTGTCTTTTGCTTTGTTATGACTTAAATAATAATTTATCATAATCATCTTATGGCATTTAATGATGATAAGGGACCCTGTGAAGTGACAACATTGATTGGTAAAACATCTCTGTTGAAACATCATCGTGTGCAAATTTGTGTGTCTGTTTTTTGTGTCTCTTATTGCAGCTTTTGAATTTCACAAGTACATATAAACATGGCTAAAACATGACTTAAACTAAACTAACTAGACACATTTTTGAGGGTGAATTGCTGGAAAACGGAAGGACACCTGTTAACCTTTAATCAATGTTTTGAAGAATGGTAAATGATAAATGGACTGCATTTATATAGCGCCTTACCTTACCGGAAAACAAAGCGCGTTACAGTATTTCCTCTCATTCACCCATTCACACTCACGTTCACACACTGATGGCGGCGGAGCTGCCATGCAAGGCGCTGGCCTGCACATCGGGAGCAACTCTGGGTTCAGTGTCTTAACTTCGACACATGGGCTGGGGGAAGCCGCGATCGAGCCGCCGACGGGGGGACAACCCGCTCTTCCACCAAGCCACAGCCGCCCAAAGAAGAGCTCATCAGTGCCTTGGAACGATCCTTCACAAAAATAAGTAAATAAATACCAACACAGTTAAGCCTACTTTGCAGGTTTACATTCATCAGGTTTTCAGTGGATGTTTTAAGATGTGTCCTACTTAAGGTTGTGTTAGGTACAGTTTTGTGGCTCACTGTTTGACCAAAGCCCCAAGCAAGCCATTTATACTAAAGATACTACCATGCTGACCTAGTACATTGATTATAGACAATTTATCAGCAACAATTTGCTATGGTACGAATACAGCAGGAAGATTAGCTTTGAGAAAACATACCACTGATGGTTCTGTGTACATATTTAATCTCTGACAAGAGGGATAGAAGTTATTTTTTATTAAGCTAAGATACACTTTAACTGATCCCTGTGGATATATTGGAAGGATTTCCAGAGATTTGGATATCTAGTCACTCATTAAACCAACATTGTATTCCTAAATCTACAAGAAGCTACTGTAAAAAAGTTGTTGCATAAGTACATGAAAGTAACAGTAAGTGGAATCTGTTGTGATGAGTATCTCTGACTCCACCCTCTTCTACCAAACTCATATCCTTATCCCTAGAGGCAACACTTACTTCTTAAAACATACAGTTATTTTCAGGGCTTCTGTAGAATGGACAGATGTACCAAACAATATTAGAGAATCAAGAAGTGCAACAGATGTACCTGTGAAAAAACCCTTTGTTTTCATGAGATTTATGGATGGTTGTGTACTGAAATCTAATTGTAATCATTCTTTGTCATGTCCTTAGTTGTTTCAGTCTTTGCCTTTTATTTTGTTTATATTATATGATTTGAACCATGTATTGATATTTTTGTTTTATTAGGGCCCCACGAAGATACACAAGCAACGTCAGAAGCTAATGAGAATCCAATAAAATATAAACAAATAAACTTGGAGGTCTCAATAAACAAGTTTTTGTCATTACATATATATCAATTCGTTTGACCAATTTAAGTGGATATTGGCTACATATGTTTTTTCTTGTCCTAGAGAGACTATCTGCCAACTGTTTCGGGCGTAGAGGCTTTAACTGGTTTAGCAGCCAAATCACAGGACCAGGATTAGCCTCAGGAACTAAGACTCTGGCTTCCTGTTACTGTTGAGAACCAATGACAGTGATTGTGGTTCAAGGAGCAAGTTTGTGTCCTGCAGGTTACTTCTTCAAATTCTTTTTAAAATTGGGATGGATTTCATCATTTTGGCGTGAGAAGTTAAATACTCTACAGCTGGCGAGGGTTGATTATAGTGGTTGAGGTAGTTATAATTTGGGTGTTTATTTAAATAAGACAATTAAATATCATTACCTAACAGTAATTAATCAGAATAACATCCAGGTTTCATTTCTGCACGACTTCATCATGGAAATGTTCAGAGCAGTGAAAACATAATACAATATAATAATTTGGCATATGTTAGAGTTTCAGGACCTGTATTTTAAGGGGTCTGCATTGCAGACTTCAGCAGTGACTCAGCAGTCACTGGATGCTTTAAACAGAACAAATGGTTGGACTTGTGGTTTTGATGTATATCTTTACTGGTGGGTGAAATGAGCATGGAGACAGCCGGGTCTGTACTGGCTTCTTTAATTTTCCAACCAACTTCACACTGCTTTATCTCTAGGCTCAGACAATGGTGATCATTCCTCACATTAGGCAAATGAGATTAAGAACAGGGTAATCACTTTTTGATGTCAGCTTCAATCAACCTCTGTTGATCTGATGTGTATATGAAGATGAAGCCTGAGGCATCAGTTCAGCTTCATTAACTCGCTCATTACTTAACGTAATTTTACTTGATTTACTTTTAATAGAAAACAAGGCCAGGGTTACAGCAATAGTATATTTGGTAGAATGAATTGTTTTCAGTCAGTCTATAGATATACAGTGTGTATATATGAAACAAAGTAATCTAGGCTCAAAGGTTCACTTTCAGAGCTTTTAAAACAGCATCTGACGGTCTTGATCAGCAAATGCAGCAGACGTATTGGGTGTTATTACATGACACAAGTGAAGGATAGTTCAAGGTTCTGCTAGCGAAGCCTGTTGGCAGGATGGTCTTTGGCGTAATATGTGAACATCCTCCTTCATCTTTCTCTGCCTGTCCTCTGACTTTGATGGATGACTTTGAATCCTTCCCAGCTGATGCTGTGACCGGTTTTGGTCTGGTGTTCAGCTGATGTTGTCTGTTTCTGGTGTTCATTCAGCCTGTTGTCCAGGGTCGTTGCTGGTTCACTGGCGCAGTGTTCCCCATGTGATGTTATACACCACTCCAGTATTCCCTTAAGGGGTTGTCTTGTCTGTGTACCAGTAGCGTTTTGAGGTAAGTGCTAAATCCTTGAGCCTTGAAGACTCTTGCTAGATGTTACGGAAGCTCAGCCACGTGAAGGATGCTTCTGGTTGTCCACGTCGAGTTAGCAGCGTCTGATGCTCATCATCCGCTCCTTGTAACTTTAGATAGTATTTTTTATATCCACTGTTTGCTTAGGTCAAGAACACATTTCCAATCTCAAAGTATAGATATTCTTTTTTAAATTAATTGTTTTATTCTATAAAATGTCAAAAATAATGTGAAATGCAAGTTACTTGCCCAAATTGGCATTCCAAGAGCCATGAGTATTTGACTATCAAAATCCATTGATGATTTTTTTTTTCCCCCATTATCTTTATTGAAAGTATCAATAAAAAGAATTGTGATGGTCAGAAATTAAAAACAAAATGATTGAAGATATCTCCCTCCTATGTTCACTTCTTCTCCTTCCCTCCCTCCCAACCCTCCCTCCCCCCCACCTGAAAATAATATAAAAAATAATAATAAGGATGATAATAGCAATAAATACACTGAGTTCATAAACTATATAAAAAAAGATCTAAAAATAAATGTAAATAATAATTAGAACAATTAAATCAAGATATAACCACAAATATATAAAAATATAATGTGTATATATAACAAACACAGATTTGTATCCAAGATCTCAAATTCATGTTAATGTTCACCAATGGGGATGTTACACTACTGAATATGACGAATTTACCAAATTTAAAGTAGCCTAAAGCAGCTCCAATATTTTTAAAAAATGTATATGTTTCTTTTGAAATTAAACATTATTTTTACAGGCCATATATGTTCTTTGAACCACATGAAGGTGGAAGGTAGCTCATCATTCCTCCATGTCATAGCAATACATTTCCGGCCAGCAATTGAGGTCATTTTGATGAATCATGCTTTATACCTTACATCCTGAGATAATACTGATGTGTCCCCTACGATGAAAAGTCTAGCTAAGCAAGGTATATCAACCCCTATGATATACCTTTTTCACTGACAAACTAATCGACTAATCATCTTAGCTGTAACAGAACCTTTTTCATTTCTTTGCAGCGGTCTAGGTGAAAAATAGGAACATTGAATGCTTTGACCTTGTGTGTATGTATATAACAAAATCTCATCCACCCTCAAGCTCATTGGTTTTATATTTAGAGCAGGATGTTGGCTGTCTGACATTACATTAAGATTATGACTTTTACATTTGAAAGAGGAACTGCCCTTGGCAATGAATCATTTTCAGCTATGTGTCGTACTTTATGATACGTACTGGCATCTTGCAGAAACTAAGCTACGAAACATTGATCTTAAGCTGTGGTATGATGGGTGGTGAGTTTGATATTAAAGTTTATTCTCCACTTTAAATATAACAACTTGCTAAACTGAATTTTAGGGCACTCATCTGCATACTAAACTGCATTAGAGTCTGTCTTCCTAGAAGTAGCTACTGTTTGTCTGTTGTCGTCAAATTCCTTGAACCCTCTCGCCATCCCACTTGCCACTGTAAATGTGGAACATGCTATCTGGAGCAGTGCAGTGGCTGGGCCTCGGTCGATGAGTGCTCCGTTTTAGTCGCCTTTTAAACAGAGCGTTCTCGTTTTGGGAGTTCAGACGTGGGTATTTATATCAAGCAGGTCAGCCGGAATGAGCAGAAACACTGAGTTCTGTCTGACAAATGACCTTCCTTCCTCTGGGCCTCGCAGTTATGAACAGAGTCGTGCGAAGACCGAGAGGGAGTGAAGAGTTCACTTCCCAAGATCCATAAGTCAACCGACAGAAGTGGGGCAGATGTCATCCAGCGTCTACTCTGCCACCAAAGTCATTTTTGTTAAGAAAAGGGATGCTTGCAGATGTGTGATCTCATTTAACACCTATCCCAGATGGGTTATGTATCACTAAATGTTTCTTTGGACTGTTTTGGATCAGACCATAAAAACAGGTCACGGTTAGGTTTAAAGCCATATGTCCTTATTTGGGATGACATGCATCCTAAATAATGATCCACAATCTATAAATAAACATGACACATTAAAAGTAAGGCAGCGATATTCTATATTATTCTTAACGTCAACAAAT
This sequence comes from Coreoperca whiteheadi, assembly GCA_011952105.1. Lineage (NCBI taxonomy): Eukaryota > Metazoa > Chordata > Actinopteri > Centrarchiformes > Sinipercidae > Coreoperca > Coreoperca whiteheadi. Next base: position 6,493,287 of record CM022474.1, on the reverse strand, counting down.
CCTATGTAAAGACTAAAACAAAAATTAGTTGATCCTAACGATTATTTTTATGTCGGTGTATCCAATGTCTGATGTCTTATTCCTCTGTACCATAGCGCTCCATTGTCCAAAAACTATTAAAAAACACATCAATGAGCCACACCATTGCACTGGGTGACATGTTCCTTCATGAACATGGGCACTCTAGTATATTTTGAGTCAGTCCCACATACATTGTCCTGCTGCTGGAAATACTGACCAGAGGACCAAATGTGGATTCATCCGCCACTGAAAATAGTCCCCAACGAATGCACTACTTCTCCTGTTTGAGGAACGTTTGCTAAAAACTACATTGCTTATCTGTTTGAGGAAATTAAAGTGTATTGCATCTTCTTACAAACACATCTATTAGAGCCGAACCAATACCTTGGCATGGCTGATATTATTGACCGATTTTAGCGTATCACACATCAGTTTCTCCATTTTTGTCGGCTGATAAGTAACAAGGGTATGTTTGAGGCAATTTAGAAATGGTGTTGCCATTAAATATTCCAGTAAACGAAATATCCTGCTCAGTACATATCTTGGTCAAAATTCTTTAATAACCCAATTTAAGAGATACTTATCAAAAATGTTTATGTAATCTGTGTGTTTATCTAAGCTTTTTTAAAACAATGTAAGCCAATATATCCTTTTCTGATCAGTATCATCGTTAGCTGAATTAGTAAACTCTTAACTTCTTTCCCAATTAAGGAATAAATGTTTTCTTTTCTATTTTTAGCCCTCTCAGCATGATGCTTTTTAAGGCAAAAAAAACACTGGATTTAAAGCTTTGACACTCAATGACACGAACTGAAATGCCACAAATTAAGTATCTTTTATTGGATCCCTAAGCCACTTGCCATGCCTTTTGTTGTGGACTGAGTGAACTGCAGAAATGTGTCACAATGATATGCTAATGATGTGCACCGCTTTGATGTTCAAAATCACAGGCATATTTCTGAGCTAGAGAACCAACTGATATGATAAGAAGCTACGAGTACTTAAGATTGATTCCGCTAACAAAGAAGGCAGGGAGGCAGTAAACCCTGTGCAGAAATGAGAGGTATTTTAAAATAGTCTTAAGTAGAAATTATCAGGCACTGTGAACATTTTCACCAGTCTCCTTTTTTTCTTTCTTTTTTTTTCTGAACATGAAATTCTCAAAATGCCTTTGGCTGAAAGTCACTTGATGTGAAAGGATGATGCCTCCTCTGTCTGGGATGCCAGTGAAGGAAAGCCACGGGGATGAATAGATGAGGGCAACTTGGCTGAACATCGCACTCTTGAAAAGGACTGTTTAAACAAACACTTTTAAGATGAGGAACAGACGTTGGCCTGCCCGAGGAGGCATTAGCGTCACACTGTTTGTATCTCAGTGGATGCAGTTAGACCCTCAAGGCTGACTCACATCATTGGGTTGTAATTTCCAGTAATAGCTTTGTTATTTATTGCAATTTACAGAGCACAGGGTTAAAAGACTGCTATGATGATGGATGTTTGTCATGAATGCCACACAGTTTTCTTTGTTAGTTGTTTTACCCAACAGTGATGTGTTATTTATTTCACACAAATACCTAAAAACGTCCTTGAAATTTGCCTGGAACAGGTGTTGTTAATATATTGTTTTTAAAGGAGCTCTACTCAGACTTGTCTTCAAAAAAGTGTAAGAATTAGTTTTAAATTGTTTTCTTACTTCTCCGTGGATTTTAGCCTTTAGGATAGAGACAGAAAAAGGCTGACACGGTGCTGTGTGGACTCGTAGGAGGTGTAGATGTGTTTAATCACGGCGTGTCTGACGCACTGCAGAGATAAGTCGATTCCCACCTTGACTCAAGTCATTGAAGAATCCATCGGTCTTTCCCTCTTTGACAGCTTTCTTGAGGCTGAGCACATTTATCATTTTTTGTAAGTAAGAGACTTGCCAAAGCTTGTTCATAAATTTGACATTTGTCAGTGCCACACAAAGATAGCTATTAATATATATATATATATATATATATATAAATTTTTAATAGTGTGGTTGTGGTACCTTGTTGAATAAAGTAGTTATACAAAGAACCCTGAAGCACTTTGTGGAATTTTCCTCAGATTTTCTTTGAAAATCATTTTCTTGCTACCTGTCAAATAAAAAACAACTTTTTCACTTATAATGTGAAATGGGCCATCGACCATGTATGTATGTATGTATGTATGTATGTACGTATGTTACTTGTAACAGAGTATTCTTACAATTTACTGATTTAAAAGATCTGAGTACTTTTTCTACCACTGGTTATTTGTGTCAAATACACAACAAATGACACTCTTGTGCACTGCAGCCTGTTAAATATGAAGACCTCACGTACATTTAAGTATATGTCATGATTTTTGTGAACCGCAGAAAAATGCTTCTTAACAGGATGTTTCACTGCCTAAATTATTTGAAACACATACCAACACAACATATGTACTGTATAAGGATATGTTGTGCTGAAAAGTAACACAAATACAGGCTGTGATTAAACAACACACCCACATCTGACAATGACCCAACTTTTCTTTTAACAGTATATAGCACTGCCGTCCGCGCAAAGATCCTGTAAAAAGCACAACTGATGAAAGAGGAAATAAAAATGTAACCATCTCATTTCTCCTCAGTAGGAGGGATGACTAACTCTACATGCTTACCTTCACTCACATACAAGCATCTAAAATCCTCTGTTGACTTCTCAGTTTACAGTTCCTGTTGTCTCCAAACAGACTGTCAGCACTCTGGTATTCTCTCAGAAACAGTCTGTCTCTGCAGCAGCGAGATGTAGGTCTTTATTAGAAGCGTAGAGGGTGAGGATCATGTTGCACAAACTAATTAAATGCTAAGATTAATTGTCGCTTCTGGTGGGGTGAAAACCTGGCAAATGACGCTCTGATTTTTAAGCTTTAAGAAAGTTCTACAAGCTCAAGAGGTTGAAAATCTTCCTAACCTGAGGGCCACATATTCACACATGATATACTGTATGAAGTTGAGTGTCCATTTTATGTCTGGGTCCCAAGATGTTTCATTAAAAGTTGTCCCTTAAAATATATTTTCTTGAATTAAGGTTTTAAGATTAAGTCACTGCAGAGCATCACAACTGGACTCGGACTTATTGATTCACTTTACTGAAATCTTCCCGTTCAGGCAGGTTTTTGGCATTTGAACCCAAAGTCCTCCCCTCAGCAGGTTTTTCTGCATATGAATTAGAGAATCTGTTGCTGTTGACCAGTCAGGGTTGAATATTGTGACAGCAATACCGATGAAGAATTCATTAGGGCTACAGCTAACAATTATTTTCATTATTGATAAATCTGAAAAACTATTTTCTCAGTTAAAAATGTCAATCACAAGTCCAAGGAACTCGAGTCCAAGGTAATGTCATCAAATGTCTGATTTAGTTTGACCAACAGTCCAAAATATTCAATGTACCATTAGAGGAAGGAAAAGCAGCATTTTTTAAAAACATTTTATAAGTTTAAACAAGAGAATGTTTAGATTTTTTACTTTAATACTTAATTTAATGACTTAAAAGATGAATGAATCATAATAGTTGCAGATTAATATTCTGTCAATCAACTAATCGATTAGCCTACAAATCATTGCAGCTCTAGACCTTGTGTTAATTCACAGAACAGCAAAATTGATAAATAAAATCCCTTTTTGTTTGCAAAACATTGTGAAAAACAGTGGTCTTATTTTGAATTATAGACCATTTGAAAACAAAAATTAAAAGCTTGCGGATTACAGGACCTTTTGAAACTCTGTGCACCAATGTTGCCTACCCAGATTCCTGTCCATTAGCTGTGTTTGGGAGTGAAAGTGAACCTGATCGGAGAGACCTCCAGCCTGCAGTGGCAGTGACAGTCCTCTCCGACACTCTGCATTGTTGATGTTCTCTGACCCGCCCGGGGGGAAACAGCAGCGTTTCAGACTGACTTAGAGTGTCTTTGTTATTGTAGTGTCACGTTGTACCACTCTGCAGTGTCAGCGAGCAGTCACCCTGCAGGCAGCCATCAGCAGCAGCTAATGCTGTCTCTTCTCCTCTCTTTTTTTCACCTGAGAAAAGCGCATCAGGAGGTCAAAGGGCCACACTCTCTCTGTCTCTGGGCTTCATTCGTCTGAGCGTGGATTTACAAATTCATACCACAGCTGATTGACGCGGGTGTCTCCGGTGTCTGTATCAACGAGGTTGCCTCAGCGTTATGTGTCGCTCTTGTCAGCGTTAGAAGTATCAAAGCGGACTTGCAAATCATCGCTCACCCTCGCAGCTTAGTCATCGTGCTGTGAAGCCGGACGCGTCTGTGGGCGGATCTGCTGAAGTGTTAGAACTCCTCCTGACTGCTGCACCAGCAGGTTCGTTTGGACAGTGAAGGGTATCATCGTTCTCTGTCCGTCAACACAATCCTTCAGTCACCTCTCCTCTCCACGCAGGGGTCAGTCTTTCTATCTCAAATGGCAACTGAAATGTGTCCGCAGGGGGGGGGGGGAAACATATGGCAGTCAGTGTGTTGCTATGGTAACATCAACAGAGGGAGCCACATCGTCCAGTTTGCTTCAGTGATGTTCTATGAATGTTTGTTTAATATTTGTGAATTTGTATCTGCTGTTTTCGTTTAGACTTTGTATATGCCATGCTAATACTATTTTCATCAAATTACCCCTAGTTGCTCAATTCTGCTTAATTTTCTTTCTTTAGTCACGTAAAATCAATCTGCAAGGAGCTTCACAAGGTCCATGTTTTTTATCATTCTGTTTTTACTGTGGCAGTATTGTTAGCTTGGACCATCTGCCTCTGATTTATTGTGGCACTCTCATTGTCTGTTCAGCCATGGTTATTGCTGCTCATACGCACAAGCCAAGGCAATTTTATTTATATACTATAGAACCTTTCATAGACAGTGACAATTCAACGCGCTTCACAGGTTGCATAGAAGAATTTAAACGGGATAAGCTGAAAAAGAACAATTTAGAAAGTAACCACAAAGTCAAAACAGTCAAATGAATCAATACATAATACATAGCAAATCAAAGACAAGGCAAGGCACTTTTATTTATACTGTATAACAAAACAGGACATTCAAATTGCTTTACATAACAGCACAAACGCAAGATATTATAGAAACACAAGGCAGTATATAAAAAGATAGAAAATAAAATAGGTTAAATAATAAGCTCAAATTGAATAAAACAGTATAAACAGAAGAATAAAAATTACAGTCCAGTAAGAGACACAAGTGAATAGTCCCACACATGCTTAATATAAATACAGTATATTGTATAAATACAATAACATTTCGTGCCACCATGAGGTTGGTATTTTTGTTTTCTTTAGTGAAATGTCTCGATAACTATCGGATGGATTGCTATAAAATTTGGTTCAGACATTCATGTCCACCTCAGGATGAATTGAAATACCTTTTAGCAATTTCCCCTTTTATCTAGCACCATCATCTGGTTAAAATCTTTATTTGTCCAATAGTTTGCTTTATGACCAAATACCTGCAAAAGAAATGACATCAGCCTCAGCTGTGCTTTGGCTTTAGTGCTAATTTGAAATGTTAGCATGCTCACACAACAAACTAAGATGATGAACATGGTAAACATTATACCTGTCAAACATTAGCATGTTAGCATGCAGCAAGTACTAGTATAGTAATAAGCTTCTCAAGATTCTATTTATTCTATGTAACCTACTGTTGGAAATGTGAAATGCAACTGCAGATCCCAGTGGATGGTGGAGTCACTGAGATCCCCCTATTATTAGACCTCTCTAATATTAGAGCTTGCATCTGTGCTGAAGCAAAGGGGAATTAAAAGCTTAACATCACCTCAGAGTGGAATTAACTGCTGATGCATAATTATGATGAATATGCATAAGGATGTATGGAAATGTGCTCAACGATGTAGTGCATTTTGTGATATTTTCTTTGTTTTTGTGAGTGGATTTCCATGTATTAGTGGTTTTACGCATATAATTGTTTTGTCTTTTCATATTCATGGCCTGCAACATAAAATTCGGACTCATTTTCAACCAGCAACACATTGCAAGTGGCATATGTTTCTGTCTATTGCCATAAATCAAGTAATGGAAACGCATTAAATTGGGTTTAACAACTAATACCAACAGTAAATATTTGTCTCAACTTGTGTATTGTGCTCTTGGCTTTAATTTTAAACTTCACCCAACAGACATCAGTGACCTATTTCCTATTACAACGTTTGTCTATATAGTGATTGCCCCACATACAATACAGAATGCAGTATAGTAAACCTTCCTGACTCAAAGAGGTTTTCCAGATCAGGCTTGGATGTCGTCCAGCAGGATGTCTTCAGGAAACAGTGTCTGTCAACTTGTTTACCCCATCCAACCTTCAGGCTTTGTAGGACTTGAGTCCTAGGCTTAAATGCTTTATTCATGAAAAATTGACATAATGTTTTCAATCTTCTCCTACAGGACAGAGAACTCTTCACCACAGAAGTGATGTCCTAGAGACTGTGGTGCTTGTCAACCCGTCAGAAGACACTGTGGTATCAGAGGTAATGTCAACATATTCTGAGGGTAGAGTACCCTGCTGGTTACATGTATACTTACATATCAATGGCGTGTGTGTGTGTGTGTGTGTGCGCGTGTATGTGTGTATATATAATATATTATATGTATAGGTATGTGTGTATATGTATGTATGTATGTAGGTGTGTGTTTGTATGTATAGGTGTGTGTATATGTATGTATGTATGTGAGCTTCATACTCGGCTGCAAACCGTCCCCGTGCACGCTGTGTAGGTCCTGATTTGATGAAGCCAAGCCTCATCTGCAAAAAGCAGAGACGAAATCCTGTGGTCCCCAAACCAGACTCCCTCCGGCCCCCCACAAGTCAGCGCGAGGGACCACGGTTCGGCATGCACGTGACCTGCGGATAAATTGCGCTTTTTTCTTTTTACTTGCGGATTAATCTAAATTGTTTAGCAGAGTGAAAGATAGTTTTTCTGCTGATATTGCTTTTTAAGTAATTGCGTTATTTTAATCTCGATGCTAAGTTTCAGGGAAACTACACACAAACTATCTTTCACTCTGCGATCGCTAAACAATTTAGATTAATCTGCAAGTAAAAAAATATAAAATGCAATTTATCCGCGGGTCACGTGCGTTCCGAAACGTGGTTCAGGATCAACTGCGATCCATTACACCCCTAATACACATACATACATACATACATACATATACAAACACACACATATATACAAACACACACACACATGCACACATACACATACCTACATACATACACATACATTCATACATACACACACACATACATACACATACCTACATACATTTTTTACTTGCGGATTAATCTAAATTGTTTAGCAGAGTGAAAGATAGTTTTTCTGCCGATATTGCTTTTTAAGTAATGGCGTTATTTTAATCTCGATGCTGAGTTTCAGTGAAACTATACACAACAGTCATGTGTTCACGTGATACGTGATATGTTAATAAGGTAACAATGACCAGCGGTGGAGCAGAAGAACTTGAAAAGCCTCCCGCAACTTTTAAATCGTATGTATGGGAGCATTTTGGCTTTCCCGTAAAATATAATGATGACGGAAGAGGGGTGGTGGACAAAACTATAATAGTATGTAGACACCAAAAGTTCCTTGCTGTAAGTTTTCCTGTAATAAATGGAAATGCAAATGGAACAATTATCCCCTACCCCTTTTTTTCTGATCCGAAAAACGATGTGATCGATGACTCAAAATCCGTAATGTGATCCGAACCGTGAGTTTTGTGATCCGTTACACCACTAATGCATGTATGTGTGTGTATATGTATGTTTGTGTTTATATGTATGTATATATATATATGTATGTGTGTATATTTTTGTATGTATGTATGTGTATGTATGTATGTGTGTATATGTGTATGTATGTATGTGTGTGTATGTAGGAATATGTATTTATGTTTGTGTGTATGTATGTATTTATGTATGTATGTATGTATGTGTATGAGGGGTGTAACGGATCGCAGTTGATCCCGAACCACGGTTTGGCACGCACGTGACCCGCGGATAAATTGCGCTTTTTTTTTTAAGTGTGTATGTATGTATGTATGTATGTATGTATGTGTATGTAGGTCTATGTATGTGTGTATATGCATGTATGTATGTATGTATGTGTATGTAGGTCTATGTATGTGTGTATATGCATGTATGTGTGTATAAATATGTATGTATGTATGTATGTATGTATGTATGTATGTGTATGCAGGTATATGTATGTTTGTATAAATATGTATGTAGGTATGTTTGTGTGTGTGTATGTAAATATGTATGTATGTATGTATATGTGTGTATAAGAATGTATGTCGGTATGTTTGTGTGTACGTATGTGTGTGTGTATGTATGTGTGTATATGTATGTATGTGTGTGTGTGTGTGTGTGTGTGTGTATAAATATGCATGTAGGTATGTTTGTGTGTGTGTGTGTATGTATGTATGTATGTGTATGTAGGTATATGTATGTGTGTATAAATATGTATGTAGGTATGTTTGTGTGTATGTATGTAAATATGTATATGTGTGTGTGTATGTATGTGTGTATATGTATGTATGTAGGTATATTTGTGTGCGTATATGTAAATATTTATGTGTGTATATGTATGTATGTAGGTGTATGTATGTAGATATATGTATGTGCGTGTGTGTTTGTGTGTATGTACAAATATGTATGTAGGTGTGTGTGTGTGTATGTAAATATGTATGTGTTTGTGTATGTATGTATGTAGGTGTATGTATGTTTGTGTGTGTTTATTTATGTGTGTGTGTGTATATGTATGTAGGTATGTATGTGTGTATAAATATGTATGTATATGTGTATGTGTGTATATGTATGTATGTAGGTACATGTATGTAGGTATGTGTGTGTATGTATGCATGTGTGTTTGTATCTATGCATGTGTGCGTGTATATGTATATATGTGTGTATGTATGTAGGTATGTTTGTGTATGTGTATGTAAATATGTATGTGTGTAGGTATATGTATGTATGTGTGTGTGTGTCTGTGTGTGTGTATAAATATGCATGTATGTGTATGTAGGTATATGTATGTGTGTATATGCATATATGTGTGTATAAAAATGTATGTTTGTGTGTGTGTATGTATGTATGTAGGTATATGTATGTAAGTGTGTGTGTGTGTATGTATGTGTGTATAAATATGTATGTAGGTATATTTGTGTGCGTGTATGTAAATATGTATGTGTGTATATAGATATATGAATGTGTGTGTATGTTTGTGTGTATGTACAAATATGTATGTAGGTATGTTTGTGTGTGTGTGTGTGTGTGTGTGTGTGTGTATGTAAATATGTATGTGTTTGTGTATGTCGGTATATGTATGTATGTTTGTGTGTGTATATGTATGTATGTAGGTATGTATGTATGTAAGTAAGTGTATGTAGGTACATGTATGTGTATCTATGTACGTATGTATGTATGTGTGTATATATGTAAGTATGTGTGTATGTATGTATTTGTGTAGGTATGTGTATGTGTGTATATGTATGTATGTAGGTACATGTATGTAGGTATATGTTTGTATGTGTGCGTGTATGTGTATATGCGTGTATGTATATATGGGTGTATGTATTTATGTACGTGTGTATATATGTGTATGTATGTATGTGTGTATATGTATGTGTGTATAAATTTGTATGTATGTGTGTATGTATATATATATATATGTGTGTACATACATGAAATGTATGTATGTGTGTGTGTATATATGTATTTTTTCGGCCTGGCTTGTCAGCTGTAACAAAAGAGAGACGCGGTATACATTTAAGGCTTTTATTAAATAGACTATAACAACATAACAAACACCTGCTGATGGCCAAACATGAGCGATGAGTTCCCGCAAAGGCAGGCAGAAACGGAAGCTTCATATATATATATATATATATGTACATGTATATTTATGTATATATGTGTGTGTCTATGTGTATATATGCATATATATGTACCGTATTTTCCAGACTATAAGTCGCATCAGTCAAAAAATGTGTCATGAAGAGAAAAAAACATACATGTCACATTTATTTAGATCAAAGACAAAGAACAGACATTTAATCTGGAAAGGCAAGTTATTCAGCTACACAATAGCACACAGAATACAGAGGCGGTTGCTTTGCATGAAGCAGTAACACCAAGAAGGCCCACCTGCAAAGTCATTTATATTAATTTCCTTGGCAACTACCAGGGCGTGGAGACATAAGATGCAGCGCGTTGTTCAAGCACCCATCTGTGGACTCGTTCCTCCAGCTTTGGCCGTCTTGGTTTCAGTCCGCGATTAGTTTTCATTGTTTTCTTCATTACAGTTAGTAACCTCTGCTTTTCGCCAGTCCCTCTCAAGTTTCTCACTCACTCCAAACTTTCTTTCTGCTGCTCGATTACCGTTTTCGGCTGCATATTTTATTACCTGCAGTTTTTCATCTGCAGAATAGGATTTTCTTTTTGGGGGCATTTTGTTTGTTTTCAGTCTTTCTCAGTTGTCTTTAGAAACATTTAAGTTAATATTTCAGTTAACATTTTTTTTTCCAGTTGAGCACATATATATATCCCTTAATATTCTTAAATATTTGGACATGGACTGAGAAGACAGTTTTACAGTTGAAAACATAAACTTGTCAGTTGTCTCTTGTGGATGAAGTGTGTGCTGTAATGAAGCTTATATTGTCCCAGCCGCTTATATTGTCCCAGCCAAAAATAATAATAAAAAGTTATTTTTTCTGAAACCTTGCTTTGGGGAATAAAAACATTTTTCTACAAAAGCCTTTTTTTTTTTTCTCTACAACATAAAATACAGTATAAAATAGGCAAAATTAGGATTTAAATTAGGATCTCTCTGATCAAAGACAACAAGTACTGTAGGATTTTTTTATAATAGGTGCTATATATCAGGTGCTATATATCAGTCAGTACAAAATAAATTTTGAGATTAGATACCCTGTAAATAACCTTCTTCACATTTGCTAAGGATATACAATAATAAAAGGACTGGTAACTTTTGTTTCCCTTAGATTTTCTTTATTTTAAGCAGAAAATTCATTGCCAAATCTAGTTAAACTTGACACAAAAAAATGCATCTTCCTTTTTCAGTGACACAGGTATTTTTCTCCCTCTTTGCAATGTTGTTTCTCCTTTAACTTCCTCTGTCTCCCTCTCCTTCTCTTTCTGTGTGTGTCCCAGATCCAGTCTCTAGTCACAGACTCAGCAGGACACAAGCTTCTGGTCTTGAGTGGCCAGAGCTCAGATCACAGTGGCCTTCTTCTTCAAACTGGGGTTTTCACCCACCAGACCTTTTCACGTGTCTTTGCTGATCCTGGGGTGAGTCAAATCTACTATCCTCTAATATTTAACAACAATCTGATTAAATATTTTTTTTAAAAGTGTACTGTAAATTCATGAGTGTTTTAAAATAGTTGAATAGGAATGGATTTGATACATTTTAGGAATGTATTTCTTTGTGTTGTAGACAAAAATAACCTAATCTGTCTTCCAATTCCAGTTAAATAGATTTTTGTTCTTTAAACAATATTTAACACATTCCCTTTACTCAAGATACTATCTACTTTCCTATTTTATTCTTTTTTTCTGCCACATTTATGCATTCATCAATGACTGGTGTGTCTGGGTGCGTCTCTCCAGCAGGTCAGTGAATTACTGGGCACAACAGCCCCCAAGCAGCAGGCTACACTTACTGTGTCCTGCCGCGGGGAGCTGGGCTGGAGCTCCCTGGGACAGCAGCAGATCCTGCGGGAGTTCCTGGAATACAAACTAAACCCTGAGCTTGTTCTCCCCAAGATGGAGGGCGTCACCGAGTTCACAGAGTACATCTCTGAGACGGTCGACGTCCCTTCACCTTTTGACCTCCTGGAGCCGCCAACATCAGGAGGCTTCCTGAAACTGTCCAAACCATGTTGCTATATCTTTCCTGGCGGAAGAGGAGACTCTGCTCTTTTTGCTGTGAATGGCTTTAACATCTTAGTGGATGGAGGCTCTGAACGAAAATCATGCTTCTGGAAGCTGGTTCGTCACTTGGACCGCATTGACTCGATTCTACTCACACACATCGGTGCTGACAATCTCCCGGGTATCAATGGGCTACTTCAGAGGAAGATAGCAGAACAGGAGGAGGAGCAGTCTCAAGGCTCCACCAACTATAGCGACTGGATGAAGAACCTGATCTCTCCTGAACTAGGTGTGGTATTCTTCAATGTGCCGGAGAAGCTTCGTATGCCAGAATCTAACCTTAAAGTGAAACGCAGCATCGAAGAGGCCTCACTGACTTTGCAGTACCTTAACAAACTAGGAATCAAGCCGGAGCCTCTCTTTCGAGTGGTCAGCAACACCATTGAGCCCATTACTCTGTTCCATAAGATGGGAGTGGGAAGGTTAGACATGTATATCCTCAACCCTGTCAAAGAGAGTAAAGAAATGCAATTTTTAATGCAGAAGTGGGCTGGCAACAGCAAGGCCAAAACTGGTATTGTGTTGCCCAACGGGAAAGAAGGAGAAATATCTGTACCCTACTTGACATCTGTTACAGCCTTAGTCGTCTGGCTCCCCGCCAGCCCTGCAGAAAAGATTGTCAGAGTGCTGTTCCCTGGGAATGCACCACAAAACAAGATCCTAGAGGGGCTAGAAAAATTAAAGCATCTTGACTTCTTGCGTTATCCTGTAGCCACACAAAAGGACATTGCCTCAGGAGCTCCACCCTCTGTTATAAAACAAACCAAGTTAAAACAAAGAACAGATAGCAAAGAGAGTCTCAAGTCCTCCCCGAAGACTACTGCAAAGGCCTCAAAGAAAGAAACTGAAGGACAAGATGATGTGTCCGCCGCCACAGAGGCAAAGAGTGACTCTGTGAAGGAAAATATATCAGAGATAAAAGAGGAGAAAAAGCCACCTAAAACTATAAAATCTAAAACTGATGTGCCAGAAAAGAAAAAACTCTTGAAAGAAAAATCCTTAAAAAAACATCCAAAGGAAAGGGTGTCAAAAATGGATGAGAAAAAGGACAAGGAAAAGAAAGAGATCAAGAAAGTAAAGAAAGATGACTCTGCTAAAAAAGATGAAAAGAAAGATGTTAAGTCTAAAGAGGACAAAAGGAAGGACGCATCCAAACCTGAGCTGAGAAAAATGACAAAGCCTGACCTAAAACCACTTACACCAGAAGTTAGAAAGACATTACATAAAGCTAAAGTGTCAAGTAAAGCCAAGACTGGAAAAATCAAAGCAGCAAAGGCTGAACCTGCTCAACCGAAGCCAGAAGAGCCAAAACCTGAAATTGTTCACTCTGAACCAATACAGAATGGAGCTGTTGAGGGCACGTCTGTTCCCTCAACTCCTGAAGACCTCACTAAGGATTATGAAGAACTGAAAAAAGCTGAAGTAGTAGCTGTATCAGCAGAAGCACCGGACAGTAATGAGGTTTCATTGGAGCTGACAGCACAAAACCTTATCCAAGAGAAGCAAGAAGCACAAGAAACTATGTCTGAAATTCCACCTGGCACAAAGTCTCCAGAAAAGGAGATATCAGCCCCAGAAGTGAAAGCTGAAGTTGAAGACAAAGACAAGGAGTCAACACATGAGAGAGAAATGGAAGATGCTCAAAAGTTTGAGGATGAGGGAGCAGCAACTCAGGATGAGGAAGAGGAAGAGGAGGAAGAAGAGGCCCCAGCTGCTGAAAAGAAAACAGAGGAGGAGGAAGAAGATATGGGAATAGGTGAAGAGGAAGATGAGGCAAAGGACGATGGGCTTGACAGGAAACACGAGATAGAAGAAATGGAGAAATCCGACAATCTCTCAGCCAAGGTTATGACAAAAGAGGGGTTACAAATGACTCCATCCAAAGAGGAAGAGGAGGAGGAGGCAGTGGAGAAAGCCGAACTGGAGGAAGTAGAAGATTTAGATGTAATAGCAGATGAAGAGATCAAAGTCAAACCTGAAGATGCAGCTGAAGAACAAATGTTCACTGAAAGCAAAACCACAGAAATTCTTTCTGCAGCCGAAGAAGAAGAGGAGGGCTACCTGTCACATGTTGGAGGGGCCACAGCTCCCATAACCTCAGTAGCTCAAGGAGCCGCTACAGCTGAACCCATCTCCTACATCCAAGACGAAACCATCCCCGGCTACTCTGAGACAGAGCAGACCATCTCTGATGAGGAGATTCACGAGGAGGCAGAAGAGAGGATACCACACCTTCAGTACGATGTCGGTGCCTACGACATCTCTGTTCCAGATCAGACTGGGTCATTTGTAAACATTCACGGCATGAGCGAGATAAAAGCTGTGGCTATGACCGAGAAAGGTTTTATCCCAGGTGTGCAGGAGCAAGTATCCGTGTTCACCAACATCATCACCGCTCCTCTGGCAGAAGAGGAGCATGTGTCTTCTGCAACGTCCATCACAGAGTATGACAAAATGTCATCATTCCCTACTTCTATCGCTGAAGACCAATCTGTGGCATCTGTTGCAGTACCTCAAGCTGAGGAACCACCCAAAACGCCTGTTCCTCTGTCAACCCCACCTGACGTTACCCAAGGCAAAGAGCAGCCTCTCTCTGCAGGAACTCTTTCACCACCTTCTTTAGAAGACGACAAACCATCCAAGTCTCCATCTGATGACTTACAGCTTCCTGTTGCAGAGGTGAAGACAGGTGCGAAAGCTCCTGATGGTCACAATGAAGATGAAGAGGAAGAAGAAGAAGAGGAGGAGGAAGACCAAACTCCTAATGTTGACATATCACTTGAAAAACTCCAAGAGAGCTATGCTTCATCCCAATTATTACAGGGTCAAGAGAAAGATATCGAAATGCTCCCTGGCTCAGTGCCTTGCGTTTCAATGTCTATACAAGACACCAAACCAGTCCACCTACCAGTTGAAGAGGAAAATATAGATAGAGTTGCACATAAAGATATTTCATCTGTTGTGCCTTCTAGACCTTTTGGATCAGACTCGGTAACTTCGGAGAGTGAAGAGCGCTGCTTCAGTCCGGATGATATCACTGTGAAAATGGCCTCCCCTCCACAGTCCGGACCACCGAGTGCAGCTCACTCTCCACTTCGTCAGTCACCAGTGGACGACAAGATGAAGGTCTTCCCTGATTTGGAGCTGCAAAAGCAAGAGGAATCCCTCAATATAGTCACAGCAAATGAAGACAAAACTATAAAGAAAGATGAATCAGAAACGGAGATACAAAAAGATGTTGACAAACAGAAAGCAGATCAGCATGAAGTAGAAATTTCAACATCTTTGGACAAATCATTTGAGAAGGACATAAGAGAGGTTTCAGAAAAAGATAAAGGCAAACAGGCAGAAACAATCCCTGTTGTTGCTGCGTCTTTAACAGAGGTTCAGCCACACTTGTTAGGAGGGGATTCACTCATCTCAACTGGACCAAGTGATGAAGATGTTGACAAAGGGCTCAAAGAGAAAGAACCTAAAGTGCCTAAACCAGGTCAATTTCCAGAGAGGGAGAGTCGATTTCAGGGTGAAGATGATAATAAGAAAGATGATGATGATGATGATCATCATCAATCTGCAGTTAAAATCATCAAGGCGGAACAAGAGAAACATAAGGACGACACAGCCGATGTCATAGAAATCAAGGATGATCAGAAACAGAAATTTGTCATCCAGGAAGACGTTTTGGCCTTTAAGTCCATCACGGATGAGAAAGCAGAGAAACAGGCATTAAAGGATGATACCTCTGATATTAAACCTATAAAAGAGGAGCAACTTGCAAAGGACATTGTCACTGTTGATAGAGCCATTAAAGATGAACAGAAACAGCCTGAAAGTCAGATGGAAATTGTAGAAGTTGCTTCTGAGGACAAACAAATCAAAGATGAGCAGAAGCAGAATGGTACAAAAAAAGATGACGATTTTGACCTCAAAACCAAAGCTGAGGTAAAGGAGACAGTGGTTCCAAAGGATGATGTGTTTGATAGTAAGATTTTGAAAGAGGAGGAGAAGAGAGAAACAGAAAAGGGTGGTACTTTTGATGTCAGCTCTATAAAGACTGAAAAGAAAGAGATCGAAAAGGTCCATGACACAGATATCAAGCTTGTTAAAGACGAGATGGAGAAGGAGGCAAAGAAGGACGATATGCCCATTATTGAGCCTACTAAAGATGAGAAGGAAAAGGACACAGAAACCAAAGTGACTGAAGATAAGAAAGAGATGGAAAAGATGGATGCTTCTGCTACCAAGCACTTTACAGATGAGCAGAGGGAAAAGGAAAGAGAGATGGGTGACATCATTGTGGCTAAACTCGCAAAAGAAGACATTATTAATAAGGGTGATACGTCTGCTGTTACCAAGAAAGAAGAAAAGGGGCAAGAGATTTGTCAAGATGCGATCTTAACCATAAGCCTCACCAAAGTGGAGGAAAAGGATGAAACCGTAAGTAAAGATGAAATTCTTGCTGTCAAGCCAACCACAGAGCAAGAAAACGAGAAAGAGACTAGTAAAGATGCTATTTCTGACACCAAACTCTCGAAGGAGCAGGAAAAAGATATGATAACTAGCAAGGATGATGCTTACATTTTTAAACCTACTATAGAAGACGACAAGGAGGAAGACATAAGCAAAGATGATACGGCTGCTATAAAACTTCTCAAGGAAGAGGAAAAAGATAAACTGCCAAGGCAAGAAGATACTTCTGCAGTTAAACTAACAGTTGAAGAAAAGGAACAAGAGGAAAGTAAAGATGATACTACTGCCATCATACTTACCGAGATGGAGGAAGAGCATGTAATACTATGTACAGATGATGATTTCTCTTCGACATCAACCAAGGTAGAAGCAAAAGAGACACTTAAAGATTCTGTCAAACCGGTCATGGAGGAAGAAAAATGGCAAGAAACAAATAAAGATAAAGATATCACTTCTGCTGTCAAACCCGCCAAGATGGAGGAAGAGGATGTAATGATGAACAAAGATATTTCCGCTGTCAAAGCATCCAAGGACGAAACAAGCACAAAGGATGACATAGTTGTTGCTAAACCCACAGCACAAGACGAAAAGGAGAAAGAAATCTGTAAAGATATTTGTGCTGTCAAATCAACGATAGAAGAAGAACAGGAGAAAGCAATAGAAACTTTCACTGTGAAACCATTCAAGGAGGAAGAAGTGTCAATTCAGGATCATAGTGTTGCTATCAAACCTACCAAGGAGGAGAAAAGCAACGACACTGCTGGTGTAAAACACCTTGCAGATGAGGAAAAGAAGGTAGAGTTGAAAGATGTTACATCTGATATAAAACTCATCAAGGAGGAGGCAAATGAAATCCCAAAGGACGAAATTTATGATAAAGAAATTAAGGTCAAAGAGGAAGAAATGGAAAAAGAGAAAGAAGAGTGTGATATTTCTGATTTTGTATCCATTAAGGAGCAGAAGGAAGATGACATGGATGATACTTCTGTCAAAACCACGAGGGATGACAAACAGGTGGAAAAAAGTGACATTTCTGACAAACAAATTAAAATGCAGGAGGTCAAAGAGCAGAAGGGTGATATCTCTGACCACAAACCCATTTTGGAGGAAATTAAGGATAAAGAAACTGAAAAAGATTACACGAAAAGGGAGAAAGAAACTGACTCCAGTTTTGAACAACCCACGGACGCGAAAGAGAAAGAGCTATCTAAAGTTGAAACCATCGAGGAGGAAATGAAAGATGTGGTCAAACAGGGCAGTCGTGAACCTGAATCCATCAAACAGGAGACAGAGAAAGAGATATACACTCCTACTTTTAGCGCCAAAGATGAGAAAAAAGGTAAAGATGATTATTCTTTTGAGTCTGAATCTAGGGTAGATGATAAAAAAGAAGTCAATCTTCCTGTATCTCAGACCTTGGAAGAGGAGAAAACTACAAAGGATGATATTTGTAACGTTAGTGATAAACGTATTGAAGAAAACTCTGGGCTTACTGGAACTGAGAAAGAGAAGGAAACTTTTGGCACTACATCAACAGAAATGCAGCAAGACACTTCTGTAACTACATTAAGTGAAGACCTGACACCAGTGAAAGATGACATTTGTGTGTTTCCCAGCCAAATCCAGGAGAAAAAAGAACAAGATAAAGAAGCAAAGGTCATTATTAGTCAAGATGAGAAACTGGAGAAAGAAAAAGATGACGCACATGTTGCTGAACTGAGCAAAGAACAGAAAATGGAAAAAGAACAAGAAAAAGAATACACCTATGGCACTGAAGACATCAAAGATGAAAAGACAAAACCAGAAGAGGATGAAAAGATGTTTAAAGAAAAGGATGTTGCTGACAAGAAGACAGATGAGATATCTGAGAAAGAAAAGTATGACTCTTCTGATGCAGACCTCACCAAAGAGGAGAAATGGGAGAGAGAGGAGTTACAAGAGAAAGACCTAGACAAAGCCATTAAACAACCTGCACAGACAGTTTTAGGAGAAGCAGCAATGGCATCCAAGTCAGATTACAAAACTGCATTTGTGGTTCAGTCCTCTGATGAAGACAGGGAAGATGAAGAGGAGGAGGACATTTGTATGGGAGGAGCAGGCTCCAGACCTTTGTCAGTGGAACAGAGAAAATCAGAACATGATATTTCCTCTGCAGGTCCGCCGGCATCCCAAACTCCACAGACAAGTGACCAAACTAAACTGCCAATATCAGAACAGACGGCAGTGATCATACCAACACTTACAATGCAGGAACCCTCTATTGATGAAGACATCCAAGAGTTTGGCAAAGAAGAATCCAGACTTTCACCTGAAGCAGGCAAAGATGTTGTGAAAATAGAATCCACACCTGCACCACTTGCAAAGGAAGAGATGACCTCTATTCCTAAACACGAAATAGCTTCTGATATCCTAGCAGCTAAAGCAGAACCAATGTCAGACTCAACTCAGAAAAAGGCTGTTTTGTCAACAGTATCAAGCAGTGACAGTCAACCAAGGAGCTGTGCGCTTTCGAGCCCTGAGAGCCAGTCCAGTGTGGAGGAAACACCACAACAAGAGAAACAGATACCATCTCAGACAAGCTCAGGAGTCAGTGCTACAGAAAAGACAAAACTGGATGAGAAACCAGGAAAGGAAGCAGAGAGGGAGATGGAAGGAGAGAGAGAGGTGGCTTCTCCAGGATTATCACAGCCTTGTTCATATTTCATGTTGGACAAAGATGACACCAGCCACACCGAAGTAAAATCAGACACAGCAAAAATGGAGTGTGTTGGTAAAACCTCAGAGAAAGAAATGGTCAGTGGAAGCCCCGGAGACGAAACGCAAACCTTTGGTGCATCCAAGTATGATCCGTATGAAAAGCCCATTCCAAAGGATCATGACTCAGACTCTCGAGAAGAAAGTGAGGTTTCTTTAGGTTTTGATCAGACTTCTGATATGGGTATTGATGATAACAGAAGAGCAAGCCAGACAGAGACTGGAGGAGCCATGTTCCTCCTGGACGATCAGTACAAAGAAGAGCCTCTGTCCTTTAGCCGAGTCGACTACAGCCCGGTGTCCCTCACAGAGAGTGAAAGAAGCAGCCACCACAGTCAAAGTGCCTCGCCTAAATATGAAGACCGAGAGAAAGGCCAAGAGGAAGAGAGAGAGAGAGAAGAAAGACCAGATACACCTTATGTTGACAAGAGCTTTTCCTCCATTGACATACAAGATAACAAAATGTCACAGGCTGCTGAGTCTTATTCTTTCAGTTCCAAAGAGGACAAACCTGAAAAATCTGAGAAAGAGAAAGAGGATATGACGGAAGGTGCTGCAGCAACAGGAGAAAGTGATGCGAGTCTGGTTTCTACCAGTGCTGCTGTTCAATCAGCAGGCTTATCATTAAGACAAGAAATACCCTCTCCATCATGGAGCCAATCAGATCTCGGTACCCAAGTTTCAGCTACTCCCGTAGCATTTGGAGAATTCACAGAAAAGAGAACAACAGAAAAAGACAAAGAAAAATCTGCCGAGTCGCTCAAAGATAAAATGGAGCCCTCTGATCATGAAAGAGAGGAATCTCCATCTGGTCGGCATTCACCTGCAGAAAAAGACATTTTACCTCAACAAGCATCACCTTTAGAGAAAGAAACTTCAATTGATTTGCAGACTTCATCTGCTGCTACATCTTTAGGACATGAAATAGATGATAATGTTTTGGCATCTGACAATAGTCAAATTAGCAGCTCTGCCACTTGCAAATCCATGTTAGACTTTCCTGAAGGAAAAGAGAGTCTGATAGATAAAAGGTTACTTGTAGAGGGGGAAGATTTCAATGTTGATGACGATGAAGACGAAGATGAGGAGGAGGAGGAGGAGGAAGAAGAGGAGGAGTTAAGTGATGTAGATATGGAAAAGGGTGCCAGAGAACAGTCTGAAAAAGAAATGTGCAGACGTAGCTCTGATGATAGTGCTACGTTAACAGAGATAGAGGACTCAAATAAAAAGTCTCAGTTGCCTGAATCAAGCTTTCTTAAAGAGGAAACAGCCTGTAAACCAACCCCTGATGATACTTCAGCTTCAAAAGTCACAGAGACAGACAAGCAGGACTTGAGTAAAAAAACACAATCTCCTGAAACAAAACAACTCAAAGATGATGACACTGGTGACAAAGCCACATCCAAGCTTCCTGAAACAAGAAGTGACGAAGTAGCAAAAACAACTCCATCACCAGACTCAAGTGATCACAAAACGGAAGAAAGCTGTTTTACTGCATCAGATGCCCCAAAACCTCAGGAAACAAAGAAAACAGAAGACACAGACAAAAAGCATTTGTCTCCTGAACCAACCACAAAGAGAAGGTTGTCATCGGTAGAGGATGTTACTTCCTCTAAAGTAATAGAGTCAAAGAAAGAAGTTGACGACAAAGTATCGCCAAGCTTTTCGACAATGGAAACTAGCCAACCAACGTCCACAAGCAGCTTGACAGGCAGCTCTTTGCCAACTGACCATTCAGAGTCCGTGGCCAAGACCACGTCTAGTTCCTCCCCTCCGCTAAGGGGTAGCTATGCTGATATCGGCAGATCTGGAGGTTATTCTGAGCATTTTTACAGTGAGGAGAGTCAGGTAGGATTGAAGGAGGATAAGAAAGAAACCCAGCTATCCAAGCTAAGCGATGATAAATATTACAGCCAAAGAGACATCCAAGAAGAAAGTCTAGATGAGAGGCAGATCCCGGATATCACTGCAAAACAAGAGGAAACTACCTCATCAGCTTGCACATACACCACCTTAAAATACTCAACTGCAACATACTCGTCCACATCATACAGTTACTCGTCCTCAGCCTCAACATCTGCCCCTTTAAGCCAGCAGTTTGGAGACTCTGAAGTAACTCTAGCCAAAGATGAGCCATCGTTCACAACAGAGTCTACAAGCTCCTGCTTTGGAGGGTTTCAGAGAGATGAGTACATGGAGGTTTCGACGAAACCTGCAACAAAAGTTTCTTTACCCAGCCAGTTTGATGAGACCAAACCATCATCTGTAGGCTTGTCTACCAGTGGCAAACAGACTGAGGATCAAAGTGGTTATGCAAAGCCTAAAACAGATACAAAATCAAGTACTGATAGTTTCTATATGCTAGAAACTAACATGACAACATCCTCTGCAGCACCACCTCTACAAGCTACCGAACCAGTAAAGGTGTCAGAGAGTTTATCCACATCAGTGGTGTGCTTTGATGTTTCTCCCCTCCAAAGGGCTGACTGCTCTGACAGGGTGTCCGAAGGGTCAGCGGAAGATGAGGAGCCTGATACACTTGAAATTGAGGACAGTACCCTACCATGTCGTATTGAATGTCAAAAAATCAAAGTGGCTGAGGAAAAAGAGACATTTTTATCGATAACTGAGTCATATCTGGTAGAAAGTACCATACACTCCACAGAGATGAAGACAGATACCATCACCTCTACTACTGTTGTGTCTAAACCTGACGTGGTGATGGAAACAACTCAAAAGACAGCCACACTTACTCCACTGAGTGATAGTGGAGGTAGCAAAACCACTTGTGCCCGAACAGACATTGCCAAAACAGAGGAGGATAAAGAGAAAAAGGATAAAACACCAGAGGTAAAAGAGGAAAAGACAAACGGAGCAATTGCACCTTTGAAGGAAGATGCAAAGGTGTCAGAAAAAGAAACAAAAGAAATAGATGAAAAGACAGCGACTGCTAAAGAGGAAAAGAAACTGGAGGAAAAGACATGCAAAGACAGCACAGAGGAGAAGAAGGCAACAGCTGATCCAGAGATGTGTGAAAAAGCAGAAGATGGTAAGAGAGGAGAGGAGAAAAGCTTGTTGGAGAAGCCACCAGAAAGATTAGAGGTCAGGAGAAAGAGCAGTATATCTGATTGGGAGCTACTACAGAGGCCTGACGACTGCCCAAGTGCCCCTCCTCCAGGTTTTGGTGATGAGGAGGAGGAGGAGGAGGAGGAGGAAGCAATGGAAGCAATGGAGTGGATGGCCAGTGTCCACAGTACAGCTATGTCCTCCTCCAAAGATACCTATCACACAGAAGCATCTAGCAAAGAAGCCGTAAAGGCTGATCGTCCGTCTGACTTGAACACAGGAGCCACCTCCTCCTCTGCCTCCCATTCAGGCTACTCCAGCTGCGAATATAAACACCGCAAAGGAGAACTTTCTCCATCGTTCATCAACCCGAGCCCTCATCAGCTCTCCAGTGATGAGGGTGAGGAGGACGGCCACAGTGACCACTCCCAGGAAGGGGACGAGGATGATCAGGAGCAACACTCTGTGAAAAGGAGGTCGCACAAGCAGAGGCATCAGCACGCTCAGAGTTACCATGGAGACGCTGGACAGGGGCAACCCCAGCTGCCCGGCGCCATGTCATCTGGTTTGGCTGTGACATTGGCTGGAGAGGAAACACCTCCGACATCAGTGAGCGACTCGTTGCCTTCACAGTCTGATTCGGACGTCCCTCCAGAAACCGAGGAATGTCCGTCCATAACAGCTGAAGGAAATCTGGACTCAGACGAAGACGCTGAACATCTGCCGGTGGACAAATTATCTGCATCTGGAGCTGGGGGGGGTCACCATCCTCCATCACCAAGGTCAGCTCAGAGGACTCATGATCCTCCCCCCACCCCTATGAAGGACCCTCATCCTCATCCTCCCCAACCAGATGTTTGCATGGTAGATCCAGAGGCTCTTATCAATGACCACAGCAGCACAGAGAAACTTCTTAAGAAAGAGCACAAGACCACCAAGGGCCTCAGAAAGAGCAAACCCAAGTCAGCCTCCCCCTCTCGTAAGGGGGAAGTCAGGAAGAGGTCCTCTACTCCAGCGAAGCAGATTTCCAAGGACTCTGCCTCACCTCGATCAGCCTCCCTCAAGAGGAAGGACACAGAGAGAAGCTCCAGGCTGATCAAGATGTCGGAGACCCAAGGCTCCAGGAGTGAGATCCTCAACCCAGGGAAAGGCTTGGTCAATGGTGTCAAGAGCAGTTCAGGTGTGTTAATATTTTCACATCTTGCAACACAACATGATTTTACCTTCAAAATAATCCCTGGGCAGATTCAAACTGTCTTGACATCAGAATAAATCAGACAAAGATGGATATGATTTGCCAGTGGGTGAAACTAAAAAACAGAGCCCATGATTTATTGTGCATTAGGACACACAAACCTCCACAATTAAAAGAACTGTGCACATTGAGTGTTGAACACAACACAGTGAAAGCAAAGTTGATTGCACTTTCAGAATTAATTCACAAAAAAAACATTTAGACGATATCTCCTCAAAAGACATCATCATTGGCAGACTAAGCATTATAGAGGATTTTTATTTCCAGAGCCAGACAGCATATTTGAGATACCGATAAAATACTTGATATTGGATCTTTGTAATAATAATAGTAAAATGATGTCGAAGTAGATGTTTAGACCTATAGATCCAATTGAATTCCAGCCATGAGCCACGTTTACATGCTCATTAAAAAGCAATTATAATTTAATCAAAACAACTATGAATTCACTCCAATTATATAAATATGATTAAGCTTTTAATTGAACTAACTACACTACATATAAAGTATTATACTCACATTGGTAGATATCATTTAGGAAAATTGTACTTGTGCTGTTTGGTTGATAAAATTGTGTGCACTTGACAATTAGTCTTCATTTCTTTGTTTCAGTAATTATGATTATTTTTGGGAATTGATGCAATCACATTAACAGCTCATTCTGAACATTGCCTGTCTATTTGTAACTGTCACAAGTCTGCCCATGATAATGTCAGGTTTGGACCAACAGATTGTGGTCATTAAAAATGTGATATACTTTACTTTAAACATGCATTAAGTATAACTTAAAAAGGAAGCAGGAGCCCATTAGAATGATGGATCTGCAGCACAGACAAGGTGTAACGATATATGGTGTTTAATAAAATTGCGCGGTAGTAGCAAAGAACTTAAATTGTATGTACTATTATTACCCTCTAATGCCGTTTTATATCCCTGTTCACTTCCAGGTAACAACTCCCAGAAACCTAGCTCAGCCGTCCCCGCTGGACCACCCGTTTACGTCGACCTGGCCTATGTGCCCAACCACTGCAGTGCCAAGAACGTGGACCAGGAATTCTTCAAGAGAGTGCGAGCTGCGTACTACGTGGTGAGCGGGAACGACCCGGGCAGCGGAGAGCCCAGCCGCGGGGTCCTGGACGCCCTGCTGGAGGGCAAAGCTCAGTGGGGCTCCAATTTACAGGTATTTACCCTCTGTCTTCATCAGTCTTCCATTTCTCATATTCTCTACATTTAGTGTTGGATTCTGAAACTGGCATGTTAAACAGCTACATTGTGAGCAGCGGGTAACTGAGGGAGGAATTGTAAGTTAACAGATATCACAATTATGCCGATGACTGCTTAGTATAATAGAGCAACTCATTTGACCTCATGTGTGATCTACAGCAGCAGAAGATCATGAGAGTCTCCAGTCCTGTCTGTGAAGAGAAAGTAAATACAGCTTAAGTGAGCACATTATCAACAAAACTGAAGTGTGGAATTAGAGTTCTGTATGTATCTTACACTGCCTGGTTCAGCAAATCCTGATTTCTGTTGTGCTTTGCTAAATGCAGAGTAGGGATTTGACCAGATTAAACAAAAGCGATATAACGTGTTAATTAGTGAGCTTTAGAGTTGCTGGTATGTGGATTTTGTTAACTTTTTACAGAGCCAGGCTAACCGTTTCCCCTTGTTTCCAGTCTTTATGCTAAGCTAAGTTAACTCCTGGCTGTAGCTTCATATTTAACGTACAGATATGAGAGTGGTATCAATCGTTTTATCTAACTCTTGGGCCAGAAAGCAAATAAGCGTTTTTCCCAAAAATGTCAATCTATTCTTTTAATGTCCATTCTTGATTTTTTTTCTCTTCTCTTTGTTTATGTTAATCATTTATGGCTAACCTCCTTTCACCTTCACTTCCTCCCTACTATCTCCCAACTCTTTTTGTTTCCTCGTGTCCCCGTCAGGTGACTCTGATCCCGACCCATGACACGGAGGTGACCCGGGACTGGTACCAGCAGACCCACGAGAGGCAGCAGGACCTGAACATCATGGTTCTGGCCTCCAGCAGTACCGTAGTCATGCAGGACGAGTCCTTCCCTGCCTGCAAGATCGAGTTCTGAGCTTCACGAACCCCGCTGTGCTCCCCCCTCCCTGTCATCTGTTCTCACTGAGCGAGAGCGAACAGCACACTCTGCTTCTTCAAAGCTTCTTGCTCTCTCATGGTACCGGTATCAAACGCATTTGCTGCAGCCCTCAGTACACTAGATTCTGTTAGCTGAAATCAAAGTCAAAACTCTGGATTTATGCTCTCTGTGACAGTGGAGTTATCACGCAAATAATAACGTGCTTTCATGTTTGTTTTTCTTCTGTAAGTTAACCGTCTGCCCTAACACACATCTATATTAACACTAACAATTGTGATTAAAAATTCTAATAATTTTCAGCAACATAATCACACTTAACTTTCTTTACCACATAACTAACAGGAAAATAGACATCTATATTCCACAAATGCATAATGCCACAGTTAAACTAAATTAGTAATGTGTAGTTCTTAAACTGTTGGTTCAAATTAACTTGGAAATTAGCACTCCCAAGTGCCAAAACAAAAGTGTTAAAACAGAAATTCATATTAGTTAACTTCTCCAAAATGTCTCAATCAGTGATCAATAATTTGTTTAGATTGTATACAGTGTTTTTAGAAGAGTAGAAATCTTTCTGTTTCTTCATTTGAAGCGTTGTTTTCCATCAATGCACATGACAAAACTCATCCTTTGCAATTTTACTCACGCTACAGTAGGTTTTGGATTAACTCAATAATGACATAAATTGATGTTATGTAAAAAAAAAAAAACTAAAAAAAAAAACACGTTCCTTCTTGTCATTTGTGGTGAAGTTTTAGGAGGTGCCTGAAGTTGCCACTGTTTGAAATCTTTCTTCTCGGCTTTCACAGCTTTGCTGGTGCATGATGCTTGCGTTTTAGCTCGGACTCTTTCAGAACTGCATAGGGTTAATCCTTTCTTTAGCCAGCCTTCAAGTGTGGAATGCAGTATAGTGTAGATCGGTTACTACACTGTTTGGCTGTCTATGCTCAAGTGAATTCAACAGGCGCCAGGCAAAGGGACGATGTTTGTACATTAATCATATCTCTGCTGGATGTAACGGTTCCTCTTTAAGTCTTTATCATGGTCTTTGTTGCTTGTATGTACTCCAGTATACATATAGGGTAAATGTTTCTATATCAATACAGAGGTTATGTTAAATAAATGATATATTTTGTGATGATGCAGCAAATTATGATCCTTTAAGCGAATGCAGCGTTTTTGATCATGCATTTGAAAAGAAGGTTTTAATTAACATTTCTGTCATTTCCTCCTGTTCAGCGACTTTTTACTGTCTCTGTCAATATTAAAAAAGCGATGGGAAAAAACAAGCAGTGAACTGTGGCAAATGTAGCAATGGAAGCTCGTCCGCTAGTCCCTTCAGAGGGAATGTTACGGTAGTGGGAACTGCAATACTTACATTTGGGGTTATTTTCCAGGGAAAAAAAACGAAGTGTGTGACAGGAGGCTTCTTTCATGTGCCTTTAGCTTGTGGTTTTGGAGAGAGAGGGGGATATATTAAAGACATGTCAGCGAAGTACACGACTTTGAAATAGAGGACCAATCAGTACACGCACAAACCTTATCCACACCCAGGATACTCTGAAATAGGACACTTACATGGAAATAACTTTGGAGCTCTGTAATCTAATTAAATATTAACTCCACATTCTGAAATGCCACCTTCAAACCAATATGAATGTCACTGAGAAAGGTTCGTACCAAATAGGAATGCATTTTTTCTGAAGTGGGAAAGGAGAGTTTAGAGGTCGGATTCTTGGTTGTAGTTGAAGCGCAGAGTTGGAGTAGTAGCAGAAAATAACTTTTCATTGTGATATAAAATAATGTACGAGATGTTCCTCCAAACTGACGTTGCTGTTAGCAAGGGACAACATCTTAAGATGAAGCATTTACCTAATCTTAATCCCAAAGTACTATTTATAGAATGAGCATGAATGTGATGATAATGATTGTACTGGACACAGTTATAAAGCAGGAATGACTTTGAAGTGGTTTTGTGTGAGTAAACGATACACAAAGAGTGTATGAGTTTGTGTCCGACGGTGACGTGGCGAATGAGTTTTCTGTGGGTTCAGTATGAAAGGTCTTTCTGCTTGTTCACAGCCAGATTCGAAAGAAGGTCATGTCCTCACATTCACTTTACACGAGGCCAAGTTTTATTTCTTCATGTCTATCCGAATTTTTAGAGTAACAAATTTACAATTAATTCTGGTTAAATTTTTCTCCAAATTTGTGCTGAGAAGCAATTCTTCTTATTTTTTCTTTGACATTTTATTTTTGTCTAAATAAGAAATACTTTTCTGCCAATAGCTCATCACATGCTTGTTGTTTTTGTTTTATTTTGTTTCCTAAAGACTTATTTGAGGCTAGGGGACGCGCCAGGCTGGGCAAAGCAGGGGAGGCTTGGATTTCCAGAAAGGACTTTGTTTGAGCTATTGCTGACTGACTGATGTTGCCAACCAAAAAGCAGGGAGGATCCTCTGCTTGCACAGTTTAACTTCACTCAATTTTTTCCCTCAACATGGGACCAGTGCCATTTTCTTTCCCTGTAAAACTGAAATCATAACGCTCTCACTACCTTATACCTCATCTTCCAAAGCCTCCGTGCTCTTTACCCTGCCTGGCTTCCCTTAGTCTCAAATCACAAGGTTGTCACTGACCTTGTTTTATAATACTTGTCCATTATGCACTGTAAGAGGCAGACACAGCTTTTTTTTTTATTCCACTGGGGAGAATCTTTGATGCAGGCTGTATATTGAAACAGCTGGGAACGCACAAGTACACACACACCCTAGTGTGGAGGGAGTTGATTAACTGAAGGGCACATTGCGACGTGCACCATGAGGGGACAGCGAAGGTTCAAAATGACTCCCATGAAAACCGTTCATGCCTAAATGTTCGATCAAGCAAAAAGTCCCTTTCACCCCTTCTTCAATGCTGTCTGGAAATGTGTCCAAAACCCCAGGAAGAAGCTTTTTAATGTATGGATCAGATTTTGCGGATGGTCTGATATGTTGTACTGTCTTTGAATAATGTTTTTAAGTTGGCAGATTCCCGGCCTTGGGGTTTTCAAGGCATCAGTAGAATGCTGTGAATCATTCAATACTGAACTGTGTGACTATACAGAAGCTGAATGCACTATACAGGAGATCTATTTTTCTGAATGTAGAGTTGGTACTACCATGCAAATGCTGCTGGATTAAAACAATAGGAAAAAAGAAAAAACCTGAAAACACGTTCACACCAACCTAGACAGAAATCAATTTTAGGGAGCACAGATTACAGGGCAGATACTGTTTTTCTGTTTTGACAAATTGTCATTTCAATTATGGTTCTGTTCCAGAGGACACAAGTTTGACTCCTGACTTGTCGGAGAGCAACTGAGATCCCATAACATATTAACAGTAACACAGAAATAGTACTAACTGCAGCTGCAACTTTTTCCTTTTCCTGAATATGACTTGAAACACATGCAGACTCAAAAACCATCAATAAAATGAAACAAACGCTACATGTACATTGATGTACTGTACACAGATTTGTACATGTCGCTTTGGAAAGAACAAATCTGAAAGATATAACAAACTTATCCTTCTTGTGATAATTGCTGATTTTAGTGACCGTATGATAAGAAACCGCTAACTACTCCTTGAACCAGGAAAACTACACAAAATAACAAGATACAGAATGAAAAAAAGTGCATCTTTCAGTTGAATTTCATCGCCGTACCTGCATTAAAATGAAAATATCATTTGATCACAATATGGTGTCATCTGTCCATCTAATCTCTCTGCATGTGATTTATTTAGTTATAATCCTGAATGTAATTGTTTAACATGAAAATAATAGTAAAAAATACAATGCTATTTTAAAGAGGTATATTTGAAAAAAGCTAATTGTCTTAACTGGTACTGAAATGACCTACAGTAATATAATACTGGGCTGTGCTTTTATTGTTTGCCCTATTAACATGTTGTTAAGAAGACGCTGTATTGGTAGTTCTGTTTGATTCTCTCTTTTTTTTTTATTTGCATTGTATTAATCTTAGTTATGTTTTTCTTCCTCAGTGCAATATTCAATATCTCTCTGTCTCTTTAAATCTAACTGGTAAAACTAGAACTACTGCAGATTCATTGTAAAAGGGAAACAGCCTGGTGATCATCAATTAAAGTACATTGAAATCTAAATGTGTCGTGGGTCTCTTTTGTCTCTTTACAGGTCATTTTATACTTTTAGAGTATTATGGATTAACTAAATACATCACAACAAATAATTACAGTAATCACATGAAAGGTGAAATGGTAACTCTAATTTATCATCTTAGACTAAAAGTCCACAGCTATGCTAGCTACTCTGTGAGGCTGTGCTTGGACACAGCAGTGTTTTGAGCTAAATGCTAACATCAGCATGGTTGGCAGGTATAATGTTTAACATGTTCACCATCTTTGTTTAGCATGCTAACGTTTACTAGTTAGGGTTAAACACAAAGGACAGCTGACGGGAACGGTCATTGGTTTTGAAGGTATTTTGTCATAAACCAATACCAAAGTATTGGGGGAGACCTTAATTTTGACCTGATGATGGCGCTAGATGGAAAGTTAGAGGCTCACCAACGTTTCTACAGTTCATCCTGAGAGAGACAATAATCCATCCAACAACTGTTGAGAAATTTCATGCAAAACCACAAATGTCAGTCTGCTGGTGGCGCTAGAGGAGAAGTTAGAGGATCACCAAAGTAGGATTCATCCTCTGGAGATCCTAAATGTCTCTACAAAATAGCAATCTATCCAATATTTGCTGAGATATTTCACAAACCTGCCTTCTCTTTCCACTGATAAAATCTAGATAAAGAACATATTGCGTGCTATTACTGTGGTTTATTCGTATTGTGATATATAATTGCCATTTGAAGCCAATTTCAGCAATTTATCAAAAACCTGTTACTTTCTTTAAATCACTTAAGGCTCCGGACTCCAAATTGTCCCTAGTGGATGAATGTGAGAGTGAATGGTTGTCTGTCTCTGTGTCAGCCCTGCGACGAGTTGGCCACTGTCCAGGGTGTACACCCCGCCGAAGGCCCAGAGTCACTGGGATAGGCTCCAGTCACCCGCGGCCCCTAAACGGGAACAAGCGGTAGAAAATGACTGACTGACTGACTGACTTAAGGCTCCATCAGGATGAAAAAAATAGAGAACCTGGACCTTTTTTTTTTTTTTTGGCTTTACCGCGTTCTCACTATCGGTGATTAGTTCCCGCTGGTGGACAAACCGCTTCCAGCACTCAACGATGCAGTAATGTAATGCGGTGTCCCCCATGGGCCCTTCACAACACATTCATAGTATGTATAATGCCATTTGTGTTCGGTATCCCTTCAAAAATAGTGTTAAAGAAACCCCCACAGATTCCTTTCCTGGGGGAGACGGAAAATGTCAAAGGGTTAATGTACGACAAGGTAAAGAAAAAGAATAAAATAAATTATATAAATTTTACTTTGAGGAAAAATATGAAAATCCAACCCACAAAAAAAGAGACCCAAATGAACTTTGCAATGTGAAGGCACTGATACAGTGGCCTATAATGTGCCTGTTGGTCCACCACTTTGGTCCAGACTGAAACATCTCAACTATTGAATGGATTGTCATTAAACTTTCTACAGACATTTATGTCCCCCCTCAAAATGAATTATAATAACTGCCGACTCTTTCACTTATCATCTATCGCCATCAGCGGGTTAAGATTTTAAATAGTCCAGTTCCTTTGTTTTATGACCTGAAAATCGAATGAACTTTCCATCAGCGTCATCTGTACTTTGTGCTACACACTAAACTAAGATGGTGAATATGGTAAACATTATACATGCTGACATACCAGCATGTTAGCATTGTCATTAAGAGCATGCTGATGTTAGCATTTAGCTCAAAGCAACGCTGTGCCTAAGACTTTGTCTTGTTTCATGCATAAAGGTTACGCAAAAATGGCCTGAATTTTGGGTTAATGTGGCCTTTCCATCATTTTTATCTCGTGAAACTTTAAAAAAATGGCAGAAACAGAAGTCATTATACTAAAAAGTACAGGTCTTACCTTATTACTGTACTTCATTTTCAGCATGTTCCAAATTGTGCTGCTGACAGTTTATGCCCTCTGAAACAAACACTATGACAGTAGTTAAACATACAGCAGTAAAGTTGTTTTTGCCAAACTTTGAAATGCTTACCTGACACTGCCTGTCACAAAATATTACACAACGCTAACTGTTCGAAGTTAAAAATCACACGTTTATAAGTTTTTGTGAATAAAAGCTTACTAATGTTGTACAAAAGTGTGCAGTAAATGAAATATGAGGTAAGAAAATTAAGCTACTGGCTTCAGTATTGAGACAGGCGCGGTCAGTTTGTTGGATCGGCTTTGACTTGTCAGGAAAGATGAAAGAAGTTCAATTCTTTCAAACTTAGTTGTTTTCCATTTGATATTTACAGATCTTTGACTCAGCAGCAAGAGAATGACTCAGTGATCTTTAAAAAGCAAAACAAAACAACAAGAAAATACTCCCTAGGGA
>CM022474.1:6402570-6458025 GCA_011952105.1 Coreoperca whiteheadi | reverse complement strand
GGGTGGGCGGCGGTCGGGGGTGCGGGGTCAGTTCATTTGAAATCAGTTTGAAATGAGTAGGGAGCGGTTTTATTTCTCCCATTTATACTTTGGTGTTGCAGATGGTACTGCCTGAACATAATGCCCATAGTCGCGGCGCTCGAGTATAATAATAAAACTGCAAGTCGCCGTTTCACGTTATGAGCTTTAACGCTAGTAGTTTTGGTCAAAGTAATACGATTATTTCTTTGGTGTTTCTTTGACGTAAATTGACCGCTGAATTTATTCCTCTTCGAAAATAATTGAAAGTGAAGTGACCCCCACTTCATGTTGATGAAACCACTTTCCATCTGTAGATTCATGATATGTCTACCTGAGCATCACTCATTAAATCATTAGAAACGTCACTTGATTAATATACACGTCATTTGGCGTGACAGCAAACTGCAGACACAAACGATCTGAAAATTCAGCATCAACCGAGAAAACTCGTCAGGTAGTCGTCATTAGGTAAAAGTACATTTATACTATTTACTTAATCAAGTGGTTCTTCCCTTTCATTCTAAAATAACACTATACTAGAGATTTTATCAAAATTAATTTTGATTTGTAAGCCCCCCCCCCCCCAAAATGAAAAAGTAATAAAAATACAGCAGGAAACCCACAGTGTCTACAATAATCTTGAATGTTTCTCTCAAGTCATTTAAAGTCACATTTACAGATTAATTGTGTTTTCATTTAACAGCAGACTATGATTGAAAAGACGAATACAGTTTGATCAAGCTGGCTCGCGTTTTACATTATACAAATACATGTATTTAAAAAAATATAATAATATTTTGGTTGTATGAAGTGAATATGCCCACTTCACCGGCACAACCCCTAACCCCCATAACAGCACTGTCGCCTGAACCCAAATAACGGCGCTGTCATGCACTACAGACACCTGACAAGTACTGTTACTGTTTTATGATTGATCTTGTTTTTACTAACAACTAGCACTTTGGGGAACAGCATTTTGTTCTTTTATATATGCAAATACATGAAGGAATGACAATAAAGTCAATCTTCATTCTTAAAAATCCTGTGAACAAAAAGTACCACACCTTGTAGCAGGTACCAAGCTAACTTGGGCCAAATGTACAACTTTAAATACATAACCCAAATCCCTCCACATTCTTGAGAATAATTAGTTCGTAATCTCTGAAATCATAAAAGTGCCAGATTCCTGATGTTCATCTTTGTTTGTTACAGAAGGGCATTTTTGGGCTGCATCTGCCCCTTTGTTAATAGTTTGATTAAAGTTCGAAATGTTCCCAGGACCAGGTCCATTCCTTAAGTTTTTAATCTGCAATCTTTTCAAGTAGATCCATTTTTATAAGCCAGGCGTGCAGTGTCAAATAATGTGTACATAGTCTTAAAGAAACAGTAACTTACTGCACCCAGCCAGGAAATAGTCCGGCACATAACCCACCCGTAAAACCACAAACTGTTTTTTTGCACTTTGCTTTTTGTACGAATTAAACTAACAATATAGTGTATTAATTAGAGCTGCTGTTTTGTTAGCTTTGGACAGAACCAGGCTAGATGTATCCCCTTGTTTCTTTGCGCTAAGATAAGCTAAGCTAACCGGCTGCAGCTTCACATTTAACGAACAGACGTGACGTGAGTGGTAAAGATCATCTCATCATGACTCTCAGCAAGAAGTGTATTTGCCAAAATGTTAAACTAATCCTTTAGGCTATAACCTTCAGCCTATGTGTGGCTGAAACACACCACAAACTAAGTGAAAGTGGCCGTGTGTTTCTAAATGTCACTTGAATTTCAAAAAACAACAGCCTGTTTTGTGTCAGGGTGGGCTGTGATTGGTTGGCCACATTGCTGTAGCACAGCAGTGGTAGAAAACAACAAAAAGGACCAAAAGGACTGTAAATGCATTTCAGCTGTACATGTCTACGGTCAGGGTTGAGGCAGCTGGTGTGAGAGACATTTCGAAAAAACAGCATCTGGGCTTTAAAAAAACAAAAAACAGCACTGTTGTTTTAGATTAGGCAGCAACTAAATTAAACTAAAGGCACAACTGGTCTGAATGTGGGCTTGATGCACTGTTACTCAGTCGGAGCTGGTTTGTGAACGTGTCGACAAAGTGAAGAGTAGGTTCGAGGCGATGAGTGATTCTGATGGTCCAGTGTTTTGTCTTTTCACGGAGCAGGGAAGGCGTGGTCATCAGGTGTGTGGAGCTGAAGTCGGGGTGCACCACGAGAGTCCATGTACATTTCGAGAGGTTCACATTTGCAGTCTGAGTGTTTGTAATAACCAAGGCAGAGTGGCATCCCCTCCAGTGTTTTTTTGTGAATGTGAGCATAAGGACAGAGGAACAGATGAGCAAAAGCACGAAGAGGTGGAAAAACCGAGGTCTTCAGATCGTGCCCTTAGATACCCAGAAGTCCGTGTGTTTTCCAGACAGAACGTTTACTCACTGAAGCTGAAGTTCAGGCTGGAGCTCTCTGTGATTGGGGAGGAGGGGCCGGCACTGGATACAGCACTGGATGGGATACTGCCATCTTCAAAAAAAAAAAAAAAAAAAAAAAAACACAAAAAAAATCCAATCAATTATCTTTATAACTCAGAAACACAGATGTCAATGCACATTTTACAGATCTGTACAAACAGCTCTGACCTTAACCTGAAAACAGATCAATTCTCTGGTACAAATCCTACATTTTTAAAACCTCCGTCACTCCCTGATGGAAGTATTAATCTCATTACCGCTCACTCCCATCTGAGAGTCCGAGCGTGTATTATTTGTTACTGTATGTGGAGGGACACAAAGTGAACACAGTGGGGGGAGCGATCTGGTACAAAAACAGGAAGTCAACAGCATCATCCCCTCGCCACTTCATATTCTGTTGCCATGGAGAACTTTATGAAAACAGTTTTTTGGGTTTCATAAATCATGCACACACTGACTAGAATATACTCTTAGAATTTGAGACTAAAATCACATACAGTACATTTTAAGATGAAGTTCTCTCTAGTCATTAGTGTATAAAAGAATTAATATTTAAGGTCATATGTAGCAAGAAACTATGGGAGTTCCTCCACTAGAGTGACTACAAATGCTTCATAGTCGTTTTGACAGAAACATTCTCAAGGCTTTATCTGCGTGACATAGTCCTGCACGTGTAAGAAGCCGTCTTGCAAGTACAGCCAATAGGAGAACAAACCAGCAGAACAAGCGTTGTATTCATCCAGCTGTAAACTCCAGCATTCCTGCCTGTACACCGTGTGACGAACGAGACTAAATGAGGTATCGGGTCTTACAGCAACGCAGATCTGGAGCAGGTACTGACTGATTATATATTATATATATTTTAAAAAGCCACCCAGAGTCTGCACAATGTATATAAAATACACCAGTGGTGGATGAAAAAGGGAAACACGAGGGCCAGAAAGATACAAGAGTAGATGCTTCATCAATCAACAACACTGGCAAAAGGATAAATGAACCACCTCACCACCCAGGGGGATAAAAAGAAAACGAAAACAGCTGAAGAAAAGGGGAGAAGAAGAGAAAGAAGAGGAGGGTGACCACATTAAAAAGGAGTCTTATTGCTGTTCTTTAGCTCGTCTGACAGTTTCGAGTCTTATTAAAAATGTGTTTACTAAAATACTGCTTATCTTGTAAGAATGCAGACTGTTCATGAAGAACCACAACCTCCTTAAATATTTACTATGCACATTTTAGTCATTTTAGATGGTCTTACCTGGAAAAACAAGTTGGTGTTCAGAGCAGTAGTGAAACGATGAATTGATCAATTAGTTGACTCATAGAAGACTAATCTCCAACGATTTTGATAAACAATTAACCATTCAAGTGAAGCTTTACAGTTCAGTGTTGACTTTGTAAAACAATAGTTGACAAAACAATCTCCACTCAATTCATCATTTGTCATTTATCAAAAAAGCCAAATATTTCCTGGTTCCAGCGTCTCAAATGAGAGAACTGCCGATATGCTCTGGTTTATATAATCATAAATTGAATATCTTTTGGTTTTTGACTACTGGATCACACAAACCATTCTAAAGACACTTGGGAAATTTTATAACCAAAATAAAAATAAAAACAAACAGTGTGCCATCATTGATTAATACAAGAATTACTTCGTTTTCACATATCAAAAGCCTTTTGGCCCATTGTACCTTTTCATGAGCCCGATGAAGCGCTGAGTGAAACTTATCAGTATCATATCTTTATGGTCTGAGAGTGCGGTGACAGCTTATTATTTCTTTTTCCACACAAAAAAATCAATATGTGAATCGAAAAAATTATCAAGAGATTAATAAATAATAAAAATAATCGTTAGCAGCCCTGAACTTGGTTCAAGGACGGCTGCCTTTCAGCTGATGTAGGGACTGATTATATTATAAAGAGTACAGTCTATAGATGCTCCATAGGAAAAGTGCAATGAGATAACTTCTGTTATGAATTGGCGTTATATAAATACATTTAGTATCGGTAACCCGTAGGTCATTGCATATAGATGATGCCGTTACATTTGCTACCACCTGAGTGAATGTCGTGTTGAAGGTGCAGAAGGCCTTTTTATCTTAGTCCAGGTTTTGCTGAGCATGCATGGCCTTTTTCAGCATCACTCTGCTTCTTATTCGTTTAGTTACTCAGTCCGACTGCAGAGCCGCTCGACAGGAAGGGCTGAGGATTAAAAGCCTTTTTGTTTTAGGCAGAATCTGAAACTGATAAGCACTGAACGCAGTATATGAATGAAATATATATATATTTTTTTAATCTAATTGAGAGAGAACTTTTAGATTTTACCTGCCAGAATGGGGTTTTAAAACCAGTGTTCTTCCAATCAATCTCTTATTTTCCTATTTAACAATAAATAGAACCCACAAAAACCCATAACACTGTGTATATATAGATCAAAATACTGCATATTCTAATGGGGCGTTCACACCAGACGCGAATAAAGCAATAAGCGCGAGTTATTTATATGTTAAGTCAAGGCAAAGATGCAAATAGACATTCTGCGGCGCGAGTGACGCGATTGGCGCGAGTTGAAATATCTGACCTTTGGCGGATATTCGCGCCGCGTTAACCAATCAGGAGCTTGCTCGAGTAGTGACGCGATTACAAGCAGAGGCAGAAATCCGAACAACAATGGAGGATAAAATAATTGTGGCTGTGTGTGGATGACCAGAGCTGTACGATACGTCCTCATATCATTATAGAAACAGGAATAAAAAGGTTCTGCTTGGACGAAAGTGAGCGAGGAGGTCGGACAATCTGGTAAGTTGTAAAAAAATGTTTTTCAGCCTTCCATAGCATATAAGGCGCAGCTACCCACTCAACAAAATCCACGTCAGCCATTTCCATTTCGCAATGAGACGAGCCGCCTGGCAGAAGCCCCTCCCTTGACGCGAATTCGCGTCTGTTGTGTAGTGAATGTCACGCGCGAATGAAGCGAATAAACTCAAAATGTTCAAGCGACCAACTTCACGCGAATAGCGCAATTTATTCGCTTCATTCTCGTCTGATGTGAACGCCCCATTACAGACTGATACACAGTACTGATCCCTGTCATTGTAGTAACCATTGATTTAACTGGGATATGTCTGGTTTTAATCTCTAGCACCAAAAGTCACTATCTATCAGGAGATAAAAGCAGGCCTACGTATTGCATAATGCCATAAAATCTGTAAAAACACTCACGCCACAGAGGCTGGCTTGGCGGCCGAAGAGAGGTTTCAGATCCAGAGGAGGACAGAGGCTGCTGAGGGCTGTAGAGAGACGTCTGGCTCTGAGAGTCAAACAGGCCGGAGAGCGCTGGAGCGAAGACAGAAAAAACAAGAAAACGATCACTTTCCAAATGTCATTCACTCACTTTACTAAATAGAGCCATAGGGTTTAATATTTTAGGAGTTTCTGCTGCGTTGGCACGACTCCAGCATATCGGATTTGAAACAAAATGATGAATTAAAGTGCCAACTTTCAGCATTAACCATTGTGGTGTTTACATCCACATCAGATCAACATTATAGGTATTGTAGCCCCTTTTGCACATATTCCCCCAATTTTAATCAATCGGGGACTCAAATCTATGACCCACAGACATTCAGCACTTATCTTGTATCTGGTATCTTTCGTGATGATGCTGTCATTCATTCGTTTTCAGAAAAACGTTCATCAAATTGCACTTAATTTACATGCAAATAAATAGTTTTCAAGCACACATATATTGCAAAATAACTGTATCAGAGGATTAAATAAATAATTTTTACAAATACTTTGAAAACGTAAATATTTCTCCCCTAGCCAGAAATGAAACCTCTCTTTAATTTTAACAATATTAAATAAATTCTAG
Organism: Coreoperca whiteheadi; assembly: GCA_011952105.1. NCBI lineage: Eukaryota > Metazoa > Chordata > Actinopteri > Centrarchiformes > Sinipercidae > Coreoperca > Coreoperca whiteheadi. The sequence goes on along the minus strand of CM022474.1, from coordinate 6,451,660 downwards.
CCATGGCATATTTTCTTCTACCATAACAAAGCTTTTTGTCCACATTTCATAACTAGTGGAGAACTACACTAAAAAAAGAAAGACTAGCAGGTATAGAATAGTTATTACTGCTTCACTATGAAGGCCTACCTTTCATGGTTTTGGCTTGGGCATCGCTGCTGCTCTCGCACACCTTGTTGAGGAACTCGTCCACCTGCTTCAGAGAGAGCGAGTTGTGCAGCGTCTCCAGTGGGTAGATAGAGGGCACCATAGAGCAGCCTTCAAACCCTGCAGCACGGACGGGAGAGACAGAAATACAGCCGATCGTACCACTTCTCCATCAGATGGAAAAGGAGGAGGAGTGGTGACACTATAGCACTCTGTGTATGTTGGCTGTTCACCACGTCTGCTCATTCAATGCCTACACGCACTAGCAGGTCCCAAGATTCGGCAGCCACTTTTATTTGTTAAGTAGCCACACAGACTTTTAGGCTACTCTAAGGTCTAAAATTAGTGACTGGTACAGTCTGGCCTCTGGCCTCAGACAGCAGCTGCACTACACAAAATTACCAACCAAAATTTTGCATAATCCACAAAATATGGCTGGTGTTAATGTTCTTCTTTGGTTGGTAAGACCATATGAACAAAAATGGGATTTTCTGATCATTTATATGACGGTGTGGATCAATTCACTAATTAAAACCACATGAAAAAGTATTCATAAACGTATATATGTACGTGACGTTTTGAAGGAAAGCACATGACTTGTATGGAAAGTGATTTGGGGTACACTAGTATGTTTTTTTATTATATAGCACATTATAAGAAGATGATGCATAAGATGATTTATCAAGTTCTAAAGGAGAAGTTTCAGTAACCATCAGCATATCGTCAGTCCATACTGGCTATCAATTTACCTTTCCATGCTGATGCTTAAATTGTATTTTCTTTAAAGAATTGTTGGATATAAAATACAAAACGTCGGTGTGCATCATTTACTGTATAAAAAAATATGCATGGAGGTTTACTTCCAGACATCATGTTTTTACCAGGTTACAGAGGTTTTTGTACAGGGCAAGTTTTCCACCTTCTCTTTGCCTCTGGTAAAGTAAGACATCCAATAATCCCGACAGCATAGGAATGAAAAACAAGCCACATAAATCTCCTTCAGGATAATTAATTGATTGAAAGTGAATTGACCACAACCCTTGTATCTTAAGAAGGGTCAATTTAATTTTAAAAAAGCGTTGGTGTAGTGTTGTACTGTGTATAATTCGTATGTGATTGCAAACACAAAAACTGTTGTTGAAATCGATCTTGTCCATATTTATCTTCATCTAGCCTTTGGAGTCTTTTTTAAAGTCCTTTTATCTGATTTTGTTTTGGGCTGGCAGACGTCTGCATGCATACAGTAATTAAGTCATGTACTGTTCAGAAAATTACAAAAATATTGTGTAAGTGCTGAGAAACACAGCTTCTAAACACAAAACACAACTGCGTGTAAAAGTCAGCTTGCCATGGCACAAACACAAACTGCAAGTACAATCCAGTGTCATTCAGTGCAGCCGGGGGGTGGGGTGGATGAAGGTTGAAGCAGCGCTTTCAATTCATCCATATCCCCATGGAGCATGCTGGTCAGCCTTGCATTTCTCCAGGACTAATGTGCTATGGCTAAAGATTCTTCCACGGCTACCCCCTAAAACAACTCGTCTAATATAACGACACAAGCGAAACGAACTGCAGTCAGCACTTCATGTTCGGGAACCACACAAGGCCTTTTGAGGGGCCAAGACATGAATTTCCCCTGTTGGTAATTTTCTCATCCAAGTTTTAGAGGAGTTGCTCAGTGTTAATGCCCCTCATGGGATCGTTCACGTGCAGTACATCAACACAAAACCTTTTATGGACCTCAATAAATGTAGAAATCGTCTGAGGGTTATCAAACTCTGTATGCAGTCAGTGGGGTTTTTTTCTGCTGTCACTCCTATTTTATATCTCTACATGACATTTCTTCATACACATTTGGCCAAAATGCTGATATACACAAGAACACAAAGGAAAACAGGACTTGGGAGGCAGGATACATCTGCTTTAACTGTATCTTTCCATTATTCATCAATCCTTACTGAATGCTGGCCAGAGCAGCTTTATTCATTAGACCAAGGTAAGATCGTTGTTCAACAAAAAGCTTTGATGACAGAAGAAAAATACTGGCTTGGCTTAAATTGACATTACAAAGCCTCAGGAGGAAGTGAATTGTTGGCTCAGCAGACTAAGATGTGTACTGCATATTCACAAGTTTGATCTTGCTCTTTAGGTTTGCTACAGGACATTTAACCTCACCTCCAACTGTTCATTCTGGCGTTACTGTACTCTAAAGCAGGACTTAAAAATAAAATCTATAAATAATATAAAAATAACATAAGATGTCATTTATCACCTCTTCCTCCTGCCTATCTTTGCTGCAGCCTCTCCATGTGGATATCAAATTCAGCTCACACACCAGCTGCAGTGGGAGCAGAAAACACTGATGCTACACTGCACCACTCACTCAACCATTTAACAACCCAGGTGAACACAAAGACAGGAGGACAGGAAAGAAAGGATGGCGATATTTAAAAGAGTGAAGAAATAAAGTCATAAAATAAAATGTGACAAAGCAAACAAATCTCAAAAGATTCCGTGCCGGTAGCAAATAAAAACATCTGTAACTTATTACGGACAGAGAGTCGTCTCTGCTGACTGCAAAAGAATAATTGCTCAGCTCCGTTAAGGTGACACAACGTGCCAAGACGTGCTCCAGAAACACTTTACAAAATCAGCAGTTTATGAACAGGCCTCCAACTTCATTAGCCAATTAAAATGAGGGATGAGACGATGGCCTAAATCTTTCCACAGGCTCTCAAATATCTGCCACCTGGCCAGGAAACATTTTTTCAGAGTGCTGGGGGGTTTATGGTGATGCCCAGTCGTGACCTCCATGTGCGAATGCCAAATTGGTGCCATCAACATCTGACTCTTTTCTACAGAGCTCATTATTCAACAAATGGGCCGTTTTGACAGTATTTTCTCTTGCTGCGATGTTCAGGATGGAGAATGCACACAATGCAGTTAGAAAAGCCTAAACCTCCTCCAGAGAAGGGTTTGTTTGGCTGGTCATCAAGTGTCCACCCAGCATGCATGTAGAGCAATTAGTCCTCCTTGTACTGATTAATGTCTTTGAACTTATTGAAGTTTGCCATATTATACCGTAGATTTTTCTAGTTCCAGAAATGGCACAAAAGGTGTCCAATCATGTTCAAGTAAGGACCGCGGACAAAATAGACTTCAGGACTTAAAGACACAGTGAAATAAAATAAAAACACATTTTACCCACGTTTTAATCATGTGTCCTTGTGTTAATTGTTCAGTTATCTCTTGTTATAAGTCAATTTACTCCCACTTTTATCTTCCTGTAAAACTTGAACTTTATTTTTGATGACTCATCCTGAACTGGGATTACATAATTTATCAGATCAAATGTAATTTTGGACGATTTATGATATTTCATAAAACAGCACTTAGTTTGAGGGTAGTTCTGGCTAGCAGAGCATATTTATTTATTTATATTTTATTCCATTATTTAATATATATATACAATTCTCATTTATCAACAGAAGAAAGCTGACATTGGCCAGATGTTAAAAAAGAACCCTAAGAACAGAATAAAAACAACCTATCTTCTAAAAGTCATAAACACAAAAATGTAAAGATGCACAAAATAGGACATCCACCAATGAATAATGCCACAGTATAACACATGGTAGTTTGATAAAATCTACTCTATATCATGGGTCAGAGGTGCGTGTTTGGATCGAAGTTGGCAAAAACCGTTTAGATTTCCAATAAAATGTATTTGATGTCTAATTTATTCATTTCTCCCTTGTTCTCCTCCTCCCGATCTAACAATCTGCAGGTGAGTGAGGTGTTTGCTTAACCACGCCCCTATTGAGTGACCCAATCAAATCTTATTGAGCTGATCAAATCTCTCTCGTAACTAAACCCCACCCACAGAGTCAGTTTAATTTAGAAATACTGCACATTATGGACATTCAAGGACGTTTCACTGTGACTTTAAGTATGCAGAAGAAAGTGGACATTTCCTGCTTTCAAAGCAAGTGTTGTACCCTCTGGCAGACATGCAAAATCACAAGGAAGAGGAACAAGTTTACAATTGGAAGGCAACATGAAATGGAGCAGGGCTGCAGATGTGACAAAAAGAAGGATGAAAGCACAGCCTGAAAACCAGAATGAAGAAAAGTAAAGCATTGAACTACAATAGATGCAAAGCTCAACTGGCATTAACAGCGTCCCACTTGCCCCAACACTGGATGGAGGTGGCCAGAGGGAGGAAGAGGAGGCAACACGAAGTGAGAGGGGTCTACAGAGGCTGACCGTGGAGGGATTCTGGGAGCTCCTGACCAGACATCAGCCAGGTCTTGAGGAGGCGGAGGTGGTAGGGACAGTGGAGCAGGTGGTGAGCCATGGCCCCGTCCACAGCCGAAGGGGCAAACCCCAGCAGGGCCAGCTCAGCGGGATGCCTCACGAGCAGCTGGACTACATGGAGCTCGTCTGAGGGCTCTGAGGGATGAGAGGCAGAGCAAGGAGAGAGGAAGAGAAGCAAGAGGAGGAGCAGGAGGAGTGATAGGAGCTGTGCAACAGATAGGCACTGGGCTAACTCTGCAGTGTGGCTTTAGGACGATGGATTGTATTTGTAGAGCTGGGTGTCTGAGTAGAGAAATTCATCATAGAAAATAAATTCAGTTTCAATCTCTTACTTCATTTGATCAATACAGGTCTTGACCTTTTAGTTATGATTGAAGCAGACTAAATATACCTGAGCACAACAGTATGCTTCAACCACGCACAAACTGACCCAATCCCACCCTTTTCATTTCAAAGCAAACAAAGTTCAAAGAAAAGATAACCTGAGGTCAAATCAAGACAGCACTGGTCAACAGTAGTCAATAATCTATGACATCACAGCTTTAAAGGAATCAGTAAAAACACATCAGAGACACAGATCTACTTCACATTACATGCGAACCCGAGGGTCTTAGAGTCATCAATAATACTGATCAAGCACACCATCTACAAAAACGCAACTCTGTATATGGAGATAGAAATGCACTGTGATCGTATATTTGTGGCATCAAACCATTACTTTTTTTAAAAGGGTGGATTACCAACCATGCGAATGGGGCAACTGCTTACACGTCTAGCAAATTTTACAATTGTTTATTGCCTTGAGGCCTCCTCTTGTATGCCCCCCTATACCTGAGCAAACAGTTTAAAGGCCTGCATTCTTTCAGTTTATAGGAGCGCAGATGGAATAAAAGTGTGCTTAATGAAGGAAACACAAACTCCCACAGATAATCTTTTCCCCCAGAAAGCCTCCTAGTCTGTTAATCGGACCCTGTTTTCTGATCATGACATAAGAAGGAACTGCTTTAAGACAGTGCAACTCCTCTTCTTTTAATACTTGACTTATGAAGAACTAATCAAAAATTCATGGCTGTTGCTCAAACACTGCGCGATACAATATTTCGCCCAAAAAAAGTTATGCGTGAGAGAAGACGACTGTTGTGATTGTTCTTTTCTCCAATGAGCATCATAATGGAAAATGCATCAGTGTTAATTTGCTGAACAGGTTTTCCTCGTATCCTGTAAAGCTAATAAGTAGATACAAAATGAATAAAAACTATATACTCTGCATGTTTCTTTCTCACCAGTGTCTATACTGTCTGAGTTCAGGTTGTACTTTAAATCAACAGATAAGTGTTTCACTCCCGAACACTGCAGTGATTTGGTGAAAATGTGACTCAACTGATTTATGACTCAATCTAAAAACTAAATATACAACTGAAACTGTTCACAAAAATGTTTTATATCAACCAAAGCTAACAGCTAAATGTATCCCACAGAGAGTTTTAAGGAAATATAATTATTACCTATTATTAACCAAAACCAAACAAAAAGAGGAAAACAAGTTAACAGCAGGTTGAAATTTCAAATTTAATTTGAGACTATTTTAAAAACCAAACTAGGGAAAACCATCCAACATAATTAGCTTAAATGTGTTGTGATAAAAAACAAACATGATTTATATATTGTATTAACCCTTAAAGCGCAGACATCACAAAAACAACACCTCCAATAATTACTTAAGTCATTTTATTACTTCTTAAGGTCTTAAACCTAAATACTAAGACAAACCACATCATCCTCGACACACAGGCTACTACAGTCCAAACTGTAGTGAAACACTATCACTGTGGTTCCCAGTGGTTTGTCCAAACACTTGTCAACAATATATCACATTTCTGAATTACACCGACTCTGCTTGTCATTCTGAATCAACATGTCAGAGGATCCTGGTGCTTGGACGACATGTAATTCCTCCTGCTAAAGTACAAACAGCACTAATTAATTAGACTGCCAACACATGCCGGTCTGTTTCTGAGCCACTGAGCTAATTCCTAAATACCACTCAGTCATATCCAAATACCCTTTCAGGATTTGTATTCAGTTCTGCGCTGTGCAGTAGCGTTTAATTAGCCCCTCCTATGTCAATAAGAGCCATCGGTGAGTTCCCCCATGAATGACACACGGTGCTGGTATAAAACTGCCTCAAAACACAGTTCAAGAAAGTAAAGAGCGAGTTTCATCATACTGCACCTTTAACAATAAGAAATCTTTTCAGAAAACAAGAACTGAGGAGTAACTCATTAATTCCCAGCAGCTGCTTTTTCCAAAAGGAAACTTTGGGTTGAGCTAGGAGGCTACTCACCAGTCACAGATACAGATGATCGAATTAAAGACCCTGAAGACAAAATAACAACTTTTCACCAACGTGAAACATGCCACATTAGAGAGTAAGTTGTTAATGCTGATGGACCTTTCTTACTTACAGTAGGCAGTTAGCATCCACAGCTTGGCTTTACCAGTGAATTACTGCGTCAACCCAACAGGTAAAGCAAACACTCACTGTCAAGTGGGATTTTAATGAATAAGATCAAGGGTCTTTGTATTATAGGGCTGCAACTAACGATTATTTTCATAATTGATTAATCTTCTAATTATTTTCTCGGTTATTTCATAAATCATTCGGTCTATAAAATATCTGAAAATTGTGAAAAAAATGTATTTAAAAGGCCCATCATAATGTCCTAAAGTCAAAATCGATGACTTCAAATGTCTTGCCACCCCCAAGACCCACAGATTTCCATTAACAATTATATAAAAGCAGAAAAGCAGCAAATGCTCACACTGGAGAAGCTGAAACCAGAGAACTGTTTGGGATTTTTGCTTGAAAAATTTGTGAAATGATTAATCAATTAACAAAAAAGTGGCCAGTTAATTTTTTTCAATCGACGTATCCACTAATCAACAAATCATTTCAGCTCTATTCAGTTCTCTGAAATAGAAGAGTAAGAGTTGCTTGTAAAGTAGAACTAATTTGATGATTAAAATAAGATGAAATTGCAAAACAAACAGAATTTGGGTGATACAAAACACTGTTGACTGAGAAATTAATGAAAAAAACAAAACAAAAAACATTTAAGCACTCAAAGACTGGAAATACAGTAGATTCTTATGATCTCAGTGAATAAATCCAGTTACGCACCACTCCCTTGTTTTGTCCTTTTGCTGGGTGTGTAGGTACAAAGCTGCAAACCAGCAAATGAAGAACAACCTCACAAAATCACATACAGTAACGTCAAACTGTCTGACATTGTGAGGAGCTCCTTATTCGTGTCAGAACGTGGCTCATACGCAGTTTAAAGAGCAACTTAACACCCCCTGAAAAACTTGTCTTTGGTGACCTCTCCTGGTTTGACTTCTCACCTTGCTGCAGTGATGTACACGTGTACTCCAGGGTTTGTCAGTACGCCGTGACATCACTATTGGGTGTGGTTACAAGTGCAACAGAGCACATTTCTGACCACGGATCAGTGATGCTGGGCGATGTCAGAGGTTAAACAAACTGTAAACTTTCAACTAGAAAAAGCAGTTAAACACTATTTTACAGGCTGGTTTTATGTTACTCTTATAGCCCAAACTAAGAAATTAACAGAATTAATTATTTAAAATGAACAAAAAGTGCAGGTGAGGACATCTAATGATGTGTGCATCATCTACACACTGAAATATATCTAAGGCAGGAGATATATTCCACATAAGACACACACATCCATCCGTTGAAGAAACAGCAGGATCAGAGAGGCAAATTAAACAGGTGCAGGCAGAGCAGGTGGTGTTAGAGGTGAGGGCCGAAAACAACACAAGGTTTCAAGAAACACCGAGGATGTGTGGTGAAACATAAACTCTAAACATTTTTTAGAATTTTAATCTTGGAGACGTTTAATGTAATTAACGCAGCCAAACGTCAAACCCCCAAAAATAGAAAACACAGGAAATGTTTTCCCACAAAAAGGTCATGCAAGATAACAGGAAAAAACTCGAGGAGTGTCGAAATAAACTTGAATGAAAGCAGACATACCATTAGTCGGATGCCTGGCAAACGACACAGAAAATCTCTTTACTGCCGGCATAGAGAACAGCTCTGAGGAGATAAGAAAGGTAACTGGTGTTACTGGGACTGCTGGTACCTGTGTCTGACTGTTGTCCTGTTTGTTTGTATGTGTTTTCACATGAGAAACAAAGAGAGAAAAACAGAATGAGAGAGAGTTGGCCTGTCGATTCATCAATATCTGTCTGCCAACCAACATGCGTGAAAATGAGGGTCATCTCAGAATAAACAAAGAGAAGATAGGCAATCAGAGAAAGCGAATGGAAAGTGTGTTGAGTAGATGGAGTAAATGATGATGACGACGTTTTGGCTGAATAGTGAAGGAGGAGCAGGAGGAGTGACGCTGGACTAAAGGTCATTACTGACCGGAAACAATCTGAGAATCCAAACTCCTTTTTCTTCCTATCCTTGGAATGCTTTCCCGCGATACGGAATTTCTTTTTTGCTTTAAAGCAATAGCTTGACATTTTGAGGAAAAACATTTACTCGCTTTCTTGCCGAGAGTTCGATGATAAGAATGATACCACTCTCATGTCTGTACGGTAAATATGAAGCAACAGACAGCAGCAGGTTAGCTCAGCTAAGCAAAAAGATATGGACACAGCGGGAAACTGCTAGCCTGGCTCTGTCCAAATGTAACAAAATCTGCCTTTATGTACCTCTAAAGCTCTAAAGTTTCTGGCCACCTGACAAATGTAATTCTAATATTCACTCTCCTTTTAACTCTGTGTTTGGTCTCTACTAACTCCTGAGGGAAATATGTTCACCAACTAGTCTCTAACTGTGTCTGTATGCCATTTAATTCTGAGCAGGTAGTGTACAGTGGGTTTTAAGAACTTTTTTGCTGAAAACAAGGCTGAGCGGTAAGAGTGAACGAAAACAGTACAGATGAGGGTTGGACAGCCCAATGAGCTGAAAGATGCTATAAAGCTCCGTAGAGTGGAGGGAAACTGCAGATTCAGGTGATAATTCCCTGTGGGTGCATCACTACAAGCAACCAGTTTGACATATAAGTAATCATGCGATCCATTGTTAATATAAAAATATTGATTATAACCGCTTTAAAGTAATGAATAAATGGTTGCAAAAACCAGAGTCTGCCACTTTAAGTGGTAATAGTAGCAATGCAAACTTTACCAAACCTAATGAAAAAAAAAGGATGTTTAAGCTTGGTTCCTTTTCCAGGCTCCAAGATCACAAAAGTATTTAAGAATATCCACTTTTATATAATTAACAGTGTTAAATTACATTGGGTTTAAAATTTGACACATTTGAAAACGGGTGGTGGTTTTGATGAAGGGGTATTTAAACACATGTGACAGGGCTGTGGGGGGAAATGTGACAATAAAAGGTTTGCAAGCACATTGCAGGTCATTACTCAGGTCTGAATTCAAACCAGAGGTACAATTTCACATTTCCCATAAAAAAGAACAATATGTTGTCCTGATGCAGCCCTGTCTTTCCTTAAATGAACAGCAGTGACATCTCTCCAAACCCTTACCTGTCTCTCAGAGAGGATAACATGATGCAGTTGAGTAAGGAAAGCATCTGTTTGCTCTCGGCAGTGTGTAGCCTAGCGGTCAGAGTGACACCCGGTGGATAAACTGAACAGCTCAGTTTTCTGCGTTTAAAACCCGCAGTGGGGAAAAAAAAAATCCCAGCAGTTTGTGCAGATCCATATGCATCCATTTAATTTACTAGTAAAATAATCTGCTGCTGACTTAACCTAAGGATGTGTCACATTCATCTTTGGAAAGTACTGAACAAACTTGTGCAACTAAAACAGCTGTGACCACGACAATTATATACAATCCAGATGTTTAGGATAATTAAATCTGCTGTAAGGACCCCTGGTGGCTGTAAAAACAGCTTGCTTGTACTCACCATTACCAACATGAGACTGAGGGAAAGGGGTTGGGAGGGAGAATGTGACTCGGGATTATTTAAAGGTGGATTATTGGGTCTTGAAAACATATCTGTTCCAAATAACAGGCTGAGTTTCTTAATGTAAGAAATTGTGATTAATGAAAAAAGCCAGACTTCTGGCTTCCAGACACAAAATCTACTTTACTGTGGATTATGAAATTCAATTCCCTAAGAGAGGATATGGAACGAACTGCAAAAACAACATGCACAGAGAGAGAGAGAACATTTCAACACACTCAAACCCAAGCAGACAGCGGTGTGATCAGTGAGTTGACATGCTGATCTGGAAGAACATTGATCACCTACAGTAGCTGTGGTACGTCATACAGTCCAATGTAAGGTTGCATGCTCCGCATTTGCTGCACAATCGCTCTGCTGTCAAATCAGTGCCTCAATCATGCCCACTGTGTAAGTAAATCACTCAAGACATTTTTTGCAACAGTTTGAAATTGCTGGGTTTTTTCACGAGCAGAAGAAAGAAGGAAGCTTTGGTTTTAAAAAATAAAATAAAAAAGTGACAATATTGAATGTCGCAAAAATCAAAGTATCTGAAGCTTAAAGAGCGACAAAGTAAAAGAAAAAAGAAGATATTCTAAAGCCAGGAAGAGAGTTGAGACCTTCTCAAAAGGGATAGAGATGAAAAGACCCGCCTTGTGGAGGACAGACAGTGGTCTGAACGTACCAAACACGCCATTAAGACACGGCAGACTGCCGGGGGACAGAGGTGGTTTTCGGTGGTGGTGGTGGTGTGTGCGGACGTAGTCTCGCAGGTTGGGGGCACTACAGGACACCCCAAGGGCAGAGGCACTGAAGAGGCCAGAGCAGTGCGAGCCTGTGAGAGGAGGAGCCGGGGGGGGAGTGGGGGTTAGTTTTTAGTACACACCATGCCATTATTCATAACAAACTGGTGCTATGGGGAGATTTTGGCATGTGTGTACATTTAAAGAATGTCCACCTTTGTGAAAACCCTGCAACTACAGTCTGGGTGATTTTCAGTCTTTAAAAAGGGACAGTTCACCTCAAAAACAAAAACAAAATTTTTTTCCCAACTTACCTGAAGTGCTATTTATCCGTCTAGCTCGTTTTGGTGTGTGTTGCCGAGTTTTGGCGATATCGGCTGTAGAGATTTCTGCATTTTCTGAAGATAATGGGACAATATGGAACTCGGCCTGTGGTGATCAGAGCACCAAAAAAGTTAATTTGAAAAAACTAAACTGCAATGTCAACTCACACCAAAACAATCTAAATAAATAGCACTACAGGTAAGACATAAAATATGTATTTTTGATTTTGGGGTGAATGTCTTTAATTTCAGTTGTGAACAAAAGAATCAGTTTCCTTTGAGGCTAATTGTGATTTGTGATATTGGGCTATATAAATTAAATCTAACTGAAATTGAAAGTTTAAAAAAAAAATGTTTCATGATAAACTAAAACTTGTTTCATGGACAATCTGAAAATAAGGCTGCCATTTGTTCCTGCAAATGATGACATGCAAGCTACAAGGTTTTCACAACAGTGACCGCATCTATGACACCTGTGCATGTGCATATACATATGTGTGCATATGTGTAAACAAGGCCAAGAGGGAGTGCACAAATGCATACAGAACGAGTGTGTTTTGTATGCAAAACCAGCAGAGGTGCCGAGAGAACATGCCGAGAGAAAAAATGTGATTGTTTCAGAGCCCTGTTGTGCGCAAACCCTCGGAAGTTTAAGTTACTGGTGAGAATCTCAAACAGCCAATTCTCCAATACTTAGCATATGTTTTATTCTAATATTTCAAATCAATATTGATTGAGTTTATGGACCACACAGAAGAGGAAATCTCTTTGGAATAGCAGAGAAGAAAAAAAAAAAAATATATATATATATATATATATATATATATATATATAAAGGCGACGGTGTCAGTGCCTCGTTTCTTTGTTGTATAAACGGTATGAAGGTATGAAAAGGAGCTCACTGACAGAGGTTGTCCTAGACACCTGCTGCTCTGGTCTGTGACCTGTGCAGTCAGTGTTGGTGATGAACAGGGAGGGATCACTCAGCAGCCTCACACTTACTATACATAACAAATTGACAGGCTCCACTCAGTACTCAGAGGGTTTAGATGGCGCTCCTTTGATGTCGTGCGAGTGGCAGGTTGATTAGCACATTTAGCTCTTGTTTGCGTTGTCTTGTCTGCCTGAAGTTTATGATTACACTTGATTGTATCGGAGATTGTTTTTCATATTGGTAAAGACTTAGAAAAGGCTTTCTTCCACTCCTGCACATTTGCATTTAGTTTAATTAAGTCTTTCCGGTCTTAATTGTGCAAGACAATTCACGGCACTGAATACAAAAGCTGAAAATAGTGACGGTGTTCAAAGTAGCCGAGTGAGATGCACAGGTTTGTAACTCCCAGTGAAGCACACGCAACAGAAATAGTTTCCACAAAGTGATTCCGCTCCCTGTTCTCACACTCATGGTTTTCTCCACACGTCTTGATTTAGACGACGGGCTTTCATGCCTGTGTGAGTGTCACCGTGGTAGCAGATTGTTGGAGGCTACATTCCCTTGGAAAGTGTACACACAGCAAAACAAGAGTCTTCAAGGGTTTTTTCATTAGGGTAGAGGTTAAATCAATTTGAAGAACTGAGAGAGGTAAAAACACCTCTGACATAGCCTGTTTGGAGCATTTTAACACTTTCTGTGTACCATGATAGGGAGTCCCGAAGAACTAACCAAAAATCTAAATCAGGAGGGTTCGTTGTTGCACCACAAAGGGTTCTGCAAGAGAATGAGTCTATAGGCCATATTTAGTGCAATATAGAACGCATTTTTAGGAGATTGTTCATTGTTTTATGTTGTCTAAAGTTTTAGCAGACAGCAATAAAAATCTAGTTAGACTGTGGTGCGTGTGCTGTACCATACAGCTGCTGATCAATATAAAAGTAGACCCTCATATCTACACCATGCCTAGTACTATACTTTAAAGCAACAGTGTGTAGGATTTAGTGACATCTAGCCGTTAAATTGCACCACATTCCCCTTCCAAGCATATGGGAGAAACTACACAGAAGGCCCTATTTAGAGCCAGTGTTTGGTTTGTCTGTTCTGGGCTACTGTAGAAACCTGTGGGTGCAACATGGCGTCCTCCATGGAAGGGGACACGCTCCCTATATACATATAGATGGCTTATTCTTAGGTAATGATTCTTATTTTCAGGGGATTGTACACTAATGAAAACATACTTAATAATATTATATTCCATTTCTGCCAATAGCTCCTCCTAAATGTTACACACTGGACCTTTAACCTTCTACCTCCTTTCACAGAAGACTAATTCTTAAATGTTATAAGAATTTGCAAATTATCTTAAAACTTATTGGTGGCTTAAAAGTCATTAAAGCCATATTTTCTTCACCATTAGCTGTAGTAATAACAATGTTCATTAGTCACGCTGCTGGGTAATATTTTTTGGAGTGCTCTAGTAATCAATTCCAAACCTAATGAGCATATCAGGTGTGCAAATTGCCCTGTTATAAAGCTTTCTCACTGTGTGCATGAGCTTATCATTTATTTTAACATATAGTGATGTGAATTTATATATAACTAACATGTGCTTGTTTATATTTCTTTCGGCTTTACTGCAATTTAAATAGTTCACATTATAAAATTATTTTTTCCTTTGTTTTCAGGATTACAACCTGCATAAATGTATCAAACCAGACACTGTCGCTGTCTGGTGACACCACAGCCGTTTCCCAATTTCATACAACAAACTAAATCTAAACAGGTTTTGAGTATTTACTGTGTTTACACAGTCTGCTGTTGATGTACATGGTTTTATCAAGACGCACGAAGGAAAATTCTTCAGTGATCTTCAGATGGTTGGTTCGTTTAGACATTATAAATAAGAAATAGAAACATCGGTTCCCTATGTTGTCACTTCATCACCTAGCAGTGATATCGGTACGGTCCTCTGAAGACTGTGACACCAAAGATCCTGCAGTTGGCTGTGAATGCAACTCTCTCCGCTGACCTCTTGCCTACATAGTTTGGAGTCTGATCCTGTTTGGCTGCTCCTAAGCTAAGCTGGGATGGAAGCTATGTGACCGTCAGAAAGAGGGAAAGAGGGTAGGGGGGTGATGGAAAGAAAAACACAGAAATAAAAAGGGAGAGACAGAGAGAGATATGGAAAGGTGGGAGGGTGAAGGAGAAGTCACAGCCGGGGCTTGTGATGAGGGGGAGGATCAGTGTTGGAGATAAATGTCTTGTGAGGTCAGAGTGTCTGTTGGCATAAACTCTCTCTCTCTAACCCCCCCTTCCCCAACACACAAAATACCTACAAACACACACACCAGAAATGAGGTGCCCACCTAGGCCAATGGTTGGTTTGATCTCGGGAGACTGGCGTGAACATGAGGGGAAGAGCCGGTGGGATGTGCAGCCTTTGGAAGACTGGATTGGAGAGGTCTCAGAGAGGACCTGAGTGAGGCCATGGAGACCAGGGGTTAAGACTGAGACAGCTGCCACAGCAAATGCACAACTGCTCAACTAAAAAGAGACTTGAATTACTATGTGGAAAAATAAAAATAAACTCCCAGTCTGATTCTATCATTATTAGCACTGCACTCCTGAAATATCAAAATGGTTTGGTACCTCCATGGAGCCTGTCTTGCGGTTGCGGATCATGGGGGACCTTCGCTGGATGTTGATTGGCTCAGAAACAGGAAGTGCCTGGTCTGGCTCGTCCTGGGAGAGGTCCTCCAGACTGCCCTGATTTGGCTTTTTGTCTTGATTCTGATTGGTCAGAGAACATGAGTAGAACATTATTTAAATATACTTGTCCATGGAACCACATGCACAGGCATGGACAGCAAAAAACACAGCAAATTTGGAGGAAATTCTACTATATGGGATTTGCTCTTTTTGAATATATTTAATGACTGATTTGTAAACTAAAACTGCACAACTTTAAAATGCCAACTGAGGGCCACGTAAATGGCACACGCCTAAGAAAAGACAGCTGCAGGGCAAACACACATTCACACACCTCTGAGGAGGCTGGGCGGAAGCCGAAGCCGAGTGGTACGTTCTCCTCATCTTCACACCCTTTAACTCCTGGACTGAAGTGAAGCTCAACATGAAAGCGCTCCTCTGAGGAGGGGTCCTGCCCACGACACAGATATAAAAACATGTAGATATCTAAACATAAAACTGCAGTGGTAAGGCCAACAGAATACAAATGAGGAGGACACTTTTGCGGCACAGTTATGCAGCTCTCTGCAAGCTGACCTTATTGTTGTCTTCATACAGCATAATGACTATCTGTGTCATGTAGTTGAGTTCAGTCACAGCACTCAGGTAGTCCATTGCTTGTTTCCACTGTTGGTCCTTCTCCTCCTGATTAACACACACAAAAATAAAAAACAAAAACACAACACTAAACATACATACGGTAAAAACATGCAAACGACACCTAGACATACATACATGAGCAAACACCCATATCTAATGAAACACCTGATAATATGCAAAGACAAAAATAAAATCACCACACCATCACAAAACAAAAAGGCGTTATGTTTGAGACTTTGGCCTGTATTTACCAACAATCAGGTAATAATGTCCATATCCTTTTTAATGTATGACTAAAGATATTACTCATTAGGGCTAGGCAATGTAGCTAATCATGATAAAAATAATAATACGATTTTTCCGATAGAAATATATATCACTCACAAACTCTCACAAATATAAAACAACAAATTTTTTTCAACATATAATTGTACTGAATTATTGCCGAACCCGACTGTTATATTTATTGCCCAGCTGGGTAATAATAACAGCAAAACGTTGTGTATGACTGTGTACAACCCAACAGGAGAGCTGCCTTTGTTGGAAAGAAATAATCTCAAGTATGTTTCTTTTGAGCAACTCATTGATAGAAATAATTGATTTAAAGAAATTGTCCTGGGTGGCCCCTTCTGGTCATTTAGTGAAAGCTGCAGTGAAGTTTCTAACATTCCTGATGTTGAATAATGTTAAACCAAAGTCTAATTATAGTCCCATCCAGGAGACCTCTGCTGATATAATCATTATACCCACCAAGCTGACTTCAACTCCAAAAAGTATCTCCATCCTATATTGACATTTACCTGCTTGCAGTTAGTGCAACATTAAAAATAAGCATCCATTTCTACATCTACTCTTATTTTGGCAAATCATCAGCATCACCACCATCACTCAGTGGAAAACAAAATTGTCAGAGATGATAAAATCAAGAGCGTACATCCAGCAGTCCTCCGTAGCGGAAGACGCTGAGCAAGGAGTGAACGTGGCTCTCGCTGGTAAAGTAGAGACGTGTGCGGACATGACGACCAGGCGACATCACGCCACGGGAATACCTGGACACCAGGGGACAGTAATGGACACAAAGCTTATCAGTCAACACAGCACCAGTAGCCTCCATAAACATACACTGTATACACTATGTGCACAGCCACCAGTAATGCGTGTGCATTACTGGTGGCTTGTATTCTCACAGGGGGTGCAGTTTGTTAACGGCCTCGTCCTCATGGGTCCTTTGAAGGTCCAGCTGGATTTTCTTCATTAGAGGAACACAGTAAGCCTGAGCGATGTCCAGTTTCTCTGCTTTGCTGATGCCATACTCCTGATATGGATGATATGAAAGTGGGGGGAAAGCCATTTGCACACTTTCATCCACTTCTTTTTAATCTACTTATTCATGGTCATGAGGGGATGGAATCTTATCTCAGCATATTTTGGGGCAGAAGGAAGGGAAACACTATCCCGCAGAACAGGGTGAACACAGATAATAAGTGACACATTCATGCATGGAGGGCTTAATATAAAATTCCATGGCTTTTCTATGACTTTCCAAAATGATGCTATAGCGCTTCCAAAATTAACTTGCTTTTTTCATTATAACTGATGTTATATAGTGTTTCACTGTTCGTGCTGGTTTTTTAAATGGCATACTTTATAATGTATTTTGATTTTCACTGCTGAGTCATACTACCTTTTTTGGTGAAACTCTTTAATCTTTCCACAGGGATTAATAAAGTTCAATTTTATGCTCAAAGGCGAAAAATAGCTGGTTTCGCAAAGACCATTTAATGCGATAAATGTGTGAAATTTATCAGCAAAATGCCTTCTGGTACAATTCTCTAATGAGATCTATTTGTTAAAATTCCCCGACTTCAGATGATTTAAGCACATAACTTTTCCTTTCTGGCATACAAATTTTACAGTAAATTCAACATTCCAATACATCAAAATAATTCAGTACTAATGCGAAATTTGTATATAGTTAAATCATGTGATCTTCTGCAACTATGACTATACTAGGCAGAGCCTGAGAACACCTGAGATGTGCTACAAAGCTAAATTACACTGTTTAACCTGTGGTATGACTATGTCAGCCAGAGCACGGGACAGTCTGAACAGCTCCAGCGTGTCCTCCAATCCAAGCGAGGAGTTGTGCTGTGAGTCGTATTTGATACAGTCGTAAATGTCTGGGATTTTGCTGATGTCGTAGCGGCCGTTCTTTGTGCGAAAGTCTCTCTCCAGTTTGGACCAGCGCTGCAGCATCAGCTCCAATGTCTCACTGTGGTAAAGCTGCAGATCTGGGGAAAAGCACATGATGACTAATCTTATGATCTTCAACATAGTCTGAATGTTAAAATAGGTAACTGCCTCTGAAAACATACTTTACGTTTCACTACATCGACACATTTAAACCTTTTCTGCTTCCGTGTGACTAATGCAGACAAAAGCCTACAGACTAAATACCTAAATACTTTCGTCTTCTGTAGACCAGAACCTGTGTACAGGTGTGGTAGGTTCACACTACCTGCAGACTTGGGATCCTCCAGTCTCTTGCGGATCTGTGAGGTGAGAGTCTGGATGAGGGTGTAGACTTTGTCACAGGTTTTGACTGGATTCTGTATGATCTTCATTGAGTTCACCAGCGATGGGCTGTCAGTTGGTGCCAACTGGGACACAATGGAAACAGAAGGAAATAGATAACATGTTCTATATAACTGACACCCCCACACTCAGGTGTGTGTGGACATTGGGGGAAAGCAGGCACTCGGCTGGGGCCTCAGGACCCACAGACCTCGCATCATATCAAATAATGCAGTCAGGAAGGATTTGAAAAACTTACCGCCAATACATGCATTTTTTATTTTAGTCATTTAGCTTACACTGTAGCCCAGTAATGGAAGAAGTACTCAGAAGCTTCAGCTTCTAGATCACATGTTTAGCATAAAAAAAATTATTATTATTATTATGAGGTGGTCTGAAAAGAGATTTTACTGACACCCTAAAATGATCATGTGAAGAAGCTGCGGAAAGAAATGAGAGATTAGAAGAAAAATAAGAGCTAAAGTAAAAGAGGTAGAAGGAATGTATTATAACCCAGGCATTTGACATGAACTGTCTTTAACAATGGGAAAGAGACTTGCATAAGAATCTTTTCACAGTTCTTTGGAAAAGTTGAAATATTTCAAGAATGAAGACTTGCGAAGAAACTGTTTCAAACAAGACATTGTAACAGGCACCTTATCGAATTAAGCAATGTTTACATTTTCATTTCACCATCTTTCAGGTTTGCCACACACCTTCTCATAGTCATCCTGTGTAAACTCCTGGCTCTTCTGCATGATTTCATGCAGCCTGGCCTTCACCTTCTGTTGGCAGTCAGTCAGAGAGTCGCTGTCGCTGTCCAGCAGTCCGTTCATGTTGGCACTCTTCACCATCTGAACCAGGATCGGAGTCAACTCTCCCTCTAGAGCCAGCAGACCCTGCAGTGAAACCAGAGAACTTGAAGTGAAGTAATTGTGTGGTATTTCTACTTAATCCACATCCTGTTAGAAATACATTCACTAAATGCAGAGTAAACTTGATCTGTTTCAGTTACAGTCAAGCTGAATCAGGCCTCATCCTCATTTTCCCCCTCAGAAACCTAAGGTTTTGGAAAACGTATGGAACCTTTAACCTTTCAAGAACCTTAATTTTTCATATTGTGGATCTGCAGCTTCTTGAAATGTGAAGTCTTTCACAGAAAAGCCGGTTTTCACAGTTTTTGTCGAATTACAAATGTTAAAAGACATTTAATGAAATATTTCCCAATGTTTGCATTTTGCACAACTCCTCAAATCACATTTTATATTCTCTCAAGTAGAGCTCGATCGACATGAAATTAAATCTGCATTTATTTTGCTAATAGATGAATTGTCTATAATTGCCAAATACTTGTTTGCTCCAGCTTCTCAATGTGACAATTTTGTACATTTCTTATTATTCTTATTTTATTTTTGGGTTTTGCACAAAATGGGCAAATTGAATGCCATGTGTTCAATCTTCACTGTTTCTCAAACATTTTATAGACAAAATGATTGATCGAGCAAATAATCGCCAGATTAATTGAAAATAATCCTTAGTTGCAGGCCAACTTTAGAGTCACATTACAGCACAATGCAAGATACTGTATCTTCAGAAGAAGAACTGCAAGCATATGAAAACATCACATACTGCACGATACACATAATGCATTATTCCACTATGCAAACTCATGTCTAAAAAACACATGAAAATAACCAACTTATCATCTGAAATATGGCAAAGGAACAAGTGGATCTCAAGCATCCATACAGATATTCTCTCCCCAAGATCTGTCAGAAGTTCTCACTTAAATGTTTAAGTAACATCAGTTATACATAAAAGATACCATCTTTCTGGGGGCAGTTACCTTTGCGAAAGCAGCGGCTGTCATCTGCACCCTGCCTTCGTCAGAGGCGTAGATCTTCAGGTCGTGGCGGTAGGTGCTGTGCAGGCGCAGGAGGCCACAGCCTGGAAACCCAGCGTAGTCACCTGTAAGATTGTACACAGTTGTGCATCATGGTTAACTGTTCAGTACTTATGTCAATTAAGTCACGGCTGAGTCGGGGAGGTAGTTGAAAAAAAAGACAAAAATATTACGTGTGTTGATTGTGCCCAAAAGTACCAAAGATTTCCATTAAAAATAGGCACACAGGCAATACAGCACCTGTGCAGTTCCAACATCACTTTCAGTTCAAATGCATTGTCCTCAAAATGCTTTGCAAGCTTTTGATATGGTTCATTTCACTTAAATGTGAACTTAAATTGTGTGGTTTAAGCTATGAATAAAATGAAGTGAAAGTGAAGTGAATAGATGTTTAGTAAACCCCTAAAATTACTGAAGGCAGCTCCCCTGGAGATGAGACTAATTGCTTTAAATTACCTACTTGAAGAGTGACGATAGAAGTCTTTTAACATGCTAAATATATTTAATTGTAGCTGAAAAAGGTAGATGCATACCAACGCTACAGATCAAATCACACTGATGCTTCATGCATTTTTCTTTAGTGCACATCCAAATAGCCTGATGTTATACTATTGGCTACCTTGGGTTATCATGCCTCATTGGACAAGAAATATCTGGGACGTGTTGGGGACTTACCCCTGTCCTAGGCTCTAATCCAGGCTAAAGTAGACTGGCTTTCATCAAACAAACAACAACATCCCAAGAACTCATGGGGGGAGAAAATGCAGTAGGATTATTGTGAGATGATCAGCATTAGCTTACAACACCAAACTGCAGTCACTTTAGCTGCCTGTGTATGTATGAGCAAGTCACCAAAACAACATTTGCTGCGGTGGATCACCTCGGGAACACATCAAAGACGACACAAACAATCCACAGCAATCTCACTGTAGGCCAAACTGGACTAGTTGCCAGATGAAATGAAACAAAATCATGATGAGATGAGGAGAGCCCGTTAGTGGACGGAGCGACAAACGCGCAGAATGAGAGAGGAGTGGAAGAGCAGCGATATCCAGGAAACCCTTCTCTTACCAAAGTCAATAGGGGACTCACAGCCGAGGGACCGGCGGTTACCGGCTAGTAGTTTACACGGCGCAACAACAGGTAAGAAGAGAAGAGCAGAGTTAATAGACAAAACTTGTGGTGGAGAAAGAAGTGTGAAAACACTGGCTGGGATGAGAAAATGGCCCTTTCATAAAAAGAAGCCACGAAAGCGACAGACTGCATCTACTTGCAGTTCTGCTTTTTTTCTGTGCAGTTTGGGAGTTGTTTTGCATAAACTATACACAGGGGAGCAACTACCCGCTATAGCGCATACCCACTTTTTGCACCACTGACTATACAACAAAGAATTAAGAAGGAAAGCCTGGGAGGGAAAAGGGTAATCTATGAATGGCATCGAGGTATTGCCCATTAAAAGCTCTGCCAAGTGATCAAGAGAGAGAGAAACCTTTGTGTAACGGGCAGGTTTGTCCGCTTACTCTTAACCCTCTGGTTAAGAGGGTCAATCTTAACTCAAGGTCCACTTACTTGCTTGTTGTGGTGCTTTTGACCGTACCACACAGTCTTCATCAGCAGATGGAGTTTGCGCAGTTGTCATGCACATTTAGCACCTTGAGCTAAGATAGTTTTTTTGATTCCAAGGTCAAGAATGAACTGCCGAGCTCAATGCAGATGTTTATTTAGATGCAGCTACTCTAATGGTCACTCTGAGAAACCACTGACTGTATTGGAGTGACTGGGAAATTTCCCAATTTATTTCTTCAAATGCAAATTACATTTTTTGCCTTGACAAATTAAGGGCTGAATAATTCTAATGCGAGTCTTGTGGTGATTTTAACAATGATTGTTTCCATTTAGAAGAAATGAAGGCTTAAAGAAGCAAATATTAGCAGTACGTTTGCATGACTGAAAGGTCTTTCAGGCTCAACACCCCAGTACTCAGTTGAAGTGGCTGCAATGTGCTCACTTTGCCATTTCAGATTTTCTAGTCCAAGACAGTCTTTGTGTAAAATTTTTTATTTTTCAATCAGACTGTCTCTTGTTACACTATCTGCTGTAATGTACCATCAGCAGCCTCTTCCGGTTTCATTCAGTATAGTAATCCAACACAGTCACCTCAAAAGCCATCACAGGGGCACAAAATATAATTATATTATACAAGTTTACGTAATAATGTTTTTGACAATAAAAAAAATTATTAAAGAAAATATTTTGACCAATGTTTCATGTATCAGTATATTCTATTATTGTGTATGAGTCTAAGGCAACGATTCTAAAACATTACATCTCTGAAAGCAAATAATGAACGGAACAAAGATCGGAAAACGGAACGCAAAAAAAGATCCAGTGGATGCAGGGAGCCTGAAAATCTGACCTGTCGACTCTAAAATAACCTTTGTCCTCCTTTGACACGCAGGCAGTACTCTTAAATGTAGGCGAGTTTGTTACTGGATGGTAATAAAAAACATTTATGAGCAAAGGTATTTGTGGGAGGACAGACTGGGCTGTTGCTCTCTGGACTGTGTTAAATAGAAATGACCTTTGATAATGTTTGTGCATTTGTGAATGTCAATGTTTTTTTTATTACAGGCTCTGTAGGTATGTGTTTGCTTCCTTGTGTGCACCTGTGTACAAAACTCCAAGTCCTTTTGAGGTGGATTTCACGCAGGAAAAATCAGGCAATTTTATCCATTAAATTTAAGGAAACATGGAAATATGGAAAAGAAAATACCAGAATGTCTTCTATTCAATGTTCTTTGATTGAATGGTGGTTTTAAGCATTTTTTTCCCCACAGCAGCCCAACTGTACTAGAAACATTTTCTCTGAGACAAAAAAAAAAAAAGATATCAAATATTTTACACCATGGAAGAACTCAATTTACATTAGAGCCACAGTAGAAGGATCCCCCATACTGTAAGTACATCTATTAGTAAACCTGAGTGTGTGTCCAGTGAATACCTTGACCTCCAGGGTACATGCAGCGAAAGGCCCTGCCCAGCTCCTCAGCCTGAACCCGGCCTGCAGGCGTCAGCTCCCCGCCCCACTTCAACACAAGCAGCAGAGATGGACCGTCCTTCTTGGAGTCTGAAAGACAGCAGCACGTTGTTATTCATATCAGTAATCGTTATACACAACTTATTTTACACAACTTCAAAATGTTAATTTGTGTTCAAGCTTTCATTTGGGAAGCTGCACAGGGAAACGGTCTGTTTACCTGCAGCATTTGAAAGAAAGAAATTCTTTAATCTGACATCTATAAGCTACACTTCTTAGTGGCTTGTGAGCCTGGCCAGATGAACCTGCTTGGGGGCCCTCTATGATTTTATTATCTAAAATCCTTATTGCACCTCTAATTTCTCACACTGGTAATTTCTTTGTCCAAAAGATGAATTTGAAAAGAAGTGATAAAAAGATGAAATTTCTTTAACTAACATTAAATTCCTTTATTTTCTTTCATTATTTTGTAATCAGAATAGTTTCATCTGTTTACGTGTGATCTCTCGTGACCCCATACACACACCACACACTATACACACACAGTTCAAAAAGAGCTACCATAGATATAAACACCAATCTACGTTTGTGTTTGTACCTTCTTCTTCGCTTGAGGCTTTGGGTTGGCCGTTACGCAGGTAAGTCAGCTGAACTTTCCTGTTGATACCTGAGAAATGGCCGTACCTGGAGAGACAGAACACACACAAAGACAGACAGACATACAGTAAGGACACACAGAAAGAATTGATCCCATCTTCATGTATTTGTGTTTAAATATTTAACAGCACACATCTGACTTCCATTCTGACAGAAGCTTAAAGAGAAGAGAGAACAAGGCTACAATTTTTTTAAATCTGATTCACTGATCATACACATAACCGAGTACCAGTATTAGCAAATGGTTTAATGATAATTCAGTCACTCAGCGGGTACTTTGGATCAGCTAAAGACCAGTACCAAGTTTGATTTCAGTGTGTAATTGCGTACATGTGTGGGCAAGAGAACAAAAGATAGTGTGTGTGCGCGACTCATTTTTAAAATGGTGCAAAGTGAAAATCAATGCCAATTTTAATCGTATTGTTATTCTTAAAAGTCACATGCAAAACACATATCAGGAGCCTCCACCTTCCCAGCGTACTGTGCTTTAGTAAGAATTTGGCACATCTTGCAGACTAATGACCGCATAGTGTCCTCTAATATGACAGGCAGCTGAGCGGAAGCCTCGAAAAGCCGCATGACCCTGAACCAGGATAAGTAACTGTGGCAGGAAGCCGGAGAATCTGAACTGCTGTCAAAGACCCACAAAGAAACATTACACAGCACGTCAGTCATGTAATTCTTGGTATTCGTATGCATCTACTAGCATGAAATGGGTGCGGATTACACACACCTAGTATTAGTCAGAGAGGCATTTTACCCTAAATAACTTCAGCTGTTAGAAGGGAATGCATAGTACAAGTCAAAAGGAAATATTTTATAAAAAACTGCATCTGCCTTTCTTTATGATTCCACACATCATTTATACAGAGGTGTATATTGTGAGGCATTATAGCAGCTATAATCATTATTTTTATATTAACAATAGATCAAATTACTACTTGTACGTGGAAGATGTCGCTCCGTGACGAACCCACACAGAATTATTACCCAACGGTTTTCCTCTGCTTTACAGAGCGTTTCGGCCTCTTTCAGCTCACCGTTTTGGTTTTTACTGCCCTGCAACTTTACTGTTCGGTTCGCTCTCACCGCTCTTATCAATGCTGATTTCAGCAAAAACAAAGGCTCTGATAAACCCACTGCACACTGCCTGCCCAGCACCAAACAGCAGACTAACAAAGGTAGTGGCCAGCTGGTGAGCATAGTGGAACATTTCAGAGCTAAAGACCCAGTTGTGGTCAGACATTAGTGAGACAAAGACAGAGCTTTTAAAAAGGGGTGTGAATATTGGACTTCCATTCATCAGGTAGCCAGAAACACGACTCCAAATGAATGCTAATGTTGCTTTGTATCTTCTGGTTGTGTAAATAGGCAACCATTTGTGAACAAGTTTGCCCTATCAAACTGAAAGGTGATAGCATGTCAGTGTTGTGTTTACAGCTTGTTTCTGCTGCCCCCAAGAGGCAACAAAAGTCAGATATGGTAGGTTTTAACTTAACTTAACTATAGGTTTGTATTTGTAGAAGCCTCTTTAAAGGTCTGACAGAGAACCTCAACAGATTTCACACTAATGCACTAAGAGCACATTGTGTGGGAGTTTTACTTATGAAAATAGAAGTTTTTATTATACCTATTCACTTTAGAACATACAAACATTTATTTCTACGGCTGTTTTGAACATTGCATTTCATGCAAATTTGATAATCTAGGACTGATCACAGATCATTTTGTTGCACCCATGCCAATCTCTATGGAGAAGAGCAGCAGCAAGTCACTAAAATGAATGTAAATGATGATGAAAAGCGGAAGGAAGGAAGACATTAGACTTAGGGTCAATCTGATTTGTGGTGAGATCGGCATGCACACAAAAGTAGCACAGCACACACTGATTTACACGCACACAAACAGTGAAATGATCAAAGACATTTGACTGTGTATGTGTCCAGTGTCAATGGCTAAAAATGAATGGATGTTAACGAAAATGATACACTCAGTGTACAAAACATTAAGAACATGTTCCAAATACTAATTCAAATTCTAATCAAGCACAAGCTATGTCTAAATTACCTTCTTTAACCTGTTTTTACACCTTCATCTACAATTTTAATGGGTGTAAGTATTAAAAATGTACAGCTTTCACCTATATTCACCCTGGTCTGTGTCAGATAGAGAAAATGTGTTCCTAATATTTTGTACACAGTCTAAGTAGACTAAAGAAAAGGAGGGGTGGTAAAACCTCATCCTTTCAAGTGAGAAGGGAGAGGGTGCGTACTGAGTATCATTCAAGCTGGATTCCCTTTCGGAGAGAAAGGAGGGATGGGTGGGCAGGAGATAAGAGAGACAGAGGAGGGAAAGAGAAAAGAAAAAGCAGAGTTAGAGACTCAGGAGGGAGGGAGCAAATCAAGGTAAACACGTGTCTGTCAGTATGAGAAAAAAATGACTAAAGTGTTGAAAGATGAAGCTAGTTTTGCATCGTGAATCGCAGATGAGAGTGGATGACTGCTGATGAATGATGATGGCAGGAAACAGGAGGATGATGACTGATGTTGTGCATTTGTGAGAGAGTGTGTGTGTGTTTGATGTGAGACGTCACTCACATCTCCAGGACAGTCTTGAGTTGCTCCAGTTTAGATTTCTTCTCTTCGATCTCACAGTCGTTGTGCTGGCCCAGTTCAACCAGCAGCAGGCGGGCGATATCCAGCACTTCCTGGAAACACAGAGACAGCTATCCTTAATTTGACTCTCATTTTTCTTTTTACCTGGCAAACTACACACACACTGGAACCTCTGCAAATGTCCTGACTGAATACCATATCAAAGACAAGCCAGTGAGGATGGCAGCTTCAAAAATGTTTTATGAAAAGATTATTATTATTTATTTTATTTGAACAGTGCACAATAAAACATTAACCCTGTATATAACAAGGAGAGATGCATTGCACCAGGTTTTAGCAAATTGCTATTTTCCACACGTATTCTCTGGTATTCTATGATACAGTGACAGGATGTGTGAGTGGATTTAGACAGCAAAACAATAATGTTTTGTGATCCATAATAATACTTATGAAGCTTCATAATTCTTAAAAGTATTCAGTCATAATCTGCAAAATAACCCAGAAATGAACAGGCAGACGAGAAGGAGTGTGGGGAAAAAGAAAGGTCAAGAGATTAAAATCAGTCTCACTGACTCACCTGCAGCTGTTTTGGCTTCTTCAGCTT
The DNA here is from genome assembly GCA_011952105.1 of Coreoperca whiteheadi. Classification (NCBI taxonomy): domain Eukaryota; kingdom Metazoa; phylum Chordata; class Actinopteri; order Centrarchiformes; family Sinipercidae; genus Coreoperca; species Coreoperca whiteheadi. Next base: position 6,424,448 of record CM022474.1, on the reverse strand, counting down.
TAGCTTTCCGGACTTGTAGCCTCCGTACTTCTCAAACAACTCAAAGAATCTGTGCAAGACAAACAGATTGAAACAGCAGTATTAAGCGATACAGTTACTTTGGATGAAGGTAACATCTTTAAAGTCAAACGTGTGTGACATGTTGATTCATCGCTAAAAATAAGTGGGTAAAGAGTGACAGGATGGGGCAGTTGTTTTTATTCCCATAAAATGGGCAGAAGGGCCAAGATGAGAAGGCAGTTAAGCTGAAATATAATATTGTTACCACCTGCACTTTGTAAACTAGACTACTAAATGCAAACGTTTAAAAATAGGGAGGAAACATTATGGGTGTTCAATCCTTCAGTTTTGTGCAGACAGTAAATTTGTTGGTACATATCTCGCAACTTAATCTTCTTATCCAGTATTTTGCAATTAGATGAGCAATTATATCTTATTAAAACAATTTCACAAAATACCAAATATCTGAATGATAAGCTGACAGAAACAAGGAGAGACATCTTAATGGTGAATCCAAGAGACTTACAGAGGATGTCGGACCTCCATTTTCATCTTTTGCTTTGGTGTGCGATCTCCATGGCGGATGATGGCAATAACACAGCGCAGCTCCATCCTGAATCACACAGAGGAGGGGACAGGACAAAATTCAAATGTGACAAACGTCCACTAAGACCTTATCCAACCCTGAAAAAACACCGCTCATTACTCACTGTACATGTCACTAACACCACAAAGAGACAGATGAGATTTCAGACTTTGTGATGACCAAGTCGGAGTGCGAGAGGGGGTCAGTGATCTAGAGTCACTCTGTGTTGAAGTGTGAGGGTTGTTTTCCCGCTCCTTTATTTGTGTGAGGAAAATTTCTGACGCTTGGGTGTCCATTCGGAAATTTACTTTATTAAAAACTGGCATTTTGTTTTTCAGTACATACATGGTTCCTGAGGTTGTTGGGACGATGGGAATGTCTTCGGCTTCCATCGGGATGGACCAGGGGATGTGGAACTGGGGGGCTAACTCCCTCATCACCATGTTCCTGGTGAGGCAGAGAAAAGCAATAATAAACTTAACGGCATTCAGCATTAAGAGCATTGGAATCAGGTTATAAAGTAAATATCACAGAGGGGAAGTAATCAAGCCATTCATTCTGCAGGCTCCTCCTTGTGCCGATCAGTTTTATTTTAAGATTTTGATCTTAAGTTTAAAGTTGTGTTTCAGATTTTACCAGAGATATGTTATTTGCTTCCAAAAGAAATCAGATAATCCAAAATGTTTGGACCAAACAATGCTCGTTCTTCTACTTAAACTCAAGATGCAGCAGTTCAGATAATACAAACTACAGTATATCAAAATAAACGCCAGTAATCTTATAATATTTATGTCAACATTCTGTTTGCAGAGTGCTCCTTCTTGTTTTGTGCCATGCAGAAATTCATAAGAGTTCTTACGAGGTGTTCAGACACTAGTTTATGCAACCTGAGCATCACACCTTGAGGAATTTCGTTCATGCTAGTGTCCATTACCGGAGAGAAGCTGAATTTCCTGTGTGTTTCTATTTGTAAAATGTATGAGTCTTTAGTCATAACGCTTCAGTTACATTTCCTAGAGGGAGCGATGATAAATCAGAAACAAACTAAGATGTAAAGCTGACGACGGGATCCTCCAAGCTGTCGAGCTATGGATTAAATTACAACATGACAGCTTCAAGGCAATACTTACTCTAATGCTGCCACGAGAAAATGCTAATAAGTGCCAGAGACGTGAGGTAATAAGGAAAACAACAAAAAGAGACTGCTTCTGCACTGCAATAAAAACTAGGCTATACAATCCAGAACGGGTCTTGGAGGATATGACCATGTTTATCACAAATTAGAGCCTTATTCTGACATTTACATCCATCTGTGTGTGCTGTCTGTTCTGACCGTCCGTAAGCTTGTGGTCGAAGATAGAAAGACATTTCTATATTTCAGTGCTCTACTCAAATTTAATCTGATTATACATCGGGAAAGTTACAGGTCAGTGTTTAATAGTGTGTCGCCTACCCCAGGACTTTGGCACAGTCGTCGTAGTACTTCATGGAGTTTTTGACAAAGCTGAAGCCGTTAACATCACAGACGAAGGAGTGGCCGTTGGCTCTGAGCAGGTCGAACCCACACACTGTTTGCTAAAAATCACACACAAAGTTGAGTTAAAGTAAATTCATAAAAGCCGTTGAGATGTTAGCCAAAATGTGGAGAATAAAAACATTTGGAATCACAACTTCAGTCTGTTTTTATTAGACAGAGGTTGCACTGCAATTATTAAAACAAAGAAAACACAGATGCAGGGCCTGGAGTGATGAGTTTTGGAGTACCGTTTTGACATTGAAGATCTCTCAGAGTAGAAAAACACTGATGCTCTTCAGCCCAAGACGGAGAAGCTGCATAAAACCAATGAATATCTCATACTGAAGGCTTTTATCTGAGTTTGTTCATTTGTTTCTTGTTCCTTAAAGAAAACCAAAACATGTGTTTGCATATGCAATTTTTGAGGCATATTATCATAACATCTACATGTGGACCTCTCACTTTTTTTCTGTGATACAAAAAGAACACAAAAACTCATTGACTTATTTTTATTTATTTTTTTAATATCGGGATCGAAACATTACTTTTCTGAAAGTAATATATCATGTTTTAACCGCAGCTAAATAAAACAGTTGAGCAGTGATATCTGTAACTATGTAACTGTTATCACAGGTTTGTGTTCACGAGGCTTTTAATGATACTGGAAGTACATTTCCCCATTCGGGCTCATAATCTTTACAGCAACTTGCCTCTGGGAATACTGTGTAATATACAAAGTGTTAATATAAAGAACTTATGAATTATTGATTTTCTGTGCCTCATGCTTTAGTCCTCTTTATTTGTCAGGAGTCAAGTGTGGTTTCTGAATTACGTCATCATGAACAAGCTATGGGTGTTAACGGAGTCAGCACCAGAGATTTTCCCTATTTGCTTAATGTTTGCTGATTATTGTATAATGTTGGTCAGAACAGTGTGATATGAATAATTCTCATGGTAGAGGGCTTTAGAAAAACATGCTTCTGGCAGTTCCAATTAACCAAGTATATTTGTGTAAGGAAACCTTGTATGCAGTTTGTCCACATTTGGAGGCTCCACAACTGTCTGTAGTTATAGTAAGTAGTTTAAAAGATATTTCAGTCACATGTTGATGCAATGTTTGTGTTCACTACAAATGGAAATAATCTGCACATAAAAAAGGAACTCAGTGGAGCTTTTGACCACTAAGGGCTTAGGTAGCAATAAAAAAAAAAAAAGCGCAAGATAAGCACCACAGCCATAAAATAATGCAGTTTTCAAAAATAAATGCAGGTTTCCTGACAATCTCAAAGCCCTTTTCCTGCACTGCATCCTCTACATGATGACCAAAGTTCACCTTGAAGGCCAGGCAGACCTTGCGGGCCACCAGTTTCTCCATGGCGGTCAGCATGACCGGGTAGCGGATCTCCTTTCCCTCACTGTCCCTCTCTACCTTTCCGTCCAGGGCAGGAGATTTACGGGCCTCTGCATGGGCGTAGTCTGGACCCACAGTGTAAACCTGAGATGTCCAGAAACACCACATAACACACACACACACAGAGGCAGAAGACACGGAAACACGGAAAGTGTATTAGAGCAGATGATAATGATTTCTATATTTCACTAAATGGACAACTGCATGACTCATCAGCATGAGTCACTGGTGCATAAATCTGTTCATCCAATTAAACACCTCCATCAATGGTCAAGTGAACTTGCACAGTACCTTCACATCAGTACCATCTGTGGGCATGAACTCCTCATAGATGTAGGATCCAGTCTTTCGTACACTGCTTTCTGGGGAGTACACACTGCTACGACTCCCTATCTACAGCAAAGAGGCAGCGCGAGAGACAAAGAAGGGGAAGTCAAAGGCATTTGGAACCAGTAACTCAAAATATTATTTCAGCTCATTGTCCAACCTTTGCGGTTTCTTAATATTACTTTGTGTCTCTGATGTTCCACTGTACTGTTCGACTGCCGCATTACCAAAAAGCTAATAGTTTTAGCTGTAGCAGCCATACGACCTGTCAGTGTGACCTAGCTTCCTGAACTCATACTTCCTTGTTGTAAGTATCCCTGGGTCAGAGCATCTGCCAATGACAGAATCTTTCCCCCTGCGTTGCTCGGGAGACAGCTACCTTTCTGAAAAGTCTCTGGCTGCCCCCTCCAGCAGATGTTGGGTAATAGATGTAGACATTGTGGTCCTCGGCGCACACAGGTTTCTCCACGAAGGGTTTAGGGAACACCTCCCCGTTCACCTCAACATGGTCCTCCGCCTCCACCAGGTTACACTCTGCCCACGGTAAGACTTCAGCTTTGAATTAATTTTACTAACAAAACTTTAAAACACAGGACTAAAACGACAAAGTGAAACAGTGACGCTACAGACGAGGGACATACACAAATTTTACATATTTAAGGAATTTACGATAAAAGCAACACAGAATGCTTACCACAAAAGCAAGTGACACTCACTGTGCCTTTCACATCCTCTCATACAATAAATCCATTAAATATTTATGTACTTTATTTATCCTGTATTAAACCAGGACATCTACTAAGATACATTATCTAATTTCCAATAGATACATGGCCAAAATGGCAGCAAATACTAAATAATAAATAAACAGCAATAATATGTAATATTATTCATTTTAAATATTTAATATCACAACTATATATTTATAGGAGGAGGAGACAAACAGACTCAGTTGCATTCAGAAAATTCAACTTGGGTTTCTGGTTCTGAACAGTGAAAATTATTAATACACTATAAAGTTACTGATGTCCTGTATGCTGACATACATATCACAGATGGTTTTGTTTTAGCTTGTTGTAAATCACTGGGTTCATACATACGAAACTTATTTCACACAAAATAAGACCTCTTACTCACCCTCAGGATTGTCGGGGTCTCGGTTTAACACAGCATAACGAGGTAGGTCAATGCCCTCTTCCTGTAGGATCCGGTACACTTCCCTCCTGACAGGAAATCAAATAACATTATAAAAATCCTCCAAACAGGATAACGTATAGTGAGTCTATGCGGCTTTGATGTGCATGTATGTGTGCGTTACTAGGGTTGGGCATGAAAACATGTATAAGACATACGTATATTGTACGTGAAAACAGCAATTATGCCATTTTCACCATGTGATCACTGCTCTGAATAGAATAGGGAACAAAAATCACAAGGGCAAAAAAGCTGGCTACATAAAAAAATGCAGCTGTTGCAATTTGCCAATGGAGAGACAGTGAATCTGAATGAAGTTGTGTGATTTGCATGAGCAAAGTGGCAGCCAGAGATGCAAGTAATTATTCCCATCTCGCCTGCTAACCGCAGCGAGAATGAGCTTGTCCTTGAGTTTAACTGACAGGCAAACTCTTGTTGGGGAAACAGTGTAAAGGGACAGGATGTGTTGTAAAACGTATACTGATGCAGGTGCATTGACCAGGTACTTTCCTTTTCCGTTTTGATGTTGTTCAGAGAAAATACTTCTTAAATCATTGCGTTTCAAAGTAAGTTCTTCAACGACAAACTCTTAAGGAGCTGATGCAATGACAAGCATTACGTGACTGAGATCGGTAACTCAGCCAGCACTAATGATTGCTTTGCTTTCTACAGTACAAGTCTTACAGTTTTAAGTCGCCAAAAAGCAGCCTACCTATGACTTTAGCTACTTCACCATTGAACCTCACCATAATCAGTTTATGTGTAGCCTCCATCTTATTGGGGACCATTATTTTAAAATTAGCAAGTAAAACATTTTATTTTTTGACGCCCCTCAACCCTGTGTGTGTGTGCCAGCTCAAACTGTACCTGTCTTGTATGAAATACTGCATGTTGAGGTCATTGATGAGCAGTGGATTCCTGAGCTTGGCGTACTCCACAGCTTTGTCCAGAGGGAAACCTGACAAATGTCACACGAAAAAAAAACTGCATCAGTCCATACACTATCTTCATCAATCCAAGCGAAAACATGATTCTTCTTTTCAAAAAACAAATTCGCACGCACGCACGCACCTATACTTGTAAATACTTTCGTTGACATAATGCATTCCCCAGCCCCTTACCCTAACCTTAACCATCACAACTAAGTGCCTAACCCCAGCCTAAACCTAATTCTAACCCTAAAACCAAGTCTGAACCCTCAAACAGCTTTTTGAAAGGTCTGCTGAAAAGTGATGACCGGCCAGAATGTCCTCACTCCCAAGGTCTAAAACACAAATTGGTCCTCACAAAGACGGCTGCACATGCTCGCGCACACAGTATCTCACAGAAGCGAGTACACCCCTCACATTTTTGTAAATATTTTATTACGTCTTTGCATGTGACAACACTGAAGAAATGACACTTTGCTTCAATGTAAAGTAGTAAGTATACAGCTTGTATAACCTGTGTAAATTTGCAGTCCCCTCAAAATAACTCAACACAACAAACAGCTGGCCAAAAAAGGGAGTACACCCCTATGTGAAAATGTGCCTCTTTACTGTAACGCTAACTCCTGCACACTGTTTCGCTTAATACTGGAATATTTATTAATTTAACATGCTTTGGTCTGGTCAACCTTCTTCAGTAGAGCAGAGTAAAGCTTTAATGTCCCAGAAGGGGAATTTGGTTTGCAAACAGAAGTCAATAGTTGTAAATATTAAGAAACGTCAACAGAAAATTCAGGTAAAAGTCTCCCGTCATTACCACTTTACATTTATTTCAACAGGCTTGAAGCACTATGTGTGGGGAAGGTTACCTAAATACAGTTAGCTAGTTACTGGTAGACGTATTATATGTCACATCATCATACATAAACGCACACATTCTCAAGGCCACTGTTCTCTATATTCACCATATTGCTTTGCATGTGAGCATGAAAAACATGTCTGTAGAATAATATTTTAGGGAAATGTAAAAATGTTTTTCCTACTTTCCAATAATAATAATAATATTAACAACACAGGACTCATACTATGTTCCCATGGTCGGAGCAACCATACAAAAATAGAATGGGAAAACAGTCCCATGTGATAAACTCTGACTCAAATACACACAGAGAGAAGTCAGAAGGGAAAATTATTTCAATAGTGTATAGATGTATGTATAACATATATAAAATACTGTGGTTTCATCTTTTTCCATTTATGTTTGGCTGCTTTAATACATTAACATAACTTAAAACCTAAAAACCTAATGTTTGAGCTCTTAATGTAAATGAGGGTGCAGCAACATGCGTCATGAGTATTATTTAAGACAGAGGACATATAGATGGGGGAGCTGTACTGATCCTGTAAACCACACACGGTCAGCTGGGGAATACGATTCATAACAAGCCTCTTTGTTTCCCCATTAAGACATTCCCATAAACTGGTACTGGTTGTTTGCCTCAAATATGGTACGGCTTTTTAGGTACTGATAATTCTCAAGAGAACACAGAACATGTACATTTACTGAGCATATGCTTTTGCAGAAAAAAAAATATATAATTACAGTTGGACATTAGGATAGGTGCCCATCTTTGTCTGCCAGTAAACTGGTTACTGCAACAGGGAATAATTTGACTCATTTTCCCATTCTTTCTCACTGTCAACAGAAACCAAATCATTTCAAAACAAGAATTTGATGTCAAATAACAAGGTAGTGAGTATTTTTTTTATTTATCACTGCTGTATTATAACTTTACATTGAGATTGCCATCTCTTTGCCGAGTTTTAGAGATAATGTACTTCACCAACGTTGAGTTCTAAAGGAAGACTAGGATAGCTTTTCCAAACTTTTTCCGAGTGGACTTTTATTTGTGGTCCAAAACTTTAAGGTATTTTGTTATTTATGGCAAAGCCTGATGCAATTGCAGGACACCAAGGGTACATGTGAACTGCTTAAAGCAAGTGAGAATTTATCTGATGATAGCCAAAACATGGCTTAACGCCGTATATGTTTGAGTAAACCACTGGTTATATCAGTTAAGGCTGGTGTAGCCAGTGAAGCTACAAAACCTCTCACACCTCTCTGGAGCATTACAATGCCAGGCAAAATTTCCCCTCCACCTCCCTGTTAACATTTCCCCTCAAGACTATGAATTTTACCTTTGGAGTGGAAGGAGATGAGGCAGTCGCAGAGGGGCCATTTCTCCACTGGTTCCTCCAGGATCACCTCCTCGGGAAAGATGACCATGTTGATGTAGTCAAACTTACAAAGGCGCTCCAGGATCTGAGTCATGGGCTTGGATTTGGACTTTTTCATCATGGCACATATGCCGACCACAATCTGTCGCTCTGGTGGCTGGTGGAGAGGACAGGGAAGACCAGGGGAGAGAGGGGGAAGGATGGAGAGAGATGACAACGGTATTGACAACTGACCAAAATGTGCAAATGCAACGACATGTATAGGGGAGTTTAAAGACAGCAGGATAGCTCGGATATCCTGATAGGACTCTTGGTGGCTTTTAAAAAAAGGTATTGGACCTAATGGTTTTACAGAGTCCTACAGCCCTTTCTTTTGTAAAGGATTTGATCCTAAGGGGTAATGTGACCTGCAATTCCAACTGTGGCCCCTAAACTACAATCATGGCATAAAGCAGCACTGTTCCTGGAAACCTGGTTAACATCCAGTGGTTGGTAACATCCATGTAATATGCTAAATGTAGGCATCTTAACAGGCTAATATGAATACATTACCATGCTAACAGTATAATAAGATGTGCTTTGAGCTGAATGCTAATGTCCGCTTCTTCCACAAAGTACAGCTTAGATAATAAATAAGCCTATGAAATTAATATGGCTATGAAATTAATAAATGAGCTAATATAGATAAATAAATAAATAGGTTTTTATTTAAAAAGGACTACTTTTATTTATTTCAGGCGACTTATTTCATATGGCCACATGTGGCATAGTATTTATTAAATGTGGCATTATGCAATAGAAATTCTGGTATTTAATGAGCGTTACTGCCTCACAGGGCTGCTAGTGTTGCTACAGACATTTAGTTTTGTTCAATTATAGTACAATGTGTGTGTATTGATTCTTTACATCAGTTTCAGATCATCGATTGAAGCCTGAAAATGTCACCATTGGATTAAAAAGTTATTGCTTCATCAGTAGTCTGAAACTTTATTGCATTCATGGAAAATGTATTTGATTCTTGAGATAACATTACACTAAATTGTTTTTGTGTACGTTCATTCTGACATTAAGTCAGTAAGAAATGTGTTGCTGTTGTGCCACAGTAGTTGAGTAGCGACATCTAAAGTATGGATTGAACTGCTACCTGCTCACTCAATGTAACGCACCATCACCTCTGTAAAACAGAGACATATACTGCGACAAAGAGAGAGGAAATCATAGCAAGTAAGTGAGCAGCACTACCACAAGTCCTTTTATAGCTACAGGACTAAACAACATACCAGATGCCTTAAAGTTGTTTGTCTACTGCACTGTTCTCACGGCGGCCTTTGTATATTTCTGTCTCTATTTCTTTTTCCACTGTCCAACTCCAAACAAAACTTTCCTCTTTAAATTTCCAGAAGTGTTCATTTCCTGCTGCCCAAACTGACCAAAGCTTTGGCTTCCTGTTGCAAATTTAAATCCTCTTTTTCCATTTTTAAATTTAAAGTTACATTATTAATACGATGCATAGACTTTAGGTTATAAGTGCAACTAGTTTTGGGATATTTTACAATTTACATTGCTCATATAAAAACTCTCAAAACTAACAAAAAACAGTAATATTTTAAATTTCATGTGAAAATGTCACAACCAAAATTTGTCTTTTAACACCTATAGCAACAAGGCACACCTGAAAACTTTTTACACAAGCTGTGTGTAGACATGAAGTAACACCTGTCACTTACTGACTCATCTTCGTCATCCTCCATTTCCTCTTCTCGAAACATCTCCTTCTTCATGCCCGTCTCCATTTGACCCATGTCCTGCTCATCGTCGTCACAGCCAACCACAAATCGAGGAACGTCTCTTTGCACCCGCCCCTGTCCTTTCCTTGCTCCTGGTCCTTCGCAGGGCTCGGACATCACAAATCCCTATGTAGCATGGCTGCTTAGGCTGGCTCCTCAAGCAGCTAAGCAGGAAGAAACCCAGTCAACTGTGTTACACCATAGCTAGATGACTGAGTCCTGAAAAGCTGGTGTTGGCGTTTCTGAGCCGTCTAATAACGGCTGCGTGCGTCCGTGTGTGTACAGTAAGTGCTGAGGTAGAAAAAGAGCGGTGGATGTCCTAAGAGGTAGAACAGAGTGGACTCCACGTGTCCTGAGGTAGACGGTCAAGACCCTGGTTGTAAAGCTCCTTGTGTCAGGACAGAGGAGGTCTGGCTCTGAGATATAACATGTCCCACTCCGGAGACACTTCTTCACACAGGGAAATCCACGGTCGTCATTGCACCGTTTTCCTTAAACTAGGTTTAAAAAAAAAAAAAAAAAAACACATGGAGAAACTGGTTGAGCAACTAGTTCAAATGAATACAGGTGAAGAGACACAAACTTGACAAGTTAAGCAACATTTGACAGTTGAAACACAGAGACACACAGCAGTTAGCTCTGCAAGCTAATTTAAATAAATAACCACCGTACCAGTTGTTGCAGTGTTGCTACATCTACCATCTGTGAAATAAACTTCAGGGCTGCAACATCAGCCACACAATAGAAAAGAAATGTTATTGAAAAACGTTGCTTAAGATTTTAATCAAAGTTTTGTCTGGAAAGAATTTCTGATTTGGTGACTATTGAAATATTTATGGATTCTAGCTGTCTCACACATTTATGCATCCATAGTGAAAGGCTGTTTACAGACAGTCTAGATCACTAATAATCACAAAATATATGGTCAAAATGCACATCGTCAAGTTTTTAAAGATGTCAGAAGAGGATTAGGAAAAGCAGGAATAAATCCCCCATGTGCAAATTATTTCAGTTTTCCCCTTGAGAAGGTGGAAAACCCTCAAAAATGTAGGACCCTTGTTTATCAGAATGCACTAAAGAGCCAACTGAGGAGTTAAGGATAATTCAGTTATTTTGGTCCTGGTGAGTTGACCCATACTTCATCTTCAACATCATCGTCTTCACTAGTGGTTCTCAAACGTTTTCTGTCACGCCTCCTTCAGAAGCCGAAAAACGTTAACAGGCCCATGTAGAGCTATCAATTGTACTAGATGGGTTTGAATTATTGGGTTTTGTCTTGGTGTTTGTTGTGAGTACTGTTGAGTCTTGTGTGGATGTCAGATGTTATGTCTGTTGATTTTACAGTGGCAAATGGGGATCTAAATAAACAAACACTATTTACAGCACATTTAGTTTTTCAATGCTGATTTTATGATCAAATGTCCAAATTTTCTTAATCCCCCCCCCCCCCCCCCACCATTCTTTGATGAAAAATGCTTTTTAATGGATAAAAAGGAACCAAAGCTTAGATCGGCATAATGGTTAAGTCAATGTAAAGCGCTGCAGAGTAAAGTGTGGAAACAGAATTTTGAATGGTGGTGCTTTAGCCAAGTACTGAATTTCAAAAAACTCTGGGTGAGTTGGCTTCTTTCTATACAGTTTATGGTTGCTGCTCATCAGCCGGCTTCACAGCGTACTGATGCAACGCTGAGGTTGATCCTGAACTCAAAGAGTGTTTTACACAGAGGCATTCTGGGAAGAGGAACAAAGATTGCTGCTGTTTGTTGTCATTGTCTTTTCTGTGTTGATGGTCTGAAATCAAAACAATGGAGTTTAAACCCATCCTCTTAATGTGGCTTTCCAGTTCCCACCCAGTAGAACAAGTTTGTTTGGTGTTTCTGCTGCTGTATTATTGTGTGAGCATTACTCACACAGTCCTGCTGGACTGTGAGTAATAACAAATATATCACTAAAATATACCTCCTACTCCCAATACAATAAGTCAAGAAGGTGTATCAGAAAATTCAAACTATGGAACAAGAACCTCAGCTGCACCAAGCTAAAACTAATGCAGTCTAACACAACAGTCGTGCAATAAATCCTTCCTTCATGAAGGTTTTATTGTTCAGTTTTTGTCGAAACTATTTTAGAGAGGTGTTGATTCAACTTCGGGATCATTTTTGAGGATGTGGTTTGTGATGCTGTTCTACTGTATTACGTTACAAATGGAGGTGTTTCAGTTATTTAGCCAACCCTCGTTGCTAAAAATGGGGGTGGTAATTTAACCAAACATTTGCAACCCAAGTGCTTCAATATAATGTGTATATGTGGTCACTGCTTATCTGTTATCTGACCCGATACCACACAATAAAATACACAAAGCTGTTATGTCATTCCCTCGTAACTGAACCAAAGCCCAAGAGTGAGGTGTGAAATGTAGCCACGCTGGGAGAAACTTGCTACTGTAGTATGTCCACAAACAGTGGACGCAGCCAAAGCCAGTTCATGTGTCTCATCAGTATAGTCTAACACACACCCGATCAAACACCACCACCACTCTGACCCCACCACCCATGACAAACCGAGGGGGGGGGGGGACGCCTCCAGTAACAGATGGGTGTATCATATCACAAAATACCACAAGCCAACTGTGCACTCGACGCAGTCTTTGAATGACTGCAAGAACTTACTGAAAGTCCCTTCCACTCTCATGCAGAGCAGATTATTTCACTGGCACCCTCCAATGTTCTGGCTACTAAAGAACAGACATGGTCTCCCTGTGTCCTGGACTTTCTGCCAGGACATACCTCAACCAAATGTCACGCGTGACCCAGCCCAACCTTGGTACCCAGAAATAACAGTGTACTCTTCTGCAGGGGGGGCGAGACAGTAACTGAGGGCTGAAGCACCACGGGCCGGCTACGCTACCCAAAGACAACTCATCATTACTAACCTCTGAAGCGATGACAGGCCGCACTAAACTAAGTGGGAGCCCTTCTTACTGGCCCGGGGTCGAAGAACACTAACAGAGATAAACTCATAAATAAATACCTATAACTGCCGTGAGCAGGCACCGCAGAGCTTGGGTTTATTCTGCCTTAACTACACCAAGGACATGACCTTTACTCTACTGGCAGGATAGGCCGACACTGCGCACAACAAGAAAAATGCTGCATGATGGGTAGAAACACCTGTTTGCAAAACACCAGATGTATCTAATCATACAAAATTGCATTCCAACCAGAGATTAAGGCAAAGACTTCACTGATTAAAATAACTTTCAGGCGTGGACTCAGCTGGTTTCATGATTGGCTGTGAGGGGGGAAAAAAAAACCCAACACTCTTAGCCTTCATTCCCACATGACTCCACTTTGCATGCCATCATCATTTTGCCAGGTATACCATGCTCTGAAGTGACATTTACGCGGAAAATGAATTCCTCTAACACCTGATTTGCTTCTTGGAGGTAGCCACGGTGTGTACACAAGTCTTGCCACTGCTTGCAAAAGTTGTACAGATCAAGCGGATACTAAAATCTCTGACAAAACCAAACTGAACAACATGTTTGTAATCCTTCCCAGGGTTTAGTTTGGTGAAGAATGCTGAGCATCAAAGGAAATCTGTAAAGCCATTCCCTAAAGTACAATGTTTTGTGGTCAAATTCTACTGTTGTCTTTGGAAATTGTTGATGTTATGCTTCCATTGGGTTGTAATAGCAGTTTTGGGTCAGGTATCGAACCTCAATATTTTGAGTACCGACCAAAATGTGTCCACAGACTCAACTATAGCCCGAAGGATAGCATTGAAGTCTTGGTCATAGTCTTAGTTGTGTTTACTAATTCTTTGATTAGATCATTTCTGATGTAAACCACAACAGTTGTTATTGTTGTATTTGGCAATGTTGTTGTATAGCTGCTCGTGTTAAAGGGCCTCTCCACTGATATTATACACGAAGATCAGTTTAGTCTCTGCAATACAATTTAGGGGGGGGGTGCAGTTTGAAAGATGTAAACGTATAATGGAGGGTCTAATGGAAAAACTCTATGGAGATGCATTATGGGAAAAATAGGATCCATCTACTTTTGAGCTTGACCCTGAAACTAGTGACTGAAATTTAAACTGATAGCTTCTGTTGCTTCAATTTGGACCTGGTCTTGCAAGTTGCTCAACTTTATGGAGGCGTGATAGTAAATCACTGGAGTATCCCTTTAAAATGAGACCATGTAACTTAAAAAAGAAAACTTTCATATTTCTGTCTTTACAGGGCAACAAGCCGTGCCCAAGGTTCAGTTGAGATGTTGTCATTTCTTGGACCAATGGAGGTCAATTAAAGTCATATTTTTGTGAAACTGTCTCCTGTCTGCCAGTTATATTGTTCCCCTCCAAAAATAATAAAACCCTGTATCACCCATGAATAAATTAGGAGGCTGATTAAAAACATTCCCAGCTGTCACCTGTGGGCCCTCATCCCCGAATGAGTCACCTCCGTCATCACTGCAGGGCCGGAGATCAACAACACAGCTCCAATTAAAGGCTTTTAACCTTTGAGACTGTCTGCCACAGGAAACCCGTTTTGCGTTTATGACCGGTGATGGAGGAGCTGGTCATTAGCTCACATTCACTATAATTTCTCTGATAAGATGGCAAATGAGAAACATCACGACACACTGTGCTCTAACGGCAACGGTTTGCCTGTCAGTTATGGACTCATATTTTGTGGATTGATCGAACAACTGTGGGCCATTTCTAGGAAAGAAAAAGACGCAATGAATGATATTATGGCGTGTTTGTGATTGGGACCTTTATTGTGAAAAACGTTTAACGGAGAATAAAGCCGAAGGGCATTTTGCTTGGCCCAGTATCACTACTTTTCTATCAGGCTAAGGATGATGCTGCACTAGTGAGCAGCTAGTTATCTGAAGAGAATTCAAGACTAAATCATTAACAAAACTGTTAATTATTATTGTAAGTTATCGAGGTTGGCAGCCAACAGCAGCCCTGAAACAGTATTACACCCGAGAGTCAGATAAAATGCTGGTGATGTTATCAGGATACAACTACCAATGGAACAGCAGGTACAACCGCCCTTACAAGCTTGTAAATTCGTTATGCGCCGAGCATTCGAGAAATTAGCTTTGTTTGCAAATACAAACTGCTGTCATTACTGAAAACAGGGGCCATAATAGGCTTGCCGGTGTACCGCAGGCCTTGCAAAACAGGCCCATTATTTCTAAACACATCAAAACAAACATTTCTCACTGTAGGAGATGAGACCTCTGCAGGGTCTGCAAGATGATTTATGAAACATGGAAAGATACATGACTTTATTCTTCTGCTTCGAAGCTACTGACAAATAACTTTTGCCATTTGCTTTCAGTGTTACAATGAAATGAAACTTTAATGGGCCCCTTAAGAGAATCTGGGCTGCTGCAGCAGCAGATAATACAGAGATGCAGCAGCAACAGAGGATAAACAAGATAAAGTGGAATATACTGTATATCGGATATAGCAGATGGGGTTTATATTAAAATATGATACAAAGGTGACAATTTCACAGTGGACAATTTCTCATCATAACTTTATGTACAAATTATAAATGAGAAGCTAGAAGTAAAGTAGAGATCAGAGCAGTAAATATACTCCCCCAAATAACAGCAGGACCTAATGAGTTTGAATGCACTGATCATATTACATGGCATTCACTCGGCAGATACTTTGGTCCAAAGAGACTTTCAGTCGGTGCATTCCTCCTCAACAAGTGCTTCGCAACAACCTCCTTTTTTGAGTGTTTGCTTGTTTCGATTCAGGAAATCAGACATAAGTAAGCCACAGCATTTGAGGTCTACGTCCAGTCTGAGAATAAATATTTATATACAACATCTTCATGTTTTCCTATATTTTCCCATTATTTAGACTACGTTGTTTGTGGTTTTTGTTTAGACTTTTCATTTATCTGGGGTTTTTGAACTAATTCACATGGTGAAAACACTATTATAACAATTAATATTCTTCTTTTAATCTTTTTAAGCAGGGTCCACATGGAACTGTTTCCCAGCTAAATGACAATGGGAACTTTGGTACCACTTTGTGCTACCTATTTGCCATTTTTAATGGTGTTCTCGTTGATGTGGCATTGCTGTTTTTAATTTTTTCTCTTGTCTTCTACAAAGCATGAGTCTTATAAAACTGTCCTAATGTTTAAGTATGTCTTCTGTTATTTTAGACTATAAAATATTATCACTACAACTTAAAAGTCTTTCTTTCTCTGGTATCCCACGTCAGCAGGCACCGTGCCTTTTGCCAGATCATTTCAGTTTTATTAATAAAGCCCAATATCACAAATAACAACTTGCCTCAAAAGGGCTTTACAATCTGTACAACATAGACACCCTCCGTCCTTGGACCCTGGATTCGAATAAGGAAAAACTGCCCCCAAAAGCTCATCCCTGGTCATGTTAAATGAAATTCATTTACACAATACTTTACAGATGGAAACTAAAACAATAAATAATCAGCAACTATTTTGATAATCAAGTCGGTTTTTTTTTTAAGCCAAACATTTCTCTCTTCAGTTTTGTTTATCTTATAGAAACTTAATATTTTGGGGGTTTTGACAGTTTGTAGACCAAACTATTGATGATAGCTCCAGTCCCAGAAACTACACTGTCCATCCTTTAAGAGAGCGTGGCAGTTTACGAAAGAGGAACACACATCTCGCCACCCTCAGCGGCCACACATCCAACACGTCAACGCTCCCAGTCTCACTCACTTTGCAGCACAAGTATCACTACGCTCCCAGTCACAGAGTGGCCACATCAGTGTGGTGGTTTAGGTTGTTTTACATCTAGGAGAGGTCTGCCGCCTCGGTGGTTAGGACACTATACCAGGAGCATCCTGTGTGCAGCCACAAGCTGCGTCTCAAGTCGCTCTAAAACACAATGAATGAGCCCGTTGAGGGGGGGTTTAACGTCAGTAACGTTAGCAGAAAACGGCCCCCGTGGGAGGAATAAGCCGCACGAAACACACACAAATAAATCAATGCGTCGGCCTGCTCACTACACGGCACTCATGGCAGACACCGTTAAGTTACCACACGTTAAAAGCTTGCCTGCTTTCGTGCATTTCCACGGACACAACAGCTAAATCCAACTTTCCTCACAGGACTCGAAGCCACGCCGCGGGGAGAAAGCACAAAGCGTTCAAATAAACGGGACTTACCGGCGGAAAACAACTGGAAGTCAGTCAGCTGTTCGCTTCCTTGTTTCCTCTGACTGACCTAGACTAAAGGGAAACTGCAGCCGCCTGAGTTTAGTTTTTTTTTCTCACAGTAAAGTTGCGAGCTAACGTTACACGCTAAAGTTCACGTCCGGCAGTTGCTGGTGATTAGCTGCTGCTGCTTGCTAGCTTCCTTCCTTTTCTTTTTTGTTTTTGTTTTTTTACATAAAGTTCAGGTTTTTGAAAGCCGCGTCATCACTGCCATCTACCGGTCAAAGTGGTGCATTGCAGGACTGCACGCTGCAAGGACTGATATACTTACACTTTATACTCTGCTAAATTAGTTTTACAACATTAGTTACTATTTAATTTGCAGATTCAGATTAATAATTCAAAATACAAATAAACTAATGAATTATGTTGTATTAGTATGGATTAAGCTACCCAGCATTATATAAAGTAGTTGAAATTAGATCCACCTGTTACCAGCTGCCACATTAGTGATGCTTACACATTTATGCATCATCAAATTCTGAAAAGGGCCATTCTGCATGATGAGTACTTTTACTACTTTAAGTATATTTTGATGCTAATGCTTATGTACTTTTACTTAAGTACAATTTTGAATGCTTAAGTAAAAGATGTCATTACTTCTTCCACCACTGGAATTAAATACATATACTGTGCATATTGTACGTGATGCTGTGCACGCACACGGTAACCACCATGTGGGTAGTTTTAGTCAGATAATACAATTCAAATAAATAAATACCTCATACTAAATACTAAATATCTTTTATTTATACATCTTATAAGAAATGAATAACCTGTACAAAAAGATGCATCTATATTACCATATTGTATCCATGTTACCATATTACTACACAGAATGGTGTGACAATGGTAAACTAAATGAGCTATTATGTTACAATTGTTATAAATTAAAAGCATAGAAATATACAGTACATAGCATGGATGGAAAAATGTGGAGAAGGAAGAAAAAGCCTATAGTTCAAAACTGCATTGTAAAAATACGAGTTAAAGTCGTGCATTCAAGGATTTATTAACATAAAACATTGGCTACATTTTAAGACAGTGTATGTACAGTAGGCTGCTCATCATAGAGAATTGTCACTTTCACAATGTTTCACTGGGCATTTTCAGTTCCCTGAATGTGTTGACAAAATTTGCTAACAACTGAGCTCCGTATTCAAAAACGATCTCCCAGTTCACATGTTGTTAACAAAAGCAGACTGTGCATCTCTGATGAACTCATTACATGTTTTGTATGTGTCAGTAACCAGTAACACTGCCATCAGATAAATGTACTGTGGCTGATATGTAATGGGGTAAAAGTAAAACGTTGCAGAAAATGAAATTACACAAATATTATACTTTACTATCAGATACTATTCAGTATGAAATTATATTGTATTATTTTTTTAAAATAATCTGTGTATATTAATCCCAATACTATAACTCTTTCTTTTTATATACAAGTGATTTCTCCATTGCATTTGTCTGTATAAATAAAAAGGATCATTCATAAACTTGTGTCACAGCTTAATTGCCTCATCTGGTGCTCCTCCCTGTCATGCTACTCCCCACTTGCAGAACATTTTTTACATTTCTCATTTACATGAGCTGGGAGACGCTAAAATGCTCTGTAGATCTGAGGGGGAACTGAAGAGTTGGATGATAATGATCTGTGAGTTCATCACCGTGGGCAACACCTACCACATTACAAGTAGAAATGCTGATATAAAAGTAATGATTGTAGTATTCATTTTAGGCCTAAACAGTCTACATATAAGTATCTGCTAAATACCTGGTATACAGAAACATGCAAATGCACACGTATCATCAAATGTGGATCTGATTTTTGTTTTTTAAGGGACTTTTTATTTCATTAGGTGACGTTATTCATCATGCCCTGCTGCCTCACACAGGACCCACACACAGTCATCGGAGGTATGAAACGAGCCTCACATAGATTTCAATAATCCCACAGTTGCCTTTGCTTCCCATTGAGCCATTCCCATCATCAGACCGGCACTGGTCGCTGCCAGACAGCCCTGTGTGGTTGATGTGAGTCTGGCAACCTGCCAAGAAAATGTGGAGCGCCTCTCTGCCCCATCATGCAGCAGGGCATGAGAAGGCAGTCTGTGCTGCGGCATAAGGAAGTAGTGTTCACTCAAAACCAGTAATCACCTCTCCCTCCTTCTCCTCATCTTCTCTCTCTCACCACCTATCCAGCATCCAAACATCTCTTTTTTTAAACACTTGAAATTATGTAATACATTTTTAAAAAAAGTTCTAAATGCTCTCTGAGGAACCCTGTCTTCACTGATTCAATGGACACACTATCGCTGATGGCCATCTTGGATTTTGAAAGCCTGCTGTCCAACACGTCCTTGTCCAGACTAAGTGACGTTCAGTTCAGAAGGAGACAGAAACAGAGAGGAAACAGGGGTGAACAGGTATATTTAAAGTGTGCAGCGCTGTAACATTAGACCAGAAGATTGTCAGCAGTCAAATTAGCATAGATACCTATTGAGAAGAGCTAGTTTAAATATGTGCGCTGTGACCAGTTTAGTTCCATGCCCAAATATATGGTTACAAAAACAAGAAACTTTCCTTCATGTAGTTTCCATAGATGAAGAGTGTGCACAGTCACTAATAGCGGAAAATGAGGTGAATGGGTTCACCTAGTGTCTCTCTGTGTTACTTTCTCTCAGTTCTCTCTCACTCTACCTCTCTTGCTCACTTTCTCCCACAGGTTTCCTGAGAAAATGGGAAGATATTTTCAGTTATTATGACTCATAAAATCTGCCACATTTACTGAAACTGAGATTGATCATTACACGAAACTGCACTTACATTTCTCACTTTAGGCCACGGTGGCTGTGGATTACATTTCATTAATGGTTGGAGCTTAAAATAGCTGCAGTGATGACAGAGATGCAGCACAGTCTTGCCTGCAATTTGTCACACTGGCCAGGAATCAAACACTAATAACATTTTACTAATAGAAAATGCACATGGAACAGCCTGCTTGTAACTTAACTGCGTGTCTGTAAAAACCCCTGGGTGAGTCCAGTTACTCAAGTACTGTACTTAAGTACAATTCTTGAGGTTGTTGTACTTTACCAGACAATTTACATTTTATATCACTTTATACCTTTACTCCAGTGGTTGCCTGGCAACTGCTACACTTCAAGCCAGATATACCGTATTAATTACCAAGCTTTTAAAGATCTTGATAGGTTGGTTTTGATCTTGCAGATCTAACTCACTGCAAAAACAATCCTGAAAGGACTTATTTCCATTTAACATTTAAATGTTTAAATGTTTAAAGTTTACATGAAAGACGATACTTCTTTCACCACTGATAATGTTAATAGGAACCCCATGAGCTTCCGCTGATGAGGTTGATTTTCAGTCTCTTCCTGTGCATTTGCTAAAATCTAAACCGAATTCCATCCTGAGAAGCCATACTTATAGTGAGGATCGTATCAGCCTCTGATGAGTGAAGTTTAGCCTGTTTGGGAGGCATGATACTGGCCTCGTCCTACGTTCCTAGGCCCACACTTAGAAACATCACATTCAGAGAGAGTTAAGACAACAGATCTTATTTCACCAGGAAAATAATCCTTTTATCGCGCCGTCTGAATGAAATGAGAATGAAACAACTTTTCTAGACAGTTCCTTTTCGAGTTGAGCAACAGTGACATATAGTACAATTGTAAGTCTCTATTGGATGCCATGCCTGCAGCTTTACTTTACTACTATGATGATCAAAACCAAACAGGTCAAGCACAGTAAATTGAGGTTGATATTATTGTCTGTTTTCTCAACATAGTGTATGTAAGCTGCTGTTGTCATGTTGGTCTATATTTCCTCTGCAACAAGTCATTATTAAGTATGAGAAGATATTCCTGCACACTTAGTATTGTTCTTGGCAGCTGAGGGTGTGACTACAGCATCCTAATGCTCCCATAAGCCACGTGAATAATAACGTCAACAGTCTGTTAAATACAATCACAGAATGATGAAAAAAAAGATCTCCTGTACATCTTCTCATCCATTTTGTCCAGACATGCTCAGTAGAGCTGTCAGTGTGCCTCATACACCCACTCATATACACATTTATATTTAGTGAGCAAGCTCTGACAGCCATAAAGCGACTATTCACTTCAATAGAGAGGCTGTAAAGAAAATAAATGCAGCCCTCCCACTTGATATACTGCAAGAGGCTGAGTCAACACACACACACACACACACACACACACACACACACACTGCCCCTTTCCTAAATGGATAGTAGGAGGAGATGCCCGGCCAGGACTGGTTGAAAGAAGGCCTTGTGAGAGGGAACACACACACAGACAGTATGACAAGCAGCTTCCATATTAAAAACGTGTGCAACACCCATCCTGTGTAAAAAAGAAAGGAAAAACTACACCAGAAAGTGTTTTTATATTATGCATTTGGTTTCTGCAGGATTACAACAGCATAATATGATAATATGGGGTATGATCTTATTTCAGCTCCAGACTCATGCATGTACAGAATACCTTGTCTCTTGACAGAGTTGATGCCCTCTACTGGTCAGGGAAAGGAGTCGCAGAACTTACCACAAAAACTGTTCTCATTTTACTGTTACAGAATGCATAGTTTCAGCCAAACAATTAACAAC
>CM022474.1:6338290-6401864 GCA_011952105.1 Coreoperca whiteheadi | reverse complement strand
TAAAGGTTGGGGTTAGGCACTTAGTTGTGACGGTTAAGGTTAGGGTAAGGGGCTGGGGAATGCATTATGTCAATGAAAGTCCTCACTAGTATAGCTGTACAAACATGTGTGTGTGTGTGTGTGTGTGTGTGTGTGTGTGTGTGTGTGTGTGTGTGTGTTCAGGAACTTTGATGCACAGACCACTGACATTTTTTAAGTAATATATTCTACTATGGAATATATGCATTTGCAAATGAGATGGTTTTGTACAATATATGTGTGTTTGTATGTATATACGCCTTTATACTCAACTGGGTAGAAGCTGTATACATTGCAGTGGTATATTTATACTTATTCATACCCATATTTTCTAAATCTGCATGTGTAAATCTGTGCCTATTTCCTGACTTCCATATTTATGGGTGCTTCCTGGTTGTCTCTGAGAAATGATGTGCGTATTATATAAGAAGGAATTCTATTTTCTAAATTAACAAAGCGGTGTCGCTAAATGTTAACCCATCTTAGCTTAGCGTGTTAGCCTGCTAACATTTGCTAATTAGCACTAAACACAAACTGTAGCTGAGGATGGTCAAAATGTCATTAGTTTTGCAAGTACTGGGCTATAAACCAAAGCGTTCGACAAACTAAACCTTTAACCTGATGATGTTGCTAGAGGAAAAGTCCAGGGATCACTATAGTTATCATCCTGTCCGGGACATGGATTTTTGTACCAAACTTCATTGCAATTGGTCCAATAGTTTTTGAGGCTTTTCACTCAAAACCACAAATGTGAACTTCATGCGGAGATGTCAGAAGATCATCTAAATCATTAGGATTCATCTTTGGGGACCATGAATGTCATGGAAAATCATCGATAAGAGTAGTAATAGTTGTCAAGACATGTCACTAAAAGCTAAAAATGTCACCAAGTCTGTAGGATTCATCCTCTGGGAAACATGAATGTCTGTACAAAATTCCATCTTCATCCATGCAATAATTGTTCGGCTATTTCAGTTTGGACCAAAGTCGTGGACCGAGGCAGCATAGGCTAGCATGGCTAAAAATCTTAAATATGCTATAATTTTGTGCTGTGGTATGATTAATGTGACCTAAGAGAGAACCAAGTCAAACTCTGTGTCTGCAAACCCAAAACAGTGATTTTGTCATCACCATTCGTTTATCTATGCCCACTGTACATGCAAGTGTGTGTGAAGTCTTTGCGCATGTGTGAGTGTGTGCACATGTATGTGTGTGTGGTTGCCTGTGTGAACAGAAAGTGCATCAACCCATCAACCGAAACAGACGCCTCAGCGTTTTTCCTGAGCTTGAAATTTGTCACCCTCAAGAAAAAGCCTCAGTCTGGTTCCAGTTGATCCCATCCGACTACCTGTGTCAGCAATATTCCAGCTTGTTTCCAACGTGTGGCTGCTCATATTTGGATCATTTGAAGAGAGAAAACACAAGCGCCTCTGTGTTGACCTCCTCAGTCCACTCTGAGAGGTCTTTCAGGTGGACTCTGTGCTGTGTAATGCTTCTAGTTGTGAGTCAAGTCTGCACTCACAGAGACTGTTAATGAGCTGAAACAAACAGGGGATGGTTTGGGTGTGTTGACAAAGGCACACAGATGACTACACACTCTCAAAAACAGATGGAACAAATTTGGGTTAATATGATTCTAAAGTTAACCTATGTAACAAATTAACCCGATTCTTCATTTTTATGAGAACAAAAGGGACATTCATGGTCAAAATAGCATGCTATGTTGAATAAACTGGTGAGCAACAGGATATCACAGTCGTTTACTATGCAGTATTATTGATTTTGTGTGCCAGCTCAACACTACAGCCATACACACAATTTCTTAACGACCCAGACTGTGAAAACAGACTACCTGTCTGTCTCTAGAGACTCATTGTGTTCCTTAATATATAGTTAGCCTAACGCATTAAGCCATTACACTCTACACTTTTAACAACCTCAGTGCGATTTGAGGCCGTTGACACTATAACATACTGGAGGGATTTTTCCTGCTGCCCCAGACAAAGGACAAGAGTGGTTCAGTTTTTCATGCTCCACAGGACAGAATTACTTTTAGCCTCTTGTTCTGACTTTGTTGCTGGAGTGAGATTTTAGTAACAAACGCCAAAACTGGAGGAAAACGTTTTATTCTTAATCATATGTTTATAAATAAATCTAGAGTTAAGTATTAAGATATGCATCTAAAACTAGAATTTACATTTGTTCACAATGTAGCAAAGTTACTTAAATCTATTCCCATGACAAGAATTGATGGAAACTCAAGTAAGTCCAAACACCCTACTATACAAAAGTGTGTCATGGAATAACCAAATATACTGATGATTTTGCTGGTCCTACAGCCTCACCAGTGAGGCTAAAGATGTTAAGTTTGTCCCGAGGATGGCGGTAGATATAGAAAATGGGATCATTACAACCAAAAGGGCTCATTGTCTGAGGAGCATGAATGTGCCTACGTAAAATTAATCTCAATGTGCCCATTAGTTTTTTGATATTTTTTGTGTGAAGTGAAAATTGTGCCTTGATGGTTGTGCTAGAGGAAAGATGAGGGGTTCAGAGAGAAGAACGAGGGTTCAACCTCTGCAGATCATGAATATCCACAAGAAGTCTCATGTGGCCGCAAGGACCAATATTGCCATCCTCAGGCCTGGACCCCTGTGGCAATGACGATAACAACCTGTGGGTTTAACATTTTGATGGGCTACAAATGGGCCACAAATCATTAACTCCTCAGGTCTAAATTTCTCCACTGAGGTTGCTGCCATGTTTCTGAATGTTTTCCCCTTTCCCCTTTATGATTTGGCTGATAGTGGCAGTGCCCTCTTAGAATTAAAAGTAAATTATAGCCATATACATCAAAACCATGCTTTAAAATTGTTAATAGATGAGTAGAGCTGTAGATGAAATTACCCAAAATAGTCCAACTAAAAGGTAAAAGCAACTGGACTAACAGGTAGTTTTGATTTATGAGGTCACGTGTGACACATTGCTGCTAGTTTATGTCTTAACAAACTGGGTGAAATTCTTAATCCTAGTCTAATTTCTGTGATCCTAACAGATGAATCAGTATGTAGGAGGATGAATAACTCACAGAAATTTGACACAGTAGTTCTTCTACAGTGTATACAGTGGAAAAACTGGATATGGTCTTGTAGTCTCAGCCTAGATACTGTTCCTTTGTCTGACATTTACTTTTTCTTTCATGGGCTATGGAGCAACTGTAGCGTTTGGCTCACCAAGAGTCTTGGCTGTCTTTACCTTGAGAATGAAAAACGCATACAGCAACAGCATAAGTGGGTTCCTTAGTGGGTATTATGAGGATTTTCCATGTTACAAAACTATGAATGATTAAGAGTGAGGTTCACTCATTGGTACATGGAGTTAGTCACTTGCTTCTTACAATCTTTTTTTATCGTCTTCAAAAAACTACAGGTGTATAACAAAGTTTGGGGGGCTTTTGGCTTAAAGATTAGGGAGGCTTTCTAGCCACTCAAAGAGTGCCATCAGGAATCCACAGACCTGCTGGCTTGGAAAGAGGGAAACACTTCTTCCTCGTCAGTAATTCCTGTTGAGGTACCTTTGCTCAGCAGCTTTCCACTGCTCAGCTGCCAACATTAGAAATCTGTGTGTGTACAGGCCATATAACTATGAATGTGCAATATAGAGTTTCAATTTTAAAAAAAGAGCGTGGCAGGCAAACTTCCCCTGCGTAAAACAAAAAAATGGTACAACATAAACCTAAAAAAATAGATGTTTGGAGGTGGCGTGGTATAAAAATGTTCTAACTTTCCACAGCTGATTGACATGAATGATGATGAGTAAACCTGGCGTTTTTATTTAATCTGTGTGCATAGCTGCTGAGTAAACATTGAGTCTGCAAAGTGGCACAAACTGAGAGCAAATCGGCTTATATGCAAACTGAAACGGACGCCCACATGCACACAAACAGGTACTCACACAAGCACTCAGACAAATATATACGTGATTTTTGGCTTTTAATCAGCTATTTTGCCTACACACAAGCACTTACATAATTACATACATGTCATGAGAGTTATGAGCATAAACAATCTACTCTTATTTTATATTCTCTACCATCATTAGACAGATTTGCAGCTGTTTTTTTTTTTTTTACTGCATTTGGCATTGAATCGATTTTACATACTATCTTATTATCTATCTTGCTATCACAACAGAGAAAGCAACAGTTTCGAGATTATTTTCATCATGGCGGTTAACTTAGCCGAAAAAATACCCAGAATCAATCAATCAAACCCAATGAATCTGCCATGTACAAAATGAATGTACTATACTTAGTTTGGGGGCATTGGTGCAGACTCATTAGCCATTTAGCAGCTAGCAGAACATGCTGTACCATAGCCACGGGCAATTGTTGTTGTTCGTTAAAGTCATGAATGCACTGTATGAATCCCCCCTTAATGCATCCATGGTTAAAATCATATAAACATAATTCCAGTCAAAGTTTAACCATTATTATAATTGAGGGTGCATGGAATTTAAAATTGTAAGTAATCCTAGGAACAGCTCAGTTAACACTTAGTGGTGAAACACACCTGACCAGGGGGTTAAACAGACCACCAAACAAACTGAATGATGTTTTGAACAAAGTTTTTTCGCCAGTCATAAATGGCCATCATTCTTGTATATCAGGACCCTTCCCCATTATGATTTATTTATCATACACAGTACAGAGTTAACAGGATTTGGTGAAAGACATTGACAGAAGACACAGAAGACAGTGGACTATAGTGTAAATAATGATTCATTTCATGTACTCTTTGTTTTGGGCAGCATGGGCTAAAGCATAAGATAACATAAAATAAACTTGTATTGATCCCACGCAGAGAAATTGAAAATCAGAGGGATCTGAAGGTGCTGCAAATGCTACTGTAGCAACAGATCTGACTTTCTGTCTGCTATAACTACAACTGAAATACTAGCGAGTGTTTCTGCAAATCAACTTCTGTTTAAGATCAAAAGACAGCAAGTTCCATTAATCAGTGGTGGAGATGAGCGTGTTGATGAATCAGCTGTATCAGCAGTGTTTAGCCATAGAGTTGAGATGTATTGGTTTTGAATACACATGTACTGTAAGCGCAACAGGTTAGAGCAAAGACCAATCCTACCTGTGTCGATGTGTGTTTAGGAGAAATCTGTTTCATGTCACAAGCACCTCATATCATGTAGTTTTCCCCCTAATTGTATCATTTTATGATACCAAATTTGAATGGTTTTCAAATCATAAATAAGTTATATTTGTCAATATATATATAGCTACCTACCTATGAAAGTTTCGGAACTACATTAATAGTTTTTATGCTGTATTTTGTGAGTATAACAGCATAAACCTTCACTCACACCAATTTGACCAAAAACCGCAGAAAGACTGAGATAATGTGACATTGGCCAGGAGCAGCAAGTATCCTTTCTTCAGCTATTTTTAAAGATTTTGTCTGATTCTGTGCTTCAGCTTTGATATTCAAGGTTTGTATGACCTCACCAACTGGCAGGAGAGGACCACATCTCTCTCTCTCTCTCTCTCTCCCCCTCCCCCCCTCCCTCTCTCTTTCCAACATCTAAATGTGTAGTAGAGTTTGAATAAAGCTTCTTTCTGCTCTCCTACACCAGCAGGAGCAAGAGGCCCCTGGAGTCGCTGGCACTGGGAGCTTTGGAGCATCAACGGTACGTTTACAACTCACCACTGGAGTCCCTAATAAGGAATTTTGTGAGGGGGTTTTAGGGGATACTTTGACACTTCTTCTTCCTCTGCTCGGGGGACAGGTATTTGGTTGAGGGACTGTACTCAGCTGTCAAAGCAAAGGTAACATCAAGCAGTTCTGATCTCTGGGAAGTTAATTATAACTAATACAAATCACATTTGACAAAACAGACTAAAATGTGATTAGATCCTTAGTGTTGACTTTAAGTCAGTTTTTGTGATCATTATGCCGTGGGAGTTGTGATTTATTTGCTAGAAGTCTGGTATGGCTTCTGAGTTTTGCTGCCTAACTGATTGTGGATGTTTCATTTGTTGGTTTAATTTCACTCTACACTTTGTAACTTTGTGCTGTGATTTCAAATGTATAATGTGGCTAAAATAAGTTTAGGAATTGTTCAAATTGAACGTGGAATTTGGTAATGAATCATATTTATATGGTCAGTTTGCATTCTGGATGGATTCCCTGAATGGAGAGTGGCATGTATGAAATCACTTTACTGAATTATCAAATTTACTCAAGCGTCTGAATTCATACGTCTTAGTATGCAGGTACTCATTGTGGCACTGTGTCGTAACGTTGTCTCTTTTCCCAATGATTTGTGGTCCAAACCTTTATGGCTTGTGACTCCTTAAAATGAAGCGATGTCTACTTGTCTTACTTAATTTTTAGAGGCCTGAAAGGATAAAAGTACCTTGTAATTCACAAAAAAATCCTAAAGCAAAGATTAGAGGAAAATCTGAATCAATACAAATAATTTTGTAAAGCAGAAAAATGTTTTTCTGCTTTCCTCAAACCTTCAGACTTATAACACGACCCCTGGTGGGGTTCGGACGTCCAGGTTGGGAACAACGGCATTATGTGCAATAAGATACTAAACTGTGCCACAGCGCACAAAAATCATAATATAAATGAGAAAGTGTGGTCTCACTGCTGATTGGTAAAAATGAAAACAGTACTGTGACACTCTCATATAATCAGTTTCCAAACTGCTGCCAGACGTTGAGTCTTTGAAAGTCTGAAATGGAAAGAGGGGAACATTTTAACTTTCCTTTTGAAATTTAAATTCTGAGCAGAGCATCTGCGCAGCAGAAAACAGTGTTTGATTTCTGGGAAAACAATGTTATTTATTGCAATATTATTGCAAGGAAACTACTGTCAAGAGTGACATCCTGTGACTATGGTAACATTAGGCGGTGTGTGCGCATGTTGTGAATTGTAATTTTCAGATGTCGGAAATGAAAAAACAATTAACAAAGGGTCCAGTTAAAGCAAATATCTTGACACTTTTTATATTTTGGATAATCTGTAAGTTACTAAACTAACATTTGAGACCTTGGTCTTGTTACAATCAAGAAAATTCAGTCCTACTGTGTGTGTCTACTAGTACACGTAAATGTTTGATTAATTTAACTAATGTGCACATGCTGCTCAAGCATGCCTTTGATCATAGACTGCTGGGTATGTAGGCGTGTACTAAGGCACCCATGAGCACCTGTAAATATGATTTTTTTCCACTCCACCTTTTTCACTGCACAAGAGTCTGTGTGTGTTCTCAAACACAGGCCTTATAGTATGTGTCAATACCGACATACGTACACACACTCCCATGAGCTTTCTTTACCAGGGGTATAGGACGTGCGCTCCCACACATCCCCTTGGTGATCTATGAGTGTTAGTCTGTGTTTCTGTGTGTGTATTCGTATCAATGTCAACTCTGTTCTTCTGCTGAGGGACTCTGGAGAGTTGGACGAGTGTGAGTGGAGGTGGTGGTGGTATGGGGGGGGGGTCCCCTGGATGCCCGCCTTGTGTTTACCTTGGCAGGATCGCACCCCCAAGGCCCTCCCCCTGTCCGTTGCTGGAACAGACCAAGGCCTTATTGCCCTTCACCTCAGAACATACCACAGTGGCCGAACAGGGGAGCAGCAGTCACCCACTCGGACTGAATGGGCGCACTGTGGAGAGAGGGCTGACCTGGTCTGGCATGGCTTGATTACGAATGCCAGTGAACATTATGAAGTGGCCACAGTTTAAATGATGCATTTGAAGAGAGCCGAGGATCTGCTCTGTGATTGGATAGTTAAGCAACAAGGAGTCATGGTTTTGGTTGGCTTGGTCAGAGAAATGGAGTCAGGCTGGCGTTCTCTGTGTTAATACATTGCGTCACTTTAACTGGGAAATATGGCATTGTGATTTTATGTAAAAGAATATGTGACTCAGTGCTTTTAGGCAAAAGCACAGCCAGATAAATACAGCTCCACTGAATTACTTTTTTATTTATATTAAAGATATTCTTTATATCTCCCGATTATCACTAACGCTCAGGAAAAAATATGCACCAAAACATTTTGACATTATTCTTTAAGTAGTTAAAGAGTAACTTAATACCAGGCTGGCAAGCAGTGTTTCACTGCACTCTCTGGTTGAGGTTCACCAGTACGTTTCACCATCCCTGAAGGGTGTGGCCAGAAGTGTGCTCTGTTGCACCTGTAACCACACCCAACAGTGGATGTCACGTTGTACTGACACACCCTGGCGTACACGTCTACATCACTGCAGCAAGGTAAGAAGTTAAACCATTGGGTGTCAGCAAAAACAAAATTTTCAGCTGCTGTTACTGTAAGTCGCTCTTTGTTGAAGATTTACGTTATACAATGCTTTTTTTTGCTGCACATATTATTGTTTGATTGTTTTAGACGTCCTTGTACACAGTTTGATGTTGTGGCCAGACAGTTGCCATGGAGCCACAATAGGATTTCAATTTTCCATGGAAAAAGTAATTAATTAAACAGCCAGCAATGAGCAGGTTTGGGTGTAAACATCAAAGAGCTGTGATTTCATTCTTGACAACATTCTGAACCAAATTTCAACAATCATACATGACGAAATTCATCGTTGAAGATGGAGAGAAACCAGTTTCTTCAGTAGCAATAGCCTCTAACGACCACTAAAAGGCGTGTTGTATTAACTTCCACTTTTATTCTTGCAGTACATACTGTACATAGCCTAAGCAACGTCTTTAAAGGAGAAGTTCATTGGAGGTTGTTGGAAAGTATTTGGTAATAATCAATACAAGTTGAGAATAAGCCCAACAATCTTTGAATAACCCTGAAAATTCAGGTATAATCATGGAGCCAGGAATAACTCTGAATGTTTGAGAATAAACAAAAAAAAGTCACAAAGAGCCAGAAGTTGAGAGTAACAAAAATAACAAAACGTCAGTGAGTTACATCACGTCCTCAGAAAGAGATTTAGGCGGTGGACTGAACATCACAGTCCGATAATAAAAGAATAACAGTGTGTGATTATTCCAGGGTGGATTTGTCCATCTGTCTACATATGCTGTGTGGTATTTTGTGTTTCCTCTGAAACTGGGCCAACATTCACTCTCAGACAGAGAGACAAATATTTGTCCTAATGTACTGTATGCCCCGGATCTGTGGAACTCTGAGAATGCCAGCAGACCCCCACACACGCACACACACACACACGCATTCACACAGTATGTAGGACACACACAGACAAATATATATGATCTTGTTTTTCATGCTGAGTCACTTGAACTTGAAAGGACGCTGCACTTCTCTTCAGGCCTTTCACCAGGCTTCCAACCCCAGATCACCCACTGCAAATGCTTTGTGACTGTGGGCTTCAGGTTTAATGGTCGCAAATGTCTCTGTGTGGCCGTTTGGAATGAAATGGGTGTATTCTGCAGCCTGTCCTGGGGCTTGTGAACGCAGCATAATGAGGGTTCAGTTGGGACTCCCAACGGTTTCTTCCGTTTGATGGTGCTGCACGTCACAGCAGTGGAAAATTGAAAGAAAATAAGCAATGTGGTAGTCAGAGTTTGACAGATGTGGGGGTTTTTATAGCGAAGCTGATGTTTTTTAAATTGATTGGTGCCAGTTGACAGTTGCTGATATTTAATAATATTTATGGTAAAATTCGACTTTTTTAACCAAAAAATTGGTGGGAAAAAAATCTGGGGTTTTTTGACAAGGGAGAAAAACTCTCGGAAAGCAGCATTTAGACCATAGGAGCTATAATTACTTTTATGTGTGTGTTAGATCATTGGCTTTTACATTTACAGAAAACAAAAAAAGAAGCAAGACTAAGAGTCTACAGCTATGCTGCCGACTATGCTTTGAACTAATTGCCGAGATTAACATGCTACCATACTCACAATGACAATACTAACATGCTGATGTTAAATGCAAGTATAATATTTAATATGTTCACCATCTTAGTTTAGCATGATAGCAGGCTAGAATCTGCAAATTAGCAGATAACTAAAAGTATAGCTGAGGCTCATTGGAATGTCATTAGTTTTGTAGGAATTTGGTCATAAACCAAAGTATTGGACACGTTTAAATTTTGAGGATGGCACTAGAGGACAGGTCAGGGAATCACCAAAGTTGTTGCAATTCATCCTGATGGGAACATGAATAACTGTTCAAAATTTTCATGGTAATCCATTAAATAGTTGTCAAGAAGAAAAGTTAGGGGTCTCCAAAGTCATTAGGATGCATCATTTGGGAACCATGAATGTTTGTACAAAATATTGTGCCAATCCATCGTCTAGATGTTGAGATATTTTACTCGTTAAGTGAAAACTTTTACCTGTTGGTGGTTCTCCAGGAAAAGTAATATATATATATATTAAATATATATATATATACAAATAATTATATATATATAATTATAGTTGCATATTTTTTATATGTATTTAAAGAAAATAAATACAGTATATATTTCATTAATACACAGCACATTATAATGGCAAACAGATGTACTCTTAATGTAATTGTAAGCAGAAAGACTTGAGATAATGAAGACAAGCAGCAGATTGTATTTTCACACAAACACAGACACTATAAATATGCTGCATGCATGCAGGCAAAGAGACAAAGGCACATGTTGAAAGGTCAGTTAGTAAGGTGGAAAAACTGCCTCATTTCAACATTCATTTCTTCATTAGTTTTGAAACAAATGGAAAAGCATTTGAAATGAATGAATCATACTTCTCTCTCCCAGCCTGAACTTATTTTAGTACTAAAGACATTTCCTGTGCCCAGAGACAGAGGGGCTTTCAATCCTCAGCGAGCATGTATGGTATTTCCAAATGATACTAGAGACTCTTGACGTCCTATTTCCATTTTAGCAAATAAAACTGACATAATAACTAAATGCCCCGAATATCCTGGAAAACATGGAATATGAATGTAAGGAAAAAGCACAGTGGCATTCAGAGGTAGAGGAAATTATAATAAACCCTTTAATTCATTCTAACACTTACTTCACTGTTCATTCAGTGAGCATTTCTGGTAAAGACAAGTTAAAAAGTTTGTATCATTTCTTAATAATCACTTAATTTTTTTCTTTGATTATGATAATTCTAGCCAACTTGTGATCAATAAAGCATAGAAGGCCTGAAAAGGCCAAGTATCACCATAAACATTTAAAAAGCTTTTAGTAGCTTTAAACTCTGCCTCTCGTTTATGTCATTAACTAGCTTGTCTGCACAAATTTGATTCCAGTGTTGTCAATTTGGGTATTTTTCAGGTAACAATGACCCCCCTGCTTCTGCTGTGTGTGTCCCTGCCCCTCATCTCGGCAGCAATATTGTTTGAAGACCATGACGGTAAGTATGTTTTTATTAAATTGATTCTTATCTTCATCATCATTAAATGAAATACCTGTCTCCAGACCCCTTGGAATCCTGACTATTTGAAGACAATGAGAAATTAATATTAGGCCGCATTATAAAGGTATTCTTTTGTGTAAACTACTATCCGATTAGAACTTAATTAAATATGCTGCTGTTGTATTGGCCAAGTCAGTTATTTTTCAACCATATTTTATTCAAATTAGTTTCCTAGACATTTCCAGAGAAATGACAAGCAATACAATAACAAAGTAGTCCTAAGACAGTTTTGAATATGTTTTTTGGGGCAACTGTTGAGAAAGTTGTTCATTAATTGTAGGTAGGGTCGATGGATTGAGCAAGGTCCTTGATCAAGACTTCTGCATTGTATAGTAGTTCTGCTGCAATGGGTGTATGAAAATGTGTGTAAGGTGAGCTCTTTGTCCTACTAAGGTAGAAGGGTGCTACATAAGTGCAATTAATTTACCATTTACCAAGGCTGTGCTAAAGCACATAGTTCACCGGACTGTAAGAGATTTTGCATACATACATACATCTGCACTACAGTATATATTAGGTTGTATCCGCATTAACAAATAAAAAGACTAACAAATTAACCTATCTTTACCCCAGCCTTGGATGGAACATTGCGTGTCAGCATCCCGATGGAGATGCCTCTTCGTCCTCTGCTCGGCAGCAAGGTAGTGGTACCATGCTACTTCCAGGACAACACTGTCAATGACCCTGGAGCCCCGACCATCGCTCCTCTCTCCCAGCGTATCAAATGGACCTACGTCACCAAGGAGAAAGTCAGCACGATCCTGGTGGCTTCAGAGGGAAAAGTTAACGTGGAGACAGAGTATTTGGACAGAGTGACGATGATCAACTACCCACTGGTGCCCACTGATGCCACCCTGGAGATAACAGAGCTGAGATCCAAAGATTCTGGCACCTACCGCTGCGAGGTGATGCACAACATCGAGGACAACTATGACTCTGTGGACATCCAGGTTCAGGGTATGCCGCAGAAACATTAACAGTTTCATTCAATTAAAGTCAAAAGCAACTTAGCCCCTGCAATTCTATCTCAAAGGTTCTCTCAAACTAAAAGGTTAACAGGATGATCTTTAATGCCTCCAAAGAAAGTTTTTACAAACATGTTTTGCAGCAAAATCCAAGTGTTGCCAAAACCTTTTTCTATATTTTCCTCAGCAACGCTCAGAATGTAATATTGAAGATCACGGAGGTTTGGAATAAAATTTTATTTTTCCCCAATTATTCATTTGGCTGCAGGTTTAAACCTCCTGCCTCTGGAGACATCACCTGTTGGGTACAAACAAGTAGCCCTATCTATAGCCCACTGTCTCATCAAGCTCATAGAGGTCTGGCGGAATTCAAGCACAAATGTTGTTAAAGAGCTCATCAAAATTGGCATAGTAATTTGACAGAGATTTAATCACAGTTCTTCTGTCTTCCACTCACTTTCCATATCTCACAGGTATTGTGTTCCACTACCGAGCCATTTCCACCCGCTACACCCTGACGTTTGAGAAGGCTAAGGCAGCCTGTATCCAGAACAGTGCCACCATCGCCACTCCAGCCCAGCTCCAGGCTGCTTACGATGATGGATACCACCAGTGTGATGCTGGATGGCTCTCTGATCAGACTGTTAGGTAGTGTCCATCCGTCCATCTGTCATTTCTAAACTGCTTATGCCTTGAAAGAAATCACAGTCACACCTCCAGCAATTTAGAGTTTCCAATTCACCAAACCACAACGTCTTTGGACTGTTGGAAGAGCACACAGAGAAAAGCCACACAAACACATGGAGAACATGCAAATTCCACACAGAAAGGACAGGCTGGCCAGCAGATTCAAACCTAATAACGTTTTTGTTGTTGGGAAAGGGAGGGTGATGCGAGCAGTATTCAAATGGTTGTAAACTGCAATTTCATCACTAGATGCCACTAAATCCTACATACTGGACCTTTAATGAACTAGTTTGTACGACCACACTTCAGTGGTTTATTTATAGCTGTTCTGAATGGCCACACTTGAAGGCACTGTCAGAAAGAAGGATAAGATGCGATAAACGTATAAAATATGGATGATGGTGCACACTTCCAGACCTCAAAGGAAGAGAGATGTTCAAATCCTGTCTACTTTTACATCTACGCACAGATGACCAATTGCTGAGTAAAATGTGCGTTGTCAGAGTGTCGGTTATGGAAAGTTACAAAAAAATGTCAGACTCAGACTCCCAAATTCCGACATCTGACAAAAGGTGTAGGTGTGGGGGGTTTCAGATGCAGTTCAACCATTCGAAAAGCACTACTAATAAATAATACTGAGCCCTTTAATCTCAATGCTGTCCTATCCAGAAGGATTGTATTTTGGCCACCTGATGAGACGATCCAATCAATTTGATGTTTTGGCTTTGGTGTCTTCTCTAATTCGAAAATATTAAACAAATAAATGGCTTTAACATATCAACAGACTTGCAATAAATAGCACAGTAAAAGGAGTCCATCTGCTGACCGACATCTCTCTTGACCTCTCAAGGTACCCAATCCAGGAGCCGCGGGAGCGTTGCTATGGAGACAAGGAGACCTTCCCTGGCGTGAGAACCTATGGTGTGAGAGATGTCAACGAGACCTACGATGTGTACTGTTTTGCTGAGAAAATGTCAGGTACACTCACATAACAAGGGTAGCAACAAAGGCTACCTGACCAACATGGAATCTCTATACTGTATACACAACTGTAGACTGTCATGTCAATGAGTATGCCTCCGCTCCTCTCTCCTCCCAGGCAGAGTCTTCTACTCCATGTCTGTAGAGAAGTTCACCTTCTATGAAGCAGGAGATCAGTGTGCCAAACTCGGTGCCCGGCTCGCCTCCACTGGAGAGCTGTACCTGGCCTGGCAGGCTGGCATGGATGTGTGTAACGCTGGCTGGCTGGCAGACAGGAGTGTACGCTACCCCATCAACATTGCCAGGCCTCAGTGTGGCGGGGGACTCCTGGGAGTGAGAACTGTCTACCTGTTCCCCAACCAGACAGGATACCCCTATCCAGACTCTCGCTACGATGCTATCTGCTTCCAAGGTAAATCCTTCATGGAGACTTCTAGAGAGAGAAGAGAAATCTACTCTTAGATACTTGTACACTGTGTGATACCAGTTTGTGATGTTCAGCGCATTCTGGGAGCTTCTTTGTTATCGTATTTCTTCTTTAAGATTTCTGGAATTTCTGGGATACTTGCTGATTTGAACCATCAACATTAACCTAGTGTTAGTTAATAAGGCTTTAAAACCATCAAGCAAATATGCAATCTTGTCTCCTCAGCTGGTGAGGATGAAGGTGCGGTGCCCATGAGGACCACCCCTTTCCCTGACATCATCCGCATAACACCTGCCCCTGGGTTGTACCCAGGCCTCACCCCTCCACCTGGGGGTGAGGAGATCAACCGTGGAGAAGTCGACACCCTCTTCCCACTGCCTGTCCCACCCAGCGGGACAGACAAAGAGACTCCTGTGGTACGTGAGCCTGGACTTGATCTGACAGACATAAATGCTGCCATGGCTCCCAATGGTAAGTTGGATATGTACTTGATTAATAACAAAACCCTTTGGAATATTTCTTCAAACTGTAAAAAACTAAATTATTTTTAGAGCAGTACAATAAAAACTGCAAAAGCAGCAGTTACAAGAACAACTGACTCTGGGTCTGCCTCCTCTGAAGGATGTGGCCTACAAAGGTGTAGCCTTTGGTGAGGTTTCAAATCTAGAAGGCTGAACCTTTACCTCTTCCCCAAATGAGACATAAGAGCATTCACCTTGGCATCTTTGCAAGTTCCTGCCTTTGGGGATACTAAAGAATATTGGCTGTGTCATTAAAATTTACATAAAAGTCAACTGCGAATTTTGACTGCATTTAAAAGTCTTTGGAATGGGATAGCCATTTCAACCCATTTCACTGATCTATTTGGAGATGGTCACTGAAAAAGGGATAAATCAGTAAGCAAAAGCAAAAGGTTTGTTGCCCTAACTCAAAAGCTATATTTCCGTTAGCTATTCATGTTGCAATAGCATCCAAGTCAGCAAAAACACATCCAAGACTCAGCACTGTTGTGTTCAGTTCTTTCCTAATGTGTATTTTTACTTAAATACTGCTAAACAAACCACTTCCACAAAATTGTCTCATCCATGCCTGCAACTCGTTTATTGGTCAGGAGTCCCATTCCATTGTCATTTCTGCCATTGGCTGACCTGACGTTAAATAGCCATAGGGCAGCCAATAAATGACTAATAAATAACCACAATCTGCATCTGGAAAAAAATGCATAATGATGAAATAAAGATGACAAGAAAAAGGCCAAGCTTGAAAATAACAGAAAATTAGACTTTTTAGCTTCCTTCTGTCCTAATGTGTTTCTTTTCGTCCCTGCGTCTCATTTCCCAGGTGTGGTGTTCCACTACCGACCCATCACTGGTCGGTACACTCTGGCCTTTCTGGAGGCTCAGCAGGCCTGCCAGAGTATTGGGGCAGTTATTGCCAGCCCCCAGCAGCTGCAAGCAGCCTTCGAGAAAGGCCTCCACCAATGTGACGCTGGCTGGCTCCGCGACCAGACTGTCAGGTGAGCTGGAGAATAGAGATAGAATAGAGATAGACCAATATATCATTACACAGTATGTTTCCCATAATGTACAGTACACTGAATTTCTTTTACATTGATATGATTCAGTTTGACAGGTTTTAAATAATTCAGTATAATCATTATTTCTTCCCCAACAAAAAAAAATCTGAATTTGTTCTTGGACAAGGCTACTTATTGCAGAATTGCAATCCTAACAATGAGATCAAATACAGTAATTAAAGCATTCTTAAAAACCATTGCTGTTCTTGTTTCATTAGGATGGATTTGTTGTTATAAAATTTGAAACCAATGAAAAAAATTAAAAAATCACTGGTTGGAAAGATTTTTTATGTATTCTTCAAAATGATTCCTGGAGGGATATTAAGGCAAAGCAAAGCCTTCATATACTGTACCAACATCCTCTTTTGTGCTCAGGTATCCCATCGTGTCACCCAGAGACAACTGTGCTGGTAATATGCCACACCTCCCAGGAGTCAGATCCTACGGCCTGAGGCCCGCTAACGAACGTTACGATGTATTTTGTTATGTGGAACGTCTACGAGGTGAGGAAACCACTCACAGCCTGAGATCGAATGACTAGAAATTACATTTAATGCCAACTTTAATATCTGTCTACCTACCTATCTACTGGATCTGATATATTTGAACTCTTCTAAATTTTTGTGAATGCTTCTGTCATTTTCCCAGGTGAGGTCTTCTTCACCAGTGACTATGACAGCTTCTCCTATGAGGAGGCTGTGCAGCACTGTGAGAAACTCAACACCACCCTGGCCACCACTGGGCAGCTGTATGCTGCCTGGAACCAAGGGCTTGACAAGTGCCGTCCAGGCTGGTTGATGGACCGCAGCGTCCGCTACCCTATCACAACCCCCAGGTCCCACTGTGGAGGCGGTCAGGTTGGGGTCCACATCATCTATGCATACCCCAACCAGACAGGATTTCCTGATGAGCACTCACGCTACGATGCCTACTGTTTTAAAGGTAGGAAAGGGTTAGGCGTGGTTACATTTAGAGTTTAAATAACATGATATAGAGAAGAGAAGTGTCTGTGATGTGGGCAAATGATGTGTTTGACGTGCACAACAAAGTATTTCAGTACAATCTGTCTCCTAAACAGCATTCCTTCCTGCCAAATACACCAAAATTAGATGCTTTGCCTCTCCTATAATTTTTACATTCTTTGAAATGAAGAGATTACAAACTAAAGATATAGTTATGCACAGTTTAATAATTGAAGTTGCATGATTTCTGGCTATTGAAGTTAAAAAATATCTGTTACTACTTGAGGGCTGCCACTGTGCTGATGCATGGTAACAAAAGTACATACACACTGGCTGAGACCAAACCAGCGTCTCACCAAATCACTAAAATACCCAGCTACAATGCTCTTAAACGGTTACAATGCATAAAGAGTGTTGTATATATATTATACAGTAAATGTCTAAGTAGATATTACACATGTACAACATAAATATTTGCCAACATTCCTTTTGATTTAGCATAACAACTCGATACTGTATTGCAGTGACTCCCTGCAAGGGGCACTTGTAACCCAGGGGATACTTCTGCAGTTGCCAGGGGTACGTGGGAAGATTGTAGAGTAGCTCCACTAATTTAAAAAAAAAAGGACAAAAACCCACATATTGAATCAGCTTTATTTTTGTGAAAACTAGTTAGCAAGCAAGCAGATATCCAAACAGTTAGCCTAAAGTAGTGGATAAATAGTTAAAATAGTCAAAAAAGCTCAAAGTAATGGATGAATGGTTGAAGCATTCAGCTTCAGTCACTCCAAGTAGTACAACTGCAAACTTGACCAACTAACCTTAACATTCAATTGTTTGAAAAAAAGTTGTTTTAATAAGATCCACTGATGGTGATATTGCTACAATATTACTATGATTAGTACTAGCAGCGCTCGTATTGGCATGTCACTATATACTGTATTGGCTTCCCAATGCTATTTATGTCAGTTACCCTATTTCTTAAAAGTTGAGTCTTGCTTAACTAATCTGTTCTCTCATTTTGTCCTTTACAGCTGAAATTCCTGTTGTTCATGTTGAAACTGAAACCAGGGTGAATCTGACGCTGGTGACGTGGGATATTATTAACAAAACAACAGTCACAATTGATCACTTTGCTCCCACAGGTAAGACAGATGCATGGAATCTGCTCTCTTATGTCCTTGTTTTTACCTTGGCTTGGTCTTGCAGTTTTAATATTTATACACGGTTCTGAATATTATCTTAAATTTGCCAACATAGTGTATTAATTAATATTATCATTGATATTTCTATGCATTATCTCAAATTTTTACTGTTTGTTTTAGATGCAACTGCTGTACACTACAATGAAACTGAAACTGGTCTAAATATTACTGAAATAGAGGAGTTTATCAACAAGACAACCATCACAACTCACCAAGTTGCTCCTACTGGTAAGACAGATGGAAATAACACTGTGAATGAAAATTTTTGCTCTCTCTCTTAACAGCTTACAATAATTAAAATGTGTGCTTTTTTTGCAAAACACAATATTTCACTTTGCTTACCAAGGTATATAACAAAGTATCTAATATATTCTTGTCTGGATTCTTAATATTTACCCCAGTGAGACCCATTTTACCTCCAGTCCCAGTTGATGTGTCCGGCTCTGGTTCAGCTGATCACTCAGCCAGTGGGGAGATCTCAGGGGAGTCCGGCACCTCCAGTACCAGTGGTGACGCCTCTGGTTCAGGACAGAACGTTATCTTCAGCGGACGCACTGACATCTTCTCCGGAGATCAATCTGCCTCTGGAGGTCTGCAGGAGGCAGAAGGAGAAACTGCTGTCATCGTCACATCTGGAGAACTTGGTAGTACCTCTGGAGAACATGGTAGTGCATCTGGAGAACTTGGTAGTGCATCTGGAGAACTTGGTAGTGCATCTGGAGAACTTGGTAGTGCATCTGGAGAACTTGGTAGTGCATCTGGATCTGGGGAGGGGCTTGACAGACAACATTCTGGCTTCAGTGTATCAGGATCAGGGTTTACCAGTGGAAGTGGGGACATCAGCGGTAGCGACAAAGACTCGATTATCATCATTGTGGATGGGAAGATGGTAGAGGTGTCGGAACCTCACCAAAAACCCACTGAGCAGGAGCTAGGCCAGGGAGGCATTGATACCAGTGGGGCTTTCTTGGAATCAAGTACGTCCGGATCAGGAGATATGTCCGGATCAGGCTCCAATGACTTTTCTGGCATCTCATTTGTCGACCACAGTGCCGTTGACCTAACAGTTCAGCTGTCTGGTGAGCAGGAGGTGTCTGGATATCACCCCTTTGGATCAGGGTTCCACAGTGGCTTTCCAAGTGGTTTTCCATCTGGTGTCTCAGGCAGTGGCTCTGCCTCTGGGGAATCTTTCCAGCATCGTGGGGATGTCATCTACCTAACAGATACTGACATGATAGAAGTGACCAAACCGCCACCGGCGAGCCACCCTGAGCAGGGCCGGGGGGTGGTGGAAGTAAGCGGGGAAGGAAGTGGGTCGGGGATCCATCATGAATTCAGTGGCACTTTGGACCAAAGCTTGCATTTCTCAGGAAGTGGAGCCCCTCATGAAAAACCAACCACTGAGAAGCTTTTTGTCACCCTACCACCTGGATCTCAATTTACTTACACTGAGTACATTGCCAGTCTTGACCAATCAGGACTCAGGGAGGAGAGTCAGGAAGGCAGTGCAGCACCTACAGTTCATGTAGTGACTCCAGACACAGCCTACACCAGCCCAACCACAGCACCATCAGTGTCATTAGCAACCCCTGCTGTTGTGGAGCAGCCTGAAGTAGTGGAAGGTATGTGGTTTAGGTGTTGACTTTGCTGTAATTCTGCCAATGCTGTATCATCAGGCCAAAAAGCTGCCATGTTCACATGTTCAACAGTTTGGAAAATACACTTATTTGTCCACCAAAGCATCTTAGCAATTGTCCTTGTGGTGCAGCACTGCTGATTAACAGGAGCTACATACTGTAATCAGTCATAATGTTCAAAGTAAAGTCTCTTTCTCTCTGCAGACCCCTGCGATCCAAACCCCTGCAGTTCAGGATCCTGCTCTGTGCAGGGAGAGGTCGCTGTGTGTCAGTGTCCTAATGGTTTCACTGGTGAAGACTGCTCGACACGTGAGTCACCAAACTACCACAGCGAACACCACATTTTTTTAATGCCATTTAGCTGAAAAACTAGAAGAAGTCGGATACCAATATAGAAATTCCATCTTTGATAAATGTTCATGCTTTTGTCCAAATGTGTATGTTCATGTGTGTAGCTGTGCAGGGCTGCGCCGAAGGTTGGTTGGAGTTCAAAGGCAGCTGTTATCTCCACTTTGAGGAGAGGGACACCTGGTCTGAGGCTGAGCAACGCTGTCAGGAGCTCAACGCCCACCTGGTCAGCATCAGTTCCCAGGAGGAGCAGGAGTTTGTCAACTGTGAGTAGCTGAGTGTGTGTGAGTATGTGTGTGTGTGTCAAGCAGAGGTACAGTCAAGTGTGTGAAAACTCACAAGCATGCAAGCATCATTTATTAAGTGCCTGTATGTGTGTGTATCTGTATATGTATAAATGTTCGTGCATGAGTGGCAACCCGATGAGGGATCATGTCCCTGTCACTGCACTAGTGACTTCTAATGGTTGCTTGGGGCGTGTGCCCACAGTGGGCTGGAATCTCTAGTCAAGTCAATTTTATTTATATAGCCCAATATCACTAAACACAAAACCTCGAGGGGCTATAAGGCATATGACACTCTCTATCCTTAGACCCTCGATTTGGATAAGGAAAAACTCCTCAAAAACCTGTTTAAATGATGTGATGAAGCTTCTTCTTCTTCCTACATTAAAACGAATGGTTAAAAGAATATTTTCTAGGTGAAAGTCAAAAATCATCAATGCATCCATCTCTTACAAATGTTAATCCTAGTCATGTCTATCCCCACCCAGCATGGACTGCGTTAGAGGCAGGGTGCGCCCTGGATTGGTCCCTAACTGACTGGGTTAGTTTCAAACCCAGTGCCTTATTGTTGTGAGGTTACAGTGAAGGGATGATGCATCTTGTTACTACAAGAGCCATTTGAGGGATGCAAGCATAATATCAGGGGAGGGCAAGTATAAGTTGTTTCAAAACTAAAATCTCTTTTTATTTGCATTGCAGCCAATGGTCAGGACTACCAGTGGATTGGACTTAATGACAAAGATGTGCAGAATGAGTTCCGCTGGACAGACCGCAGTCCTTTGGTGAGTTTGGTTGCTTAACAACTATCTTAATCATCTATCTTTTTAATGTATTTACTGATCATCTTTGTAACTTCCTTAGACCTTTGAGAACTGGAGGCCCAACCAGCCGGATAACTACTTCAACTCTGGGGAAGATTGTGTGGTGATGATCTGGCATGAGGGTGGACAGTGGAATGACGTGCCCTGCAACTACCACCTTCCCTTCACCTGCAAGACTGGACCTGGTAGGCTTATTGGGTTGGAATATGTGTTTCACCAAGAAGGGATTCTGGGAATTCTTTCTAGAAAATTTGCTTGGGATGTGGAACATACAGTTGGATTATTAAAAAGTTTGGTTGACTGTGGTTGGAAATCATCACAATCAGAACAGATAACAGAGATAGCTCGGTGTACTTCAGTGCCTACACCACAACACTACCTACACATATGCAGAAATCATATCGTAAAACACTTTGGATTAAACCATGACACAAAAACAAGGATCTTTAGTGGGGTTATGGGACAAAAATGAACCAGTAACCTTGACCAAGAAAAGCTTCGTAACTACCAACTGTCATTTGACGTCTGTTTATTAATACACTGTTTATTTTTTGTTTTAATTTGCTGCCTGTCGTTTCAGTCATGTGCGGAGCTCCCCCTGAGGTGGAACACGGCCGGCCGATGGGCAGCAGCAGAGAGCGCTACCCGGCTAACTCTATAGTTCGCTACCAGTGTGACGCAGGATACACACAGCGCCATCTGCCTGTCATACGCTGTATGCCAGATGGACAGTGGGAAGAGCCTCAAGTGGAATGTACAGAAGGTGAGATTGCAGGGAAATGCTGAAATATGAATTTACCAGCCATATTGTAGAAATGTTTGTGTCTTAAAACGATAACATGCAAATGTAGCTCAGTTAACAGCTGAATTTAGGAGCCTGAGCCAAAACCATCAACAAACAAAACAAAATACTGTAATTAGGTGTATTTTTGGCACAGATGCCCCTCTATATAATGGAAATGTTGAGATCAACAGAGTTCAAAAGTAACTTAATCCACATATTAGATCTGGTGGAGCCAAGATAAATGTGTTGTCTGTAAAGCAAAATTTATAGTTGCGTGTTTAGGGGTTACAGCATAGTTTCAGAGCCAAAGCGTGTAACCACCAAAGCTAAGCTAACGATGAGATGATGGAAGAAATGGAGTCCCTACGGCCATGTCATAGCTGACGTGTGCTTCCTCAAAAATGTAACTTCGGCAACTACAGCCATAACACAGAGACCACAAAAATTGGGATTTTTCAGCATTGGCTGCTGACGCCGGGGAAGGTTGTTGATGGTGAAGACAACAATAAGGAAGTTGAAGAAAAACACAGTAGTCTTCTCTCTTTAAGAATCACAGTAAGCCATTTCCACTGGAAACCTTCTGCTCACCGTGATCAACACTCGGTATTACAATGAGTGAATGAATGAATGCAAACACGGAGATAGTATGGCTGAAGTCTCCTATTAAGTAATGAGCGATGTCAAAATAGAAGTTACCTCAATGGAACTCCAGTTATATCAGTATGTGCATAGCCCACTGTCACTCTATATCACAAAGTATGTGATACACATGCTTAAACCTCTAGGCTACCTGGGGACCCCTAGTGCACGTTTTCAATCCACTTCCATCATGAACAAGAAATATAGAAGAAATGGACGACCCGGACTAATGTAGGGAGATTTAAATTCAACATTGCACTGATGAGCAAATGATATCTTTTGAACTGGATCCTTTCGCCACACCAGTCACTTCAAGGTAGTTTATAAGTCTTTTGGCAACTCAT
The DNA here is from genome assembly GCA_011952105.1 of Coreoperca whiteheadi. NCBI lineage: Eukaryota > Metazoa > Chordata > Actinopteri > Centrarchiformes > Sinipercidae > Coreoperca > Coreoperca whiteheadi. Next base: position 6,378,747 of record CM022474.1, on the reverse strand, counting down.
GTTTGCATGATGTCATCAGTATGCGTACCTTTTCTCCCCCAGCTGGCGCCAACAGTAACATGCTAAATAAAAGATCCCCCTGGAGAAGAAGTAAAGGAGTCAGCAGCCAACAGGAACAGAGGAAGCTGCTCTGAGCAGGAATGAAAGGACATACAACAGAGAGCCACAATGGACCCCTCTTTTAAAGAAGCATGGACACCATTGCAAATGCCCAACCAAAAAGATAGCATTCCCTACCATGTATATACACACACACACTAAAGCACATTTAGACACTGATAGAGTAATTGAATCATGTTTTGGATCTTTGAGTGTCACTCTGCACCTTCTAAGGCAGTTTTCTATGTATTTATACCGTCTTAATTTATAGCTGTGACCCAGAAGTATAATCTCAATGCACAAGATTACATTTTCTGCAATCAGTTGCCAGCATTGCATACAAAGTAAGGCAGATACAATTAAATAGTGATATAAGAGGCTGTAGAGTGACAGACAAAGTCCAAAACGACTCAATAAAAGTGTTTTCGTTTGCAGCTGGATTCTCTGAAGTAAAACACATTGTTACGCAGACTTTTGTTATATTTTTAGGGTATTTTTCCAGATCTGTGTTTCTTAGTGTTTTTATTTCTTTTATTTGGTCTTAGACTCTTAGGACTACAATTGTGCGCTTCAGAATGGGGAAACAAACTGTTTCTTACATTTTAGGCGAAGACAGTGAATCTCAAACTTTTTGTATGTGACCCCTTAAAATACAGCAATGAGTACCCACAATATAGAGAAGTGTGAAGTGAGGTTTCATTTTATTTGAATTATCAGAGGTCTTGAGTCTTACAAAAATTCAGTATTGCATAAAATCCCAATTCTGAGTAAAAGCAGGGGAAAAGGACATGGCAATACATTGGAGCTGTAGAAATCGTTTTGTAGTACATTAAACTATCTTTCCAGAACCCAAATTCTCTTGTCACAACGTCAAGTTTGAGAACCACTGTGCAACAACATCACCACAGTATCCAACATACTGAAATGATTGTGCTGTTCCATTTGATGATGAATAGAAATCCAAGTTCAAGACGTGATTAAAGTCACTGCAACAGACCTGGGTTGAAATAGTCAGCACTCATGCACTTTTGGGAGTCTTAAGTCACTTCTGTGCTAATCATTTGAATCCAGCACACCTTAAAAAAAAATCTTCATCTGTAACTGACACATGGCAAGAAAACTGTACTGAGTAACAAGTGAGATTTACAGTATGACGCTGACTTGGCTGGTTTTTCTGCCAATAGGAGCCTCCAGTATGGTGCAGAAGTCCACCTCATTGGGTCATCTGTTGCAAAAGATGCACACCCAGTTTTGCAGGTTGGGGTTTATATGTGTGACTTCTCAAGAGCAATCAGCGACCTCTGTCAGACCCCTGTCTGGTGTGAGAATCATGCTTTTATAAGATTCAGTGTTTGCTGAATGATTTAGTTTCTCACTGTAAATATTCTCTGAACAGCAGGATCTGTCAATAACTTACGCAGAGCAGAACAATTTAATTGTTTGATTAATTCATCATCAACCTGTTTGTTGATTTGTTAGTTTAATTAACTGGTAGGGGGCAGTTATAAGTTACTTATCAAGTGGGCATTACTGATTTTGACAGCCAGATGAGCATAAGAAAACAGAAATGGATTTTTCTATTAAAGCCTCAGACATCTTTGCAGGGGCGTCTGGCTGTGTTTCATGTGACAGGGTCCTATCAACAGAAATGTACTTCTTAAAAGTTGAGAAATGACACAATTTTAGGGAAAAAATAAGCTGTGAAGGCAGTAGCAATTTATTTCAAAAATAAATTATGAGAAATAAGATGAAGAAGGCTGAGGTGGAAGAGGAGGTTATAAAATGCTGACCATGACCTTTTAAGGTCAAGATTTGCTTCAACTCTGAGAGCAGATACTTATGTCCATATCTTGACTTATTATAGAACAATTCACAAACACTGAAACAGCAACCAACCACACACACACCCACACGCACACACACACAAAGTGGTACTCTCATGGACACACACACACACACACACAGACACACACACACACGCACTTCAGTAAACACACTAAAGAATATGAAATTGGATGAGTGAGCCTGACGACGCCACAAAGTGAAACACCTAGTTTGCTCAAAGATGTGTATGTTTTGTACAAGTAGGTTGAAATGGATGCTCCAGGTGTGTAGCTGGACTTTTTTAAATCAATTACACAGCAGGATACGCTCAAGTTTCGACCTGAAGTCAACATTTGAGTAATTATGTGGCGGACAGTTGAAAAAAAAATCAGTGAGCTAGAATAAAGTGCTGGTCTGTATCAGTGTTTCATCAGTGTTTTTGATCTCTTGATTCTTCAATAAACATGACGTATCTTTTCACAAATAAACCAAAATATGTGTAACAGTGCACACATACGCTTCTGTTGTGACTTTGATCAGATCCCGAATCCTGATGTGAACATACAGTATACTGTACTCTGCTGTGCCAAATAAAACTTGGAATCATCTGTCTCTGTGAAATTATTGTCCTGGTGTGCAAAACTATCACTTTTTACCCATGGGTCATTGACTCTTTGCCTAGCCTCTGTTGTTTTCTCTGTTCTCCCTGGAGCTGTTAAATTTGGAGGAAAACTCTCCAAGCCAGAGGAACAAACCTGGCATTTAGTTTGTTTTTACCTTCCTGGGGAACCCAACCGTGAAAAAACATACAGTAAATAGCTCCTTCGTCAGCCTCTACAGCGACTACATTCATCGCTAGTCACTGCAAACAGAGAAACAGATCTGCGCTCTGTGTGTGTGTGTGTGTGTGTGTGTGCATGTGTGTAACAGAGAGAGTAGCCCTTTATGCAGAGCATACAAGTACATGTGTGGCTGAATGTGTATATGCTTTCTTTGGTCACAGTGTATCTGTGTTTATAAATCTGATGTGTATGTGGCAGTGTGTGTAGGCATGTAATCCCTGAGTGTGTGTGTTTGTGTCCACTCATGTTTAGCCAACAGGTGTAAATAGGACGTGTTTATGAAACCTGTTGGCCATATAATCACTGGGACCTGTGTTCACACAGGAGGGCATAGCAATGTGTTTGACTCCACTCATCTAAAAGTGCATAGTGTGCAGACAGAGTGACGCTGTTAACATACAGTAGCTGTTTTGTGTGGTCAGTGACCCATCTCACCTCTCTACCCTGGCATTCCTGTTTGGACTGTAAGTGACACTGTATCGCACCTTGGGAGCACACCAACCAGTGGTGGTTTATGAGTACCTGAAGAAATCTGAGAAAGTGTTTCATATGTATAAATCCAGCAATTAAAGGGCATCAAAAAAGATTTCCAGTGGTGGAAAGTAACCAAGTACATTTAATCAAGTACTGTACTTAAGTACAATTTTGAGGTTCTTGTACTTTGACTATTTCCATTTTATGTAACTTGATATTTCTACACCACCACATGTCAGAGGGAAATATTAAATTAAACATACTAATTAAACATTTAGTTCTTAGTTATTTTGCAGATTCAGATTATTAACCAAAAATATAATCAACTGATACAGCATGATATATTATTATAGATTAAGCTACCTGTGAGTATGTAAAGTTTTAAAATTAGCCTCACCTTTACCAGCTGCAACATTAAAGTGATACCTACACATTAATGCATCAATAATTATTATACAATAATATAATATTATTTATTATAATATTTGTTACTTCTGGTATATTTTTATGCTAATACTTTTGCTTAATGCAAGACTTGTACTTGTAACCGAGTATTTCTACACTGTAGTTTTATTACTTTTAAGGTCTGAGCACTTCTTTCACCGCTGAAGATTTCATGTTATTCTATTGAGAACCATTAATCAAGTTTTAGCCATGACTGCAGGAACGGCAATGTTTGTTGGTCGCTCTGTAAGCCCAACACATATTTCCAAAGAGAAATATCTCATCAAGTACAGAAGGGATTGCCATGAAATTTGACACTTATGGATCCCAGAAGATAAATCCAGATGAAGTTGGTGGGATCTTGACTTTTCCTGTAGCGCCATCAACAGGTCAAAATTTCCACTTTCCAACACTTTAGTTCTAGTCTGGTTCCAGACCTCCAAATCCCCACTCACATTGTTCTCCACATTGTTCAGCGAAACAAATGGTACTTTAATTCATAAAAGGGTACCTCAAAAACTATGATGGATTCCTGTCAGCCTCATGTGTATTTATTAATGAATGATTAATGCTCACACCTAACATATATCATAATGTCAATGCTAATGTTAAATGTTAGCATCACACCATGCTATTTGCTGAAATTGTTTTTGTTAGTATGCTAACACCTTAACCTTTGCATGCTTACATTCTAACCGAAGCAAGATGCTAACTGTAAGCATGTCATCATCCAGAGCTGTTCAGTTGAAACTCTAGCTAAGCTAACCGTAAGATGTCTTAAAATGGCCACTGATCAACCTGTGCTCTGGTGCCACTCAGGCCAAACTTCACATTTTTTGGCCCCATTAATGGTTAAGGGTCTAGGATTAGCAGAGTTGTGTCTTCAGACTACTTTTATAAACTTAGGGGCGGCTGTTGCTTGGTGGAGGAGTGGGTCATCCACCACTTGGAAAGTCAGCAGTTCGATCCCGGCTTCCCCCAGCCCACATGTCGAAGTGTCCTCGAGCAAGCTACTGAACCCCAAATTGCTCCCGAGGCTGTATCTTCAGTGCATGTGAATGGTTAGTTCCTTTTTACTGATGGGCAGTTAGCTCCTACCATCAGTGTGTGAATGTGATATGTAGTGTGAAAGCGCTTTGAGTAGTCAGAATACTAGAAAGGCGCTATACAAGTACAGTCCATTTACTAAACTCACCCACCCACTGTTTCTGCTGTGTTGCATGGCTATAGAGTTTTAATCTTATTTAGACTTCTAAAATCTATGGAAAGCATTGCCTGCAGTTAAAAGGCCCATTGGGTGGGGTTACGCAGCAAACATACTGTAGACTAATGTGGGAATTTTGAAAATATGGCCTTCCTTCCTCATGGTGTCTCCAGGTGTGTAGCATCAGTGCTGACCCTCCAATCTCTTCCTACACACGCCCTAATCTACCAAACTATTCCAACCATTTCTAACAGTTTTGACATTTGACACTCACGTTTTAGGATTTTGCAAGGAACTTGGACGTTTAAATTATAGTTTTCTTAATTCACCTAATTTCTTCTAACAAACGTACCTCATATAAAAATGTCTTTATAGTAGTGTTTTTATTTATTTGTAGAAAATAGTACAAATGCATAGACATGTATAATGAAAAACATAAAAAAGGTACATGTATGTAATGAAACACTGTTTCTTCTTCCACAATGGATGTAAACAAGGTAGTTCAAATATTACAACAATACAAATACTCACTCATAACTTTCTGCTTTCTCCATCACAGAACACTACCCTTAATCACCCAGAAAAATTAAAAAGAGATGCATTATACTTTATAGAATGGGATACACAGAGACTTCAGGAGACGAACAAAGACTCCAGTATATTTCACAGCGTTATAAAGACAGAAAGTGTCTGTGGTGGAAGCATCCTACAGTTAGTGAGTGTACAATCATGAACCAACTGGAAAGAGTTGATAGTGAAATAATGAGAAACACTCTCCACTTCCTCAGCCATCACGGTGCCCTTTAGCAAGACACTTAACCACAAAGTTTGCGGTTGTAGAATGGAACTCCTAAGATTGAATGTTTACGTGTTTGCCCGCAATGTTCTGGAGGGCACTGCAGAAAAGACAATGTAAATGTTTCGTTGAAGGATTGAGGTGTGGTTGGAGAGCAGTGAACTCATTTGAATATGAAGATTTTTCTGAGTCTGAACACCTTCCCTGAGTTTGAAATGAATCATCTGTGAGTTAATGTCAGTGCTGGTGGTCGATCAAAGTCAAAGGTGTTGTGGTAAAGAAATTGAAGCTATATATTTGAAGTCAGCTTGATTTGATATGTGAGGAAATCTGCTGAACAAAATAATTGAATCAAAGAAGATTGGAAGATGTTCTGCTTTTCTGCGGGATGTCGTTGTGGTTGGGACACTATACACTATATTGTGGACACCCGTGTCCATATACTTTTATGTACTTTTGTCTAAGTACAAGTGAAATCACATGATGGATCTACATAGTTTACCAGTTGTTGACTGGTAGTAAAGTTCAATACTGAGACATCAGTTTCGGTCCTATGGAGGTGGAGAGTGATTAACTCAAATGGCTTCAAAATAGCTCAGAAAAGAACAAACTAGCTAACTGCTGATTTGCTTCCAGGCTACAGCTAATGCTAACCTCTCAAGCAGAGCTTTGAACCAGTATGCTGTTAGAATGGTTTGTTTTTGTCCTGTGATGAGCCAAAGCAACTACTGATAGCAGTAGACGCCAAATTTCAGGTACAGAGGGAGGAACCCAAAATTACGCACCCCTGGTTCTGGTGGGCCGCAGTTAGCCCGGGCATTTGTGATAGGATAACGGACACTCCCATCAGCCAACCAGCCAGCGTCACAGCGGTCCAATCCCTTCAGCCTCCAGGCAGCATACAGCTGGCCCACTTTAGCAATTTGACTTCCATCCTTGGCACAAGCCCAGACCGCTTCTGTGAAGTTGAGCTTGGTCGGGTGCTTTAAGAAGTACACAGTCCCTAATGAAAGAGAGAATCATAAGTTACGAGATTGTCGTGTAGTGATACATTTAGGTTTAAAGTGTTCACACACACACACACACACACACACTCATACTGACCCTTGACAGAGGCGGAGAAGCAGAAAGCATCATAGTGGTAGAGGTGGCGATGCCGTTGTCCGTAGTTGCGCAATCCAGGCGCTAAGTCCACGCCCCCACAGCCGTCACGGGGGACTGTGATTGGATACTGCACTGTGCCGTCAGCCAACCAACCAGCGTTACACCAGTCCAGCCCCTCCTCCCACGCTTTGAAGAGCTGCTCAAATGTAGCCAGAGTGGCATCCTGATCCTGGCATACTTGTTGGGCCCCAAAGAAGTTAAAATGGTAGCGTCCTTTCTGAGAGTAGTAGGGGAACACCACACCTATATAGGGAAGAGAAGTGTAGTTTGTTCTGCTATTATGGCCATAAACAGCAATATTGAATGCAGGCGACCTGGTGGTTAGAGAGACTGCCCCATTAACAAAGGCTCACTTCAAAGGAGAGATACATTTGATTTTCTGTCTTCCGTCAAATAAGGTATGATGAATATGCTAAGGCACAAGCCTTAATGGTAGATTTTGGCATTTACCAGTTCAAACACTGAAAGTGTAGTGTCAAAAGGTGCATTAATATATTTATTAATATCGGCCACTATAGTGCAGGAGAACTCTGTAATGCTAACGTGTTCCACATCTAACAGGAACAAAGCAGCATTATCATGCCATTGTTGTGTGTCTGGCCACCTGATGAATGTTAATCCAGTTTTCGCTCTCAGTTTATGTCTGTTTAGGTCTCTGACAACTCCTGAGAAAAACATTTGGCTCTTTTAGCTGCTATACTCTGTTTACCAGTTAGTCGCTAACTTTGTCCGGTGCTGGGCAGGTAGTGTGCACTGGGTTTATCAGATCTTTTGTGCAGAAAACAGCTGCCTGCTGGGAACACGGTTGATGTGGTGAGATTGAACATGTTCCGTAACAGCCAACTAAAAGTGGCTAAAAAAGCGCTGCAGGGCTGGCTGATAACATTCTTGGGGTTCATGACTTTCACATTACACATAGGCGTTTGACTCAATGTTAATAAAGCAGCTGTAGCTTTAAAAGGAAAATCCACATCAAGTGAATTGGTAAGGAAAACTGCTGCTGCGCTGCTCTGTGTTAAAGCATTTTGTATTTCTGTCAATTATATTACAGCAGGTGTTTTCATTTAGCTATTGTGATGCCACTGATTATGGCATGTCCAGAAGAGCAACATGCCTTACTTTCAACCCACATAGCGTGGCAAAACAGGACTTTCCGGCCCAATTTGATTTAAAGTGTATTTACCAAATTGGTAGTTTCAAGTGCTCATCCAAGGCTGTATTAACAAACAGGCAAAGTAGGCAACTGCACCTTGGCTTCAGACTCTTAGGGGCCCCGAATGCCCCCTATTCATTGTGTCTCATTTGGTTTTTGTTAATTTGATTAATTGATCATTTGTTTGGTAATATGCACTACTAAAGCAGAACTGAAATGAATAGGGCTTTCAGGGCCCTGCATTATTACCTTGCAGAGGGGTCCTGTGCCAAAATGTACATGGTGCGTAAACCTAAATAAATTTGTGTATAAACAAATTACCACAAACAAGTGGTCACTAGGGGCCCACTAAACATGTATCATAAAAACTGGATAAGACACTCCAAGATGGCAACCATTCATCTGGAATGAAAATTGCACCTTGTGCATAAGCCTAAGACGTTTTGCTGCGTTCTGGTTTGCTTCCGCGCTGTGCGGCCCACTGCACATGTGCATTAGTGTTTCTCTCTCTCAAGCTCCATCTGGCACATGGACATTGGGAAGAAATTGCACATATAAAAATACCTTTTCTAGGCTAGCCTTTCTGTATCACAAACATAAAACATCCATGGTTTAAAAACCATGGGGAAAATGGTTTTTGGGCCATAGCGGATTTATTTTTATTTTTATTTTTGTTGTTGCTGGCCACCAAGGATGAGTGGTGGCGGTGTATCAAGCTCTATAGATTTTTGCTCCAAGGTGTCCTAGTGGATTGATCCAGCGAGGCTTTTATCTGCTTCATGTGCTTTATACTGTATATATTCCAGGAGGAAGCAGTTTCATCAGGTCCCATTCTGAACCAGCCAACACTTGCCGCATTGTATGTAAACATGAAAGTAAAAGATGTAAGTAAAAAAAAAAAATGCTCTGCAGCACCATCACAAGACTTTGACATCTCTGGCTGCTTCTGCACTGACTCGTGAGTTGAGTGTCCTAGATTTCCAAACCCTCTTTTTAGGTCCTCACATAACATCACGCCCTTATCAATACACTTCACCTCTGACACACACACACACGCGCGCGCGCTCACCCCGCAGCTCCAGCTCCACCGTCACACTCTCGTCCTCCAGGCCGTCAATCACCTCACAGCGGTATCTGCCCGTGTCGTTGAGTTGCAGCTCATTGATTACCAGAGACATGTCCCCTGGCGCTGAACGTCGCAGGCGCACGCGGCCCCGGAAGCTGCCGTAGCTGCGGTGACGGTTGCCCATGGCGACCATAACCTCGGTTTCCATTGCGGAGGCTGCAGGTGAAACAGGCGCACTCATGGCGTTGGCCGGCAACCAGGACCATTTGACCCGGGTCCTGCGTGGTGCGGCCGGTTCAGGCTCGTAGTGGTAGTGACAGGGAAGGGTGACAGTGCTCCCCCTGGTGGCCGACACTGCAGGCTGCAGGGATTCCACGTGGAGACGAACCCCGTTGAAATAGACTGGAAAGGACACAAGCACCAGAAATACAACGTGTGTATTGATGCGACTATTTCCAAAGATGATTTAATCTCCCTGGTGTGCCTTTAACCCCTGCTGTGTGGAAAGGTAGTGAACTGGTCCGGTAATGGAGTACTTGCATGGGATTGGATTTGCGTGTTTGGTCATAAATCTTTATTTATGGATTAATCCATCCCACAATTTTATTTTTTTTTACAATTTTTTGAAAATTGTAGATTAAACTACTCAAACATATATGAAGTAGTTGAACTTAGTTCAACCTTAAAGCATCTACATCAGTAAATGCAACATACACATTAATGCAGCAGTAATATTAATCCAAAAACACCAAATATAGTAGATAGGGGGTAACAGTCAAACACGGACAGGGACCATTTTTCTTCATAATAACTACTTTTAATTTAGACACTATAAATGTTTCTGATAAAACTTACATACTTTTACTTGCAGTATTTTCACAGTGTGATTTTGCTACTTCTCTGAAGTAAAGGATCTGAATACATCTTCCGCCACTTCTTCTCCCTATCCAGGTGTTATGATGCAACACAAATAAAGCTTGTAGCTTGTAGCAAACACACACAAACTTGCAAGGTTCTCCCTGTCTCACACACACACACACACACACACACACACACACACACACACAGAGGACCTACTCTCTCCGTTTCCGTTGCCGTTGCTGATGTCCTGGTAGTGAAAGCCATTGTTGTACCCGGGGATCCTGCCCTGGCCGCCGGGCACTAGCAGGTACAAGCAGGCGGCCAGCAGGGGGCGCAGTAGACTGAGCATGATGCTGTCCTCTGCTGAACCAAGGATCAGAATAAACACACTGCTCTTTATTCTATTCAGCTGTCCTAAATACCAGGAGGAGGACGCCGTGACTGGAGACGGAAATGTTTGGATAAAAGCCACAATTAAATTTAAGCTCAACACTGTTTGTCACAGCGACTGGAAGTAGTAAAGAAAATGTGTGCATTCCCAAAGTAACTGCCATACCTCCAATAACTCCAGTATGGTTCAGTAAGGATGCGAGGTTAGGATAAGAAGTGATGATAATCCAATTTCACAATTAGAAAAAGCTTTTTTTTTTTTAAATCCTGTTTTTTATTCTAAATGTGAATCGTCATTGGATAAAGACATGAGTACTTTTTTAAAGTTTGTTTTCTTTTTTTTTTTGGGGGGGGGGGGGGCTGTTCATAGTTCTACACATTCCTTCATGTTAAATTAAACTAACCTTTTCACGGCCAAACTGTATGAAAATATTTTTTTAAAATTAAGTGCACTGTGATGACTTAGCCTATGATAGGCTACAGTAGAAACAGAAGAGACTTTCCTCACCTCTCAGTCATTAGACAGTTAGACAGTGGACGTTTAATATATTTTCTTCGCAGTTTCCTCTTCCCCTTCTCTCCCCTTCAAAGTATTCAACCCCTGAATGTTTCAATAAAGCTATGATTAAAATAATGATGTCTTTCTAACGCGTTTGCTGCATTATGACGTAGGCTATATGACACGCATTTCAAGAAAAGTATTAACGTTAGCTCTCTGTTTCCCCGAATCAATCATTACCATCGCTCTAAAAATTCAGTCGCACAGCCTGCTTGAAACATAAAATAAGCGAACCGTCTCCGGTTTAAACCTTTACTTGTGCGCGTCCCGTCACGGGGTAAAAAAAACAAACAAACAAAAAAAAACCCTCTAAAGTCGTAAAAGCTCACTCACAGATAAGCCAGTTGTTCGCCCAGCGTGTCTCCTTCAGCTCATCGCCTCCTCATCCTCTGCTGCCTCTCTGCGGACCGTCCTGACACTCAGAGGAGCGCGCGGTGACGTCACGGGACGAGGCATCCCCTTTGAAGTGAAACGGAGCTCCAGCAGTGACCTCATCGTGCACGAGCCCATCCGACAGCGGTGACAATACCAATAGGCCTATTCATCACTAATCATTCATTCATAACTAATGCCAATACCTGTAGGCTACTTACACTAATAATAAACATGATAATGGGCGGTGGTGGAAATGAACTAAGTACATGTAGGCTACTCCAGTAAGTCTAAATTTGAGGAACTTTTACTTGACTATTTCCATTTTATGCCACCTTATACTTCTACTCCATTTCAGAGGGTAACATTGTACTTTTCACGCCAATATGTTATTTGACAGCTGTGGTTACTGGTTACTTTTCAGATTCAATTTTGAGATAGACAAAACATTTAATAAAGCCTTAAAAACAATGCATTGTTAAATAATTAAAGAGGGGATTTCTAACTTTTTTGGAATGTGACAGTGACCTGACCTCTTGGCCTCTACATGCAAGACAATGTGGCCTCATGGGATGCCTCTATAGTGGAAAGTGCTCTCCTGGTGCCCCTGTTCTTTTTAGATGTACACCCTCTTCAAAAATAGCTTTGCGGCTGCATGATTCTACCTCATTTTCATTCCTGTTTGGAGCCAAGAAACGCATCCAGACAGTTTTTAGAATCGTTAGCATGTAGAAGTTAAACGTATCTTTAGAAAGAAAAAAAAAAGTAAAAAAAACAGTTTGGGTGTGTTTATTGGTTCCAAATTACGGTTCACCATAAATAAATCACGACTTTCTACACCACATGCAACTGGTGCCCCTGCCCCTCAGACGACCCGATGGTTCCCCCTTAGGGCCTCTTGTCACGTTTCAGGTGTCTATAATAGAGTGATTTCCTCTCTAAACTTCTCAGATGGTTTCATTTGAATATAATATAAAGTCCCAAAGAGGTCACATTATCCAATATTTCAAAACAAAGCAAAAATAGAGAAATATAAAAAATAATTAATATAATTTGTACCTCAGAAATTTTTTATTTCTTCTTTTCTCCCCCATTAATCATCTCACGACCTTTTGGATTTCTCTCGTTGCCCTTTGGAGGGGTCCGACCCCTAGGTTGGGAACCACTGGACTAACTGTATATTAAGTAGTTCAAACTTGCTCCACCTCAACCAGCTACTGCATTAAAACACTGCTTACACATTTAAGCAGAACAAATACTTTTACTTTGATACTTTAAGTACATTTGGCTGATAGTACTTCTGAACTTTTACTTAAGTAGGTTTTTGAATGCAGGACCAGTTTTTGTGTACTGGTGTACTGGTACACTGGTACTTTTACTTAAGTAAAGGAACTGAATACTTCTTCTACCACTGGCAGTAAATATGATACCAACACTTACTTATCTATACTGTAGTAATATTACCTAGGGATAATATTTTCGGCAACATAACACTACTGCCATTACCAGTAAATGTAAGAATATGAAGTACAGCTTCACTTGTGAAAGTGGCCTATATCTAACTCATACTTTAAGTCAGATTTATTTGAAGTGTGACATTTAATCATAGAATATTCCATCAAATAGATAATGAGCTCTACCGTTCTAAACTAAAGCGAGATTTAAGAACCCTGAGCATGTAGGCATCAATAGATAACTGCAGCAATAGTAAGATATAATTGGTTTAAACATTACTGTTCAATTGTATATCATCTTCCGATTACAACAGGACTTAGTTAGCAGCAGGGTACCAATATTTATACAGTTACAGTATATTTGAACAGCGGTTTGAATGTCAGCTTGTAGTGATCTTAACATTACTTGTCAAACTAATCTACTGTGTCTTAATTGAGACAAATGAGAAGATAAAAAGGTAAAAAAAAATCTGTTATTGTAAAACAGTTTTTTTATGTAGCCCCCCCCATCAAATTTAAAGAAAAGAGAAGAAAAGGCAAGAAAAACATCTTCTATTACTATGACATGTCACCAACTAATACAAACTCTTCAAAAACTACTGAAATAAAAACTAATATTGAACATCTAAATGTGAGTATCAAATTAAAGAATATTACTAAAAGTGACCGTATCCTTTTCCAATATGACAACTCATGCCACTAAAAATGTGGTCGAACCCTTTCTTCAATCAGAATAGGCAGGTTTGGATGTGTAAGAAGACAAAAGCAGCTAAATCTGTCCAGCATATTGTTTATCCAAAATGCAACTATAAAGCTTATTAAACGTGCTGTAGCTTCATGTAAACAATAATACCGTGGCAATTTTGGTAGCTTAAAGTCCATTTAACAGCAGAGGAAAAACCCCATTAACATTTAGCAATGGAGGTGTATTTTACTGCCTTTTCTCTGGATGACGAATGACCCGACTGACCCTGGCGTTTTAAAATATAAATGAGGGACTTCATCGAAGAACACTTGTATTTGTCATTTTAAGCTCTGGATAGAAACTTAAATTTTAGTCCATAAAACGTTAAATGTTGTGCATGTGATGGAGAAACTCTGTAACCAAGAAAAACTGCATGTTTTATTCGTTACAAATAACTGAGATTTATGGCAGGTTTTTTGCAAAACAATGTCAAGCGTTAAATGTAAAAGCGATTCAGTCTGTTGAAAGCATTGTCAAAGGCTGGTATGTTGAGGCTGACAGAGCATATTCCATGCCCCTGTTTTGCCATGGCCTCAAGTAACACAGCCAATATTGCCACATGAACTCATATTTCAGTCATTAGCTGAAATAATAGTAGCCGTGGTGGAAAACAAGAGCAATTTCAGTTCTCCGCTGGGGCCTGAGAGAATGTGCTGCTGCTGTGCCGCCGCCCGCAAATCTGACTGAAGGTTGGTTATCACAGTGCAGATGGAAGCTGCCCTCCTGACACTGGCACATGGATAAAAATATCTAGTACAGCTTTAGGATTCTCGGACACAACACTGCCATCCCCCAGAAAAGTCACAAAGTCTCCCAAACTAAAAGTCTTGAGCCCCTGAGTCCTGCACGCAATGCTTTCCTCTGTGGTTAGCCCTCTGCAGCCACTGATGTTTTTCTAGTGATTTGACTGACACCCAGCCGACAAAACAAAAACCCAAGTCCACCACTATTTCTTTAGAGGGGGTTGTGATGGGAGATTTGGGGATGTTGAGGAAAAAGCTGCTCTGGGCTCCTGGAAGACAACCAGGATGTTGTGGTCAGTAATCAAGGAGGGTCAGTGTACATACTGATCATGCAATTTGTTTATTTACCACATTCCCATATTTCTGCCATCATACTCTTCCTTTTCTCAAACATAAAAGTTGCATTACACCAAATACTATTGCCAGTGTAACAATACAGCCACGCTAGCGGCTCTGTGAGGCTGTGCACAGGCACAGTGGTGTACTGAGCTAGATGCTACAACAACATTGTAACATGCTCACATTGACAATGCTAACATGCTGATGTTTAGCAGGTCTAATGTTTAGTGTGTCAGCATGCTAACATTTGCTAATTGGCACTAAACACAAAGTACAGTTCCTTCTGGTGGCAATGTCGTTAGCGTTGCAGGCATTTGGTTATACATCAACTTGTTGGAGAAGTTGTCATTTTGACCTGATGACGGTGCTAGATGGAAATTTAAGTGGTTACCACAGTGAACTCATCCTGAGGGGAACATGAACGTGTGTACCAAACTTCATAGAAATCCATGCAATAGCTGTGAAAGCGATAAAGTAGTGAAGGAGCACAACCCTTCATCAAAGCTGAACAAGTATGTGACTTTCTGTAACACTCAAAAGACATTTGAACTTCAGTTTGAGTTTGTGTGACGTTGCAAACAGTCGAGCTAATTTAGTGTCACAGTCACGGCTAAATAACGATAATCATCTACAATCCCAGATCCGGATCACCACCGACATCTTATCAGTTGCGGCTTGCCCAAAGCAGAACTCCTCATGCCAGTTAACCCTCAGTACCCATCCTGCTGTGCTCCTCCTCCTCCTCATTTTTACTTTCTTTTTCTTCCTATCCACAAACCCACAACTACTGTCCATATATCCAGCCCGACGAAGAAGCTGCAACTCCTCCTCCCACTACTACAGCACATAGCAATTCTATTGTGTTCTTCCCCAAAAAAACGTACACTGTGTCAACATTCAGATGAGGATGTGATGATTCATGTTACATTCACATGATTTGACACGGTCATGAAATGAAAGCATCATTTTCACATTTGTCACAAAATGAGGTTTAAGTTTGCTCAATGAAACCATCACTGGTTAAGGTTTGGTTAAAGGTTTGTAATATTTGGAGCTTTACTCGTCATTGACGCTGAATAGCATGAATTACAGCTTTGTTTTCGGTAAAGCTGTCACGCTCACTCCTTCTCTCTCCGCTTCCCTGCACCATCTTCATTACCATCTAAAATATGTGCTTCGAAAGTAAATATCGGATGGGTTCAAAAAGGGGCTTGCTTCCTTTCCTTGGATTTCCTTTTTAGCCACACCGCTAGTGTTGTTCTAGGGCTGGAAATGCTGGTCGCTCGGTCCACCACTTTGGTCCAGACTGAAATATTTCAACAACTATGGGTTGCCAAGAAATTGTGTACAGTAAATAAGAGTTCCAAGAGGATGAATCCTCCCTGACTTTTCATCTAACGCCACGGTGAGGTTGACATTTGTGGTTTTTTAGTGAAAATGTGTCCACAACTATAAAACACATTGTCACGTAATATGGTAAAAAACATTCACGGTGCAGAGAGGATGAATCCTTGTGACTTTGCTGATCCTGTGACAACTAATGCCATCAGCAAGTCAAAGTTTGCACTTATTCAGTGAAATGTCTCAATGTCCACTTGCATAAGATTGCGTACAGATGCACATGGTGCCCAGAGGACGAATCTTGCGGACTTTGGTGATGCCTTTACTTTTCATCAAGTGCCCTGATCTAATGCCACCATGAGGTTGACATTTTTGTTTTTTAGCAAAATGTCTCTACAACTATTGAATGGATTGCCATAAAATCTGGCACAGCAAATCACTTTCCCCTCGAGATGAATTGTAATGACTTTGGTGACCCCCTGACTTTGCATCTAACGCTGTCATCAGGTCCAAATTGAAATTTGTCCAATGCTTTGGTTTATGACCAAATACCTGCAACAACAATGACGTACCATTTAGCCTCAGCTGTACTTTCTAATACGCAAATGTTAGCAATGCTAATATTTGCAATTAAGGTGGAGAACATGTTAAACATTATGCCTGCTAAACATCAGCATGTTAGCATTGTCACAGATTACCCGTAAAACCTGGTGTCTCTGAGTAACCTGGTTACTTCAGTCCATGCAAACACACATACTGTGAGAATGTTAGCATTCTGATATTAGCATTTAGCTCATTCCAAAGTTACTTTCAAAGTTTAAAGAAGTGCGTTATTTTCTCAATAAGGTCTAAAGTGTTTGGCTGTTATGAAAAAACAAGACAAAATGCAACCATGCAGACCAGAAGCTAATAAAGCTTGATTTATGGATTTCAGTGCAGCAGTGAAGTTGCTTTATTCCCAAATTAAATTAAACTTAATAGAATTTTAAGAGGCAGCAATTAGTGATAAATATCTCCTAAACGCTGAAACCTCCCCTGTGTTTATTACTGGTCACAGCCCCCGCTCTCAGCCAGTGTGGCAGCCGTTTCCCCTCCCTGCGTGTTGCTAAGCCATTATCTCCCTCTCTGTTTGAAGAGACCAGACCGGTGCTCTTCTCAAAGCCCCAGATGAAAGGTTTTGGCCTGGGGCCCCAAATACCAGCAGCCCCTGTGAACTGCTGGGTGACTGTGGCGTTGGAGGGGTGTAATTTCTGCAAGGCAGCAAACATTCAGGCCCAGATATGCGAGCTGAGCATGGACCTGGAGCCCAGAGAAACGACATGAAAGAGGAAGAGATGACTGTGCGTGTTTATGTTTGTGTAGTTTGACTGAAGAGCCAGGCAAATGCGCTGTCATTAGCGGAGACTCCTCATACTAAGGATGGTTAGTCACAAAAGGTGTGTGTGTGTGTGTGTGTGTGTGAGTGCCTGAGTGAGAGAGAGTGTGGCTGAAATGATGAGAGGGGAAGGCTTCAATAAAAGACCAACATGAGAGTGAACTGCAGGGCTCAGAGTGACAGTTTCCAGCTTGATTAAAAGATAGAGCGTAAAATGAGCTGTAATAACAAATAAACATTACAATTTCCCATCTTTTTGTTACTCACTGATGTAAGTTTAGCACCAACTAAACATGTAAAATGCCAAAAAAAGGAGTATAGCTATGATCAACACTATGTAAAAACCCTTTATCACCAGACAAATCAACAGCTTCTAACATTTACTCGAGCAGAAATAACATAGGATTTCCTCTCTTTTAGATGACGGCCCCTGAGATGATGTCTGTTTTGGAACCTACCTGATCTAAAATAGCAGTTGTTTTCCAGGAGTGGAGCCTTCCTGTTCAAACCCGCAGCGGTGCCTCCAGTTTCCTTCCTCCTATGGCCCAACACCTCGGTCCGTCCCTGGCCAGCTGTCATACCAGAAAGCCAAACACAGGGAAGCCCGGCACAGAGCCGACGGAGGTGCAGTCAGTCAGATTAAATTCCTCATATTTTCCCAACACTTTAATCTTGAGTAATAAAAAGGTGCTTCTGGTAATAATGTGTTAGTCTCACAAGACAGTTTTCATTGTCCTTAATGCCCCCCCCCCCCCATTGTACAGACTACTTACATAATTAAACGTCTTGTAGTTCTTTAGACCTCTGACACTGGAACGCAATGTTTTTTTCAATTGTATTTATAGACGTATCTGTTTCTCATCAGGTGTAGCAAAACTATAACAGAACTATATCTTAAAATGCTATAAAATATAATTTTAGGATGTTGCTTGCTCAATATTTCAAATAATAGCTGATGAAATCCCCTACAGCCTTTAGTTTTGTCAGCAAAAAAAGAATAGTTAGTGACTTCAAGAATAATCCAATGATATTTATCGGAGTGTTTACGGTAAAGGTACTAGTGACATTTTTCAAATGACAACTTCACTGAAAAATGTGGTTGGAAGCTGCCAAAAGAACAATTAAGTTGGAACTTGTATGCATTTTTTTTATTTATTTTTATTATTATTTTGTGTCAAGCTGCTGTTTCCATGGTGCACACTCTCTTTTTCAGTGGTGGAAGAAGTACTCAGAGCTTTTACTAAGTAAAAGTACCAATACCACAGTGTTGAAATACTCATTCAAAATCTTACTAAAAGCACATCAGTATTGGTATCAAATTATACTTAAAGTAAAGTACTCATTATGCAGAAAAGGGCCATTTCAGAATAGTATATATTATATCACTGGATTATAATTAGTGAGGCATTAATGTATAAGCATCACTGATGTTGCAGCTGGTGAAGGTGGAGCTCATTTGAACTACTTTACATAGTGCCCGGTAGCTTAATCTATTATAACCGATCATATTTTTTTTGTTGATTTATATTTGTAATACTAATAATAATCTGATCTGCAAAGTACTAATGTTGTCAAATAAATGTACAATATGGGCTTCCAAAACGGCGTGGAGTAGGAGTATAAAGTAGCATAAAATGGAAATAGAATAAAGTAGAATACCTCAAAATTGCACTTAAGTACATTAGTTGAGTAAAAGGTCCTATCTACCATTGCTCATTTTAGGAAGCAACGGAAAGAGAGAGTTATTCTACGAGGATTATTTTGTGTTCCATAATTTAAACAGAATATGGCTACATACAGGAAGCATCCAGAATTCATAAAAACAATAATTCCATATTGGTGATGTACAATTGGCACACGATGGGAATCCAACCATTAAAAATGTAATGAGTGTAAATAAAAAGGAGCAGTGTATCAGCTGAATTCTGGACCAGTAAGAATTGCCCTCCTTGAGCTGTGCAGAGAAAGGACGAGAGCGGGAAGACAAGATGGAGATTTGGAGGGGACAGAGGAGAAGACTGTCATTAGGTTTTCAACACTGAGTGCCAGCAACTCCAGAAGAAAAACAGCTGGTATGTTGAAGCTGGTGGTAACTAGATGAGATCATCTGACAACTGTTGTCTTACATGATAATTACTAATTGGGCACAAAAAGTGATGTAATCTGGTGATACAACAGCCCTTTTCCTCAAATATTACTGCTGTGCTGAAACACTGAACAAACATTAATCCACCCGAAACTTAAAAAGAGGTTCCTCCATAATTTAACCTTCACAATGTCACAGTATGAATGTATTTTCTTATGATTGTGTGGTTCAAACCTTACAAAGGGATTTCACCACTTTACTGTGACCTTCAAAAGACTGTAATGAGACTGAGAAGGGGACGTGGCCTCCTCGGGTGAAGATACCTTTGGAAGATCGTATAGTGGCATAAAGAGATTAGGCCCCTGGGGTGCTTAAATGCTAAACAGGCAAAACGACCCTCAGAGCTTTTGCTCTTTTGATCTTCCACCTTTTTAAATGTAAAATAGCTCCAATTAATTCAGCAATATGCTTAATAATATAACCTATATATTCCATCCAGTGATGTACTGTACATAGAGGCAGAGACTACTGGTGTGCTATCCAAACCATTTAGAGTCGATTAAAAATGTCTTTTTATTTAATTATTTATTTATTCTTCATTTAAAGATACAAAGGCCAAACATAAAGCAATCCTCGTAGAAACACAATACTGGAATAAAAACAAAACAAAAAAAGCCTTCAAATCCAGTCAAAATTCTATGAGGTCAACAGTGAGGATAGCAAGAAATGAACTCAAAAGACCATAAAAACACATCCAAGTCATCAATTTGTTTTGATCAACCATAGAAAACCTGAACACTGGGGGAAACAAGATATGTACAACACTCTAAATGTTGATGATCACCTAGAGAAAAAAAATGAAACTGTCTAATAAATGTTAAACAAATAACATAAAATCGGTTGAACTTAAACTGAGTAACACTAGTCAATTAAAATGCATGCAGACGTTGATAACGAGCGTGACTGTTTTATGGAATCGTCTGCAACAATACTAAATGTTGTTCAGTGTTTGACACCAACATCCATCCTCGGCCTCTCAGTGGCACTGCTATCCCCTCATGCATTTTTAAAGGATCTTGAATTAATATTCATTGTTATCTAAACTAACACAGTATAATATTGCACAAGCCCATAATTCATAATTCATGGGGTGGAAAGGTTTAGAATACTGTGACGGGGGCGGCAGAAGCTGATGATATGGCAGAGTCGCGTCACATGTCCAGTGGAACCGTAAAAATCTGTTTTAATTTGGTTTCTCTCTTACAGTCTTATCAGCGAGGCCTCAGCTTTCAACTGGAGGCAAAATGTTGGACCCTAAATAGATGGTCTGTAGCAAACATGAACATCTACTAATACAGACAGATCTCAGTACTCACATATTAACACTAAACAACTGAAAGGATTCCCCTAGACGTTCAAAGCTCAGTTTAAACCAACAAAGAAACTGAACTATATGTTCTTTTTTATTTTATTTACTTCTACATGTAGGTATGAATATGTTCACTGTTTGTTCTTCAACGCACACTACTGTTTTTTTGTTTTTGGATATTTCAAATGTCAAAAACACAAACATCAAAAGTGCCATAAAAAAGTTAAACTGTGTGAACACATCTAGAAGCACAGCCGAGTGAGTGAATTAGTAGTTTCAGTAGCATTTACTGTACATTAGGACCTGAGATGATAACATCCATCATAAAGTTTTAAATTTCAGCCTCTACACTATTGTTAATCTCTCCGTTTATGATGTTAGTGATAAACGTAATTCTTGGATTATACTGTCATTCTAGCAAAACACTATCGTGATCTTTAATACACTGATAGCTGTCTATCATTCCAAGAGTCCTGTCAGCAATAAAAAAATTTAAAATTTCAAAAAAAGACCTGAAGTGGTTCTGAGAATCACAGACGTGCTTCTTTCCAGAATCATTCCACTTCAAACAGCCTGTTAAAGATGAGACTAATCAAATATCAACTGACCATCAACATGACTTTTTTCTTCTTCTTCTTTTTTTTTTTTTTTAAATAAACCAAACTTGATACACGTGTGCTGTAGCAGCCAATAACATATGAATCCTGGAAAAACTGAGACATTTAAAAAAAAAAAAAAAAAAAGGAAAAGGTGAAATAATTTGCTGAATGAATAATATTCTTCTGTAAGGTGTCCTTTTTCTAGTTGAACATGTCAAAACGTGTAAATTTAAGTAGTCTATTATTAATTTCCTCAAGAGCAATAAAGTGTCTCTTCTTTCACTCAAGAATGATCTCAAACTCCTTTTGTCTTTTGTTTGACATCCTGTCTGTCAATGAGGGTGTCGCCTCTGGCATTGAGATCACATCTCTTTGGCTGCTTAACTGACTGACTGATGGTCCACTGACTGATTATGTTCCACGATGACAGAGATTTAATGTGTTTGATTAACCTTTTGTTCTGTGCGTATCTGCGTCAGTACGCCATATACTATATTCTTTAAATAAACCCACGGAAACGAAAATCTGAGAATGCGTTGGCACAAGATCAGCTGATGACTTTACACTTATTTGGCCTGAAGCCTCAAAATGAGGCTGTGGTCTCACACAGAAATAGATAGAAATTGGTAAAAAGTTGGACATGCTTTCGTAAATATTTTCAGGAAAAACGAGGAGTTGTGTAAATAGTGGGACGTTTGCGCTTCTGTTATTGGCTGCTACACGTATATATTTTACAAGAGTGAATACTATGTTTACACCTTGGATGTTAAAAGTAAAGCAGTTCAAACAAATGCACTGTAGGAAACATGAACTGAGTATTTTACTGCCCAAACCACTTCAGAGAAAAACTAACAATACTTAAGAACACGCAGTAGGAAACCTTGAGATTCTGAGTTTCTTGTTTTTGCTCAAAAAAACCAAAAATATAGCAAATTTGCTTGTAAATTGGTTTTAAACTATTTGGTATTATTTGCTAGTTTTTCCCACTAAAGAGCAACAAGGATGTTTCTTACCAGATTTAAAAGGTTACTTGCCAATATATTAGTAGGATTTTGGGATGTGTAGATTCACTTTTTGGTAAAGAAAAATAATCAACCATAAGTGTCAATGTATCCTCTGAAGATAATATGTATATATATATTTATAGTGCGTGTGTCTTGAGGAGGGCTGAAGTGTTTGGTTATGGGACGTGTGCAAGAGCTTATGTACATCACCAGCCGTGGGTCTTGGAGGTTCAATGTCCCAGGTAGAACTGATCTAGGATCAGAGTCTAGGCAGCACCAACTGATACAGCAGCAGTCCTGTTATCCCTGACCTCTGACACAGGGATGAGGAAGTCACCACCTTTGATTTAGCTGGTAGGTGGGATAAAAATCGGACCCCAGCTCTGCTCAGGAACAAAGAAAATATACAGTTGTTTCTTGAAATGATCACAGATTTGGTTCAGGTGGAAAAGATGCATGATCAATTCAGGAAATGAACAAAGAGGGGACACTGTAAACTAATCTCAATCAGGGCCCTGGTAACAGTGGGTAGGGGTAACATCTCCCACCTCCCAAGGTTGGGGTGGTGGTTTGCTACTCTGGTGTTTGCTGCCCCCTAGGGCTGAGAGCAAGGCAGTGCAGGTGTGGCTCAGGAGTGGAGAAGGGAGGGAGGGAAGAGGAGGAGGAGGGGGTAGAGAAAGGAGAAGGAGGCGGGCAGGTGCAGGGCGGCTACTCGTCACAGCCCAGAAGCTCCATTCGCAGGGTGATGCGCTCGTGCCACTCCCACGGCAGGATGCGGACATATCGGCCGTAGAACGGGGGCTCAAAGATGTTCTTTTTGTGAACGTTGTTGTCGCTGTTACCTGGGAAGATCTGGACAGAGATCAAAATAACACAGATCATGCTGCTGTTAGCCTTAACAATACAGAGAAAACATTTTTTATGCTGCTTGTTTCCTTAACGACTAAAAATATTGGGAGTGTAAGCCAATTCGCCCAGTGGACAGCTTGTCGTTTTGTCGTATTGTGTGTAATGAGGTTTTTTTAAAACATTATTTTTCATGATTATAGCACACTTAAAAACAACATGGCATAAAACCAACTGCTGTCCCAGCTAAAAACTTTATTATTTCCTGTGGCTGTCAGATGACTAACAATAAGCAGGGTGTAACAATGAGCCTAGATATACTGTGTGAAAATGCTGTCTGGCACTCAGGCACAATGAAATAGGAATAAAAGCCAGTGAAGGTGTCATATTTACTGAGGAAAAGCAGAAAGTCACCAAATTAACTAAACACAGACACCAGAATAAATTATGTAAAATGAACCTTGACAATTAGTAAGAACTCATAAACAAACTCAAACATTATCTTATAAAAGACAGATTCAAATCATAAACTGAACTTCAGATTGTGAATGTTTCATAGATTAAGTCAGAGGAAACTGTCATTGTTCCGCAGCCATGATTTAATGACCTCATTTGGCTGTACTTTGGTGCACATCTGGCAGGTGAATAGATTTTTGGATGCATTATGAATGAGTGCATACAGAAAACTAATCAAACCCAGTGTCAACATAATTGGTCCCAGGTGTGTAGACGAGTATGTCAGATACAAGCTTAAGCTGTTTTATACTTTCCTTTGAAACCACACAAATAAACAACAATGAAAAAGAACGTATTCTTTACGTTTTCCAGAAAACCTAAAATCCATGTTCTTACTTCTATATCAATGATTATTATTATTTTTAGTACATATTTTTTATCTTATGGTGTATTTTCCCATCAGATGTATTATTGTTTGTTCATATATCTAAATAATCTATTTTACTTGTTTTGAATGCACCGCAGACATGTATTTCAAATATGTTCTTAAAGCTATGGGTTTTTAAGCTGCTATTTCTCTCTCTTCTTTTGAAATTTACAGTTTAATTCCTTATGCTGTAGTTTTGTTTTGTATTTCCACAGGGATCAATTCAGTTAGATTTTTTAAGGTTGTTTATTCAACATTTGTGAGCATGTTTCTGGCCACAGCTGGACTGACCTTGTCGTCCCTTGTGGTCTCATCCTTCACGATGGTCCAGGACTGTCCATCATCACTGTGAGCCACTTTGAAGGCTGTGACAAATTGGACAGAGCCAAAGTCTTTGGCTCCCTGTGTGATGATTCCTGTGATCTTCTTGGGAGACTGCAGGTCCACCTGAGGACATAGAAACAGCTTCACTTTGCAAACGCAGCAAAGAGCACGCTAAAAAAACAAAAAAATATGCAGCTCCGTCATGTCCTCCTCTCCTACCTGCAGCCACTCAGATTGGTTGTTGGTGGCGGCGGTCCAGGCATTGGTCTTGCCCTGTTTGTCCAGCCGGGCATAGTGAGGGTGCCAGGTGAAGGCCTCAATGCCCCAGGTGCGGAAGGTGCTGGAGGCTGTGATCTGGCGGTTAGACACCAACCGTGACTTCATGCCCATCGGCTCTGAACAACCTGAAGTGTTGGAATACACTGTGGAGGTGAGACCAGGCAGAGACGGAGGAAGAGACAGAAAAAAGAGGAAGGGAAAGAAAGAGAAAGAAAGTATGATAGACAGGGGACGGACAGGAAGCGGCCCAGGCCAGCCAGTGATGTGAAGCACCAAACAGACACCCAGAGATGATGAGTGATGTGGAGGATGAGAGCAGCAGATGCAGTGGACAGAGATATGGCGAACAGGTGAACATGAAGCCATAAATGAGCAGCTTTAGGATCAGCTGAGCTCAGATGGTGGATTCTAATAGTGCTCTGAAACTATTTTTTTCTACCATCTGTGAGTTTGATCACGCCCACATTATTTATACAGTTAGGTTATACAGTGATCCTCCACTTGTTTGCACTTAACAGTATTTTCATACCTTCTGTATCACTTCACATGGGCAGTATAAGCAGAATGCCAATCCTAAAGTAGAAACAAACTTGTGGAACTCATTGTACAAGCTATAAAAGATGTAACAGACTTTTAATGAGTGTGGGTTAGTAAAGCAGTTGGGCATGCAGTTTAGATGAACAAGAGTCAAAGATGCATGAAAGACGTTCTAAATTTCAGCTGTATTGTTGCTGTTCAGCATCATGTAGCTGCTTATGAAACAGCCTGTCTCATTTTCATAGCATAATTTTACAAGAATCAGTTGATTTACTCAAGGGAGTGGAATCAATCCAGGTATTTTGAATTAAAGCGAATGTACTTTTAGAGGTGAAAACGTGTTGCTCATGCATGCGGTCTGTGATCTCATGGCAGACTGACAGGTGATCCCAAAACAAAACAAGCTACAAATATAGCAATTCTGTAACCATGCACAAACTGGGAAGCACAACTGATGGGAGAAGAACAGACACTGATCTGATAAATGAGACAACCATCAAGAGAGACGAATATTCAACAATGTAATGAGGCCGGGGAGTTCCAAAGAACCACACTTGCTTTACATAAAAGGAAAAGCAAGACGAACAGAAACTGGTTGCGATGCAGAAGACTTAAAAGAACCAAATATTACATTTGCCTGCTGGGGTGACAATTTTTAGATGATGAACACCAGTGTGTTCTCTGCAGTAAAAAAAAACAACTCTGAATCATTATCATCTAATGTGCAGTATACGCTTGCCAGTATTACTATAGTACAATAGGATCATATGTTTTTAATAAAGGCGCATCTGTGTTCAAGTTGCAATCTTCTGAGTAACATCCTTTGAAATATGATCAATCTCTGAGTGTAGGGCTGAAAATAATTAGTGAGGAAACATAGAAGCTAAATGCTGGTTTTAAAAAAAAAAAAAAGAAAAAAAAGAAGACTGTTGGATGAACATTTTTCCCACCTGGAGGTTGAGACTTAAGATGTGAAAAGCTTGTTTTAGTAACAAACAGTGTACTGAACACCAAAAGTGAGTCGATGTAAACGCAGCATGTGTATGTTGTATGTATTCGGTGTGAGTTTACCGTTGAGCTCACAGCCCACCAGCTCCATGCGCAGGGTGCAGGCCTTGCGACACACCACAGGGACAATGCGGATGTACTGGGCAATGATTGGGGGGTCAAACAGGTTGGTCTTGGTGCTGTCGTTGTCCACGTTTCCAACGAATACCTACAAAGAAAGGCGGAGTTACAAAACTGTGTCAAGTGTTTCGTTATTTTTGTAACCGATGAGTGATACTGATCAGTGATATTTAGTGGCAGTTTTTAGGTAGATTTTTGTATTCTAAAGAAATAGCAATTAAATTAAAACATGATGTAAAGCACTCCCTGAAGAATTAATCTCTGTTGCATTTCATTTTTGAAACGGTGAGAAACAGTGAGGTTTTATTTGTATTGAGGTTGATGTATCTTGTCTGGCAAATCTTTCAATATGGCCAAGGGAACAATACATTTAAAACAGACTTAAGGACTATAGTGCACTGTTTTTGCTGTGTTGTGTTGTGTCTCCTTACACGGTCCTTCCTCTCTCCGTCTGCTCTGTACATGGTGTACGTCTTGCCGTCCAGGCTGGAGGCCACCTTGAAGGCCTTGATAAACTCGGCTGTTCCCATGCGACTGGCACCCTGTGTCACGATACCTGTAAAGCGCATCTTTCTTTGCAAGTTGATCTGAAATTGTGGAAAGAGAACCAACATTAGTAAATTATGTTTCTTTTTTCAAGAGAACTTCTATCCAAAAGTAAAAAAAAAAACATCAAGTGACAAAATGTCGGGCAATGTAGGGATGGTAAATACTTTTCAAAATGATTAAAAAAAACAAGTGTTGGGCAAAAGCCTCTTCATGTGTGTAACGGTCTTTAATATATCAATAAATAAGTTTTATTTTTTCATAATATATGAACTATAATTATTTAATGGCAGGAAAAGAAATTCTAGTCTGGTAGATGTACAAAAAACAAATGGGTCTAAATGTAGAAAACATCTATGCACTTTATATGTACAGGATCTGTCTACATGTCTAGCAGTCTACCCAATTAACAATCTACATATCTATGTTGTCCCTGGTCTCACCTCTATCCATGGGTTCTTGTCATGTGCGGCGGCGCTCCAAGCGTTAACCAGTCCCTTGTTGTGAAGGCGGGAGAGCTCAGGTCCCCAGCGCTGCAGGCCCAGCATGCTGTAACGGACTGATGAGGAGGAGATCTGGGATTCAGCGATGCCCCCTCCCTCCATGCCGAGCAAAGAAATACAGCCTGTGGAGGAGAGGTGGAGGGCAGATTCAGATGTCAATGTAACATTTCCCACTGTGGCCCTAATGCAAATCTAGCATACAATATCCTTTCATGAACATGATTTAAAAGGTTTCTGTAACTAAGTACTCACATTTCTTCAGGAAAAAAAAAAAAAACCTGGCTTGGTTACCTATATTATTTTTGCCACAACTTGAAATTTAGACAACATTTTTACACTGTGGCTGTAGAAAAGAAAGGCAAATGGACAATGAGAAGAACCGATACTTATAAGAAAGAGAAATGTCTAAGTATTTGATCACAGCAGAGAGCTGACGAAAGTCTAATACATGTTCAACCATATCTCTTGCGTGTGCTATACTGTCACTGAGATGTGTAAACCATGAAGGAATTAAGGATGTAGAGCTTTGAATCAGCTTAACTGAATAAAATATTGATTTCTCATTTGGCAGACTCTCTATGTGCTGACTATTTATCATCCTAAAATGCAGCAGCCTGGCCGCCTTCATCATCATTAATGTCTTCCTTCAATTGCCTGTATTTATATGTGTGCCATTTGCTTACTTGAATAAATGTGAAGTGACTGAATTTGTAAAAAACACACAATTTATACTAAGTAAAATTTGTTTTATTATCAGATGAAAGTAATGAGAGTGACTAAGATGTCAGTAATTGGTTATATTATGTCATTTTTATCCATCTGTCCATCCATCTAGGAGTGCTGAGTGGTCACACTTACGCAGTTGGCAATGTTTGCCCACATAAGGGGACGGGCAGTGGCATTTGAAATCTCCATCCAGGTCCCTGCAGGTGCCACCATTCTCGCATGGCTGGCCGGCACAGTCATTCACATCTACAGAGAGATAAATCACACGGTCACTCACTGTAATCAAACATAAACAGCTTACTGGTCAATTGTAATCAGCCAGTCTGAAAGCAGATCACAGTTAGTTAGAAGTGTGAGTGAAGATCACATGACATGCTGAAAGAGACAGGGTTTGATATTTCTTCAACTGCTTGACACTGACGTTAGTAGAAGCCATGCCAACAGGACTGGATCTGTAGCAGGGAGATGGCTAGAGAGAGGAACTTGTTTATTATCATTAGACAGTAAATGTAGCCTTGATCAAGATATCTGGTATCAAAGAACCAGATGCACCAGGAGATCGTGCGGACAGGATGTGGAGTACATAATGGAAATGACTCAGGAGTAAATGTGTTTAGCTGGGTGAGTGTGAAGAGGAGCTTTACAAAAAAATCCCAAACTTCAAAATAGATGATGCTATTAAAGAAGGGTCAAGTATAATTAAAGGCCATTTCAGTGCAATTTATAATTTACTTGTAATTGTTTGTATTGCCTCTTGATGGCGCCCAGCTCAAAGTCTGTATTAGATGAGTCAGGGAGAGGAAAACGAATCAGCAGAAAGAAACGCAAACTCCTTTTCATCTCTCACCCACAAGAACTGTCAGTGTGACTAAACCAGCTTTGAACATGCTCTATATTGACCACCTGCACAAGGAACAAGGCACAAATATTGCTGGTTTTATAGATGACTGCACACCAAAAAAGGGGATTTCAGTGAGTCTCTGAAGCTTTAATCCTTGGTGGTTGTTATGGACGAAAATGCATGCAAACAACCCAGGGGCACCGATGTTATGTTTCTATCCAACAAACACACACGGCAGAATCTCCCTCCCCACATACTCTCTCCATAAATAGCTCCGTGTCCAAATGTTCATTTTCACACAGTCACAGGAGGAATTGTGTAATTTTTAAATGTGCATCCGCAAACTCTGGATAATGAGGTCCACAGTCATGACACTTCTGGCTCTGGGAGCTCATACTAAAATCACATAAAAAAAACCCAGGCTATTTCTAGCAGCAGCTGAATATTTTAAACATCAAGCTCTCTTTGTAAATAATCTCTTTGATCAATTTACTGACTTGGTATATGTTAACAGGTAGCTGCTACCTCGGTGTGTATCCAGATATATTCATAATATCAGGGTATCTTTGGGTTATAAGTATTTATGTGAGTAAAATAAAATACTGTTACAAACTGGATTAAGGTTACTCTTGTACACATAATTTCTTTAAGTTTAATTAAAACCACTATTTCATGAAAATGGATGAAAAGATTCATCATTAATTTGCTGCACTGGGCACAAATATAAGAACTATGTAGTATTTGAGTTGGTTTATAAAGCATTAATAACTTCAGGCTTTTAGAGCCTGACAAAAAGTTGACATGCTCCATGTCAGTGTACCAACAACCAACCATGTGTTCCTCACCTTGTGGCATACAGACTAAGATCTCTTTCCCATGTTAGAGAATACACGCCCTACAACCCACAGACCTATATCAGTAATTGATGACTGATGGAAACTCTGGTCAAGTCCTGACATGCGTCAGCTGGTGGCTCTCTCTCCAGTAAGAGGATTGGGCACCAGAAAGATCACACAGCCTGGTCTGCTCCAGTGTCTAATCTTCTTCTTCTTCTTTTCCTTTCGGCTGCTCCCTTTCCATTTCTCTGATAACCATGGGGGGGGGGCTATGCATGACTGAAATGTACACACACATGGTGATCGGATTGAACAATAAAATGACCTATAGATATATTCAGGGTGAAAACCTTGCAACTCTAAAATGTCCATCAATAAAAACAATACTGACATCTGATCAACTGTAACATATTATCCGCTATCGGATAATGCGGTACATTTAGAATTTGGGGGGCACAGCATGTGCTAGACAGATCACCACTGGCCTGTATCCAACAACTATAAACGGAAACGCCACACTACCACAATATTTAGAGCGTCAATATCTGTCCCAGCATGAAGCGAAAACCAATAAAAATCTCATCCGGCTTGTTTGAAACCTGACCCTGATCGATCCAAAGCCAAGGTCAGCTGGCAATGCATGTGGTGATCAGCAAAGCTGACGTCCAGGATCGGTGTTGCAACCAGCAGGATTTGGGCCTAAAAAAAAGGTGCATGCCTGTGTCTCACGGCCCAAACCTGCTTTTATGTTGCTACGCGAGAAGAGTGGATGGTGTTGTACAAATAAGTACATTTCTCCATGCCTCACAGTGTGAGGCCTCAACCCACAAAGCACTCAAACGGAGTTTTGAAAGTAAACAGTCTGATGTTTATGGTTCGACAACAACACTTCCCTTCAAAGCCAAAGAGCAGTAACTGTGTGAGGAGTTAAACCAAGAAAAGTTACTTACGACTCTTCACGACACGTCCAGAATCAGGAAATATCACTGCTGATGAGTCACATATATACAGTCTATAATGTCATATCCAACTACCTCATGTACATAAAGCCACCTGTTACATTAATCATATTTAATTCAGCACCATTTGCACTCTGCACCACTGCACTAATTGTCGTACTGTTTACAAATGTTACTGTTGTGGGATTTTTTTTTTTTTTTTAGCCATTCTTATTTATACTGCTGTGTATGTACATAGAGCGCACGGAAAAAACTGTCAAATTCCTTGTATGTGTACACATACCTGGCAAAGAAAGCTGATTCTAATTCTGACTCTTTTGTCGCCACAAACATATTGTCCAGCACTATATTAAAGAACTAAGGTTATGGTATAATTGTTATGAATATCAACTGTCCACCTTTTAAACACAACATTTGCAGCGGGACTGTTGCAGAAAAGAAAAGTGAGTCTTTTCTTTCAACCAATGGCAACATGAAATAAGGAAATTACATATTTGTAATCACCACTCTCCCTGTTTCCATGGTACAACGACCAAGGGGGGTGCTCTAAATGGTATTATGGTCACCAGATAAAACTACAATGGCATTATTAAATAAAAAAGGCTGAACAGTTTCCAGATGTGTAATTTGCTGTGGACTGGCTGCAGTACACCAGGGAGCGCCAGTAACGTCCAGAATAGCTTTGAAATCAGATCTCTGCCAGGGTGTCACTTTCTGCTGGGAGGTCATAAAAGTATATATTTACGGAGCATATTCTTGAATGCTGTGTTTCTAAGCACTCACTCTGAATAGATCAAGGCATGGTGACATCAGATCCTGTGTACTGGTAAATAATAGCGGTTTAGCAGACATGGAAATTCAGAATTTAGTATTGAGCAAATCTGGATAAATGAGTTTACTGTAAATCTTTGCTTTCTACAGTAAGATTCTTTCTCATTTAAACCAAATTGATGGCAAGGCACAATAATTAACTGTTGATCAACACAAATAATTTCAGTTTCCACAGTTGAAAAAAGACAGAGTTCTGTCAAATCAGCTGTATTGATTTTATAGCTGTGGTTAACTGTTATTACAGACCTTACAACTCTGTTGCTATTTTCATGTTGATGTTTACATGTGAAGGTTCAGCCTCACCAGTCAAAACACCAAACAGCTGCTTCTGTTACTTAAGATTTTGTTGGGAATCCAGGTAAAGCAGCTTTGGAGATCTAATAGGACAATCCTAACTTGTTTAATGTAGACAATAGTAAACCAGGAAATGCATGCAAGGCTTAGTCTGCTCCATGACGGCACAAACACACACAAATAAATATATTATATATACTGTACACACACACACACACACACACACACCCTGTACTCCACAGGGGGCATGGAGCCCAGTCTGCCCACACTACCACATCCTGGGAGGAGCTGAAAAATCTCCCAAAAACAAGCAAAAAAGCAGCACACGCATACACACCCCCTTAAGTGACTTCCAAGAAGCAAATAACTGCCTTAATCCGTTATGAAAATCTGGGATTTAGAGACAGTAAGCAAGAAAAACTCTTCTTCTTCCCTCACTGTTTCCATCCATCTGCTTGGCCCAAAGTAAAGTGAACAGCTACTGACATGTCTCTGTTTCTCTGTATCAGACCTGAGTAGTGAGTGTGACATTGTCAGGAGGGCAGACTTAATTCACCGTTCCACCTCCACGCTCACTTTTCCACCCGGCAACAGTAGCAGCACTGACGTCACGAGCGCTCAGCGTGGACCGCCACTTTCTGTTGGCTAGACTGGCAAAAGGGATGAGCCATGTGTGTATGTGTATGCTAAACAGTCTGTATATGAGATCATGAGCTGTGTGTGGTTGTTCATGTGGGATGAGCAGCACACACGTGATTAAGCTTTTTCCAGATTTTCTGGCTCCCTTGATCCGTTTCTCAGAGGAATTTTAGTCCTTTAAGGGACATGTATTCAGCAATGAAATACATTGTAACTAAATATTGATCAAAACACTCAATGTCCTTGATTTTTCCACTTTGTTTCCATACAGTAACTGACGACGGTGCTATTTTAAATCCTCTATTCTATTCCCAACTACTCTGTCTTCCACTTTACTTTACTGTTGTGTTTTCTATTTATAGTTTTTTAGATGCAGTGGTTTGTGTGAGAAAGACATATTCTTCTACATCTTGTCAGGCTCTGTGTTTGGCTGTTTTCTGATCAAAAACCAGTTCATCCTCCAATCACTGGCTCCCATACATCCTCACAGGTGACCAGTGAGAGGATTGTGGTGACATTTCTGAACTTTTTGATAAATTTCTGCCACAAAATGTCTGTCTCAATATGCATTCTCATGTGTGAAGGGAGTACGAGGATGCTAGTTAAATGTTTAACTACACCACGCCTCTCCAGTTTCACCACTGTTTTTATACAGCCCATCTCCTCCTCTGTCTCACACAAAACCATAGGAGCTGGCTGCCATGAGCCTCACTGCTTGCCACCCCCCCCCCCACACACACACAAATTAGAGAGCACTTAAACTGTCACAACATAGTCATCAGTAGCTGTGAATGGAGGGGCACCTCCCTGACCGAGCAGTCCTCAGAGGGGTTCTCATAAACCAGCACGGTCAAATAAATTCCCCTCATCGTTATCATTGAGGCATCATCTAATTAGTGTAAATGCCTGCTCTACAGAGGTTCTTATTGTGGCAGCTCAGCTAAAAGTACCTGCTAAAGGACTTGTGAATGTATAGATTTTGATGATCTGTTATTTGTGGTTCTCAGGGGTAAAAGGCAACACAAACATTACTTCTCAAGATAAAAAGTCAAATGAGAATGTTTGGATCATAAATACGGGCTGGAAACAACTTAACTGACTCAGAGGATTTCACTGAGATTTGAGACATGAGGAAGTTGAACAGCTTTTAGTATGAAAGGACATCTTCCCGCCAGGGTGGGTGAACTGATAAAGGCGGTGTATCTAACATTGACATGATCTCACTGCCAGTTTTGCTGCTGGCCTTGACTCAGAAACAAGAGATAGTGCTGAACTCAGCGGTTCCCTGTCTGTGAGTGTGTGTGTGCTGTAGAATTTCTCAACCTCCACATGCAGCCAAGGGAACAGAGAGCACCTGGATCCAAGAAGGAAAAGATACCACAGCGCAAAACACAAAACACAAAACACACATCTTTCTCTCCTTACATCCCACTTCCCCCCGTTACCTTTTTGTGAACTTAAATCTGCCCCTTGGACACCTAGGATAAAAAGGCAAACATGATCAAACACAACATACAAATAGGCTTTTCCTGAAAGTCCCACTTGATTCCTGCTAAATTACTTCTTTGTGAACACTTGGCCACTGTTATTCTGCCGCCTTCTCGCACAAACAGTAGCCATCTGTCTCTGTGTGCAGGACTGGAGGCAGTTGGAGGAGCGCAGCACATGTTCCCACCGTTGCTTCCCTCTCTTAGGCTGACCCTGATTGAACCAACCTGGTCTGAGTGACGTGTGAATGAAGCTCCCATAAGGACGACAGCTGTCTGTCTGGTGGCCAGCACTCACAGCAGCTGTCTCCATGTTATTGTTTCAGGTTAGACAGATAAACATGGACCTCATTAGACTTGCCAATGAGTTGTAATGGAATATATAGCTACAGTAGGTCAAACAATGATACTAGCAAATCAGCATCAGTGAGACTTTTAATTTGGTGTGCAGCTGTAGCTGGAAATAGTGAGGATGTACTGAAGAGATTAGATACAAAAAAGGTTTTCCTAATGGCCCCTAGGATACTCCCACTGATCTTAACATTTTTCAATGCTGTAATGAGATTCTTTCATTTATATACAGTAGCGCCTTATGACCTGGAAAATGGCCTACCAAAATGTAAATACACTGAAAACTTTTAAATCAGACTTACTGTTCTGACAGTGGACTCCCTCGAAGCCTGGCTGGCACTTGCATACGTACTCGCTGAAGACGTCACCCCGGCGGGAGTGGCCTGTCACCTCGCAGATGGCATCATTCTTGCACGGATTGGGGTTGCAGGGCCCTTTTGAAGGAAGAGAAAGACACAGAAGAGGAAGGAGAGGAGACACAAGTTTAACAGAGGTTGAGCAGTACTGTGTATATAAACTTTTAGAAATTGTTTATTCAGGAATTGGGTTAGGGTGAAGGATAGGGCTGACCCATGTAGCATTTATCTAAGTTTTATCAATCTGCTCAACAAATTTCAACCTCAAAGACATGGCTTACCAGTCTCCGTGTCATTGCAGGTTTCTCCAGAGAAGCCATCAGGGCAGATGCAGATGAACGGAGTTCCTGCCCCAGTCACACAGGTTCCACCATTATTGCACACATTCACTTCACAGTAATCGCCTGGAAAGAGAGGGAGGATACAAGGTGACTTCTACAGAACACAAAACAAATGAATGTAAAAGTATATTTTGTCAAGTTAATTTGGTGAAAACTGCTCTTTTTCATGAATCTCACAAATATAGAAAGTTACTCATTTACAGGCAGTAGAATTATTGTGTGGGGAATTATTGTCCCCACTCATTTATACGCGTTCATTCAAATGTGTAGTGTGGCAAACAAAATCGTAGAAAAGGGAAATACTGTAAAAGAAGAATATACTATGCAACTAGTTTTGCATCCTGTGTGATCCAGTGAATTGTATTCTTCATTTCACCTTTATAAAAGCCTGACTGCTTAGCATTTCCTGTCAAACATTATATATTTCCGGACCCATATTTCAGGACAGGAAGAGGACAAATAGGTACAGTGGCAGCTGTGACTTGTCAGTAGTTTTTGTATTATGCATGTTTA
Source organism: Coreoperca whiteheadi (assembly GCA_011952105.1). Lineage (NCBI taxonomy): Eukaryota > Metazoa > Chordata > Actinopteri > Centrarchiformes > Sinipercidae > Coreoperca > Coreoperca whiteheadi. Next base: position 6,343,224 of record CM022474.1, on the reverse strand, counting down.
TACTGTATTCAGTCCATCTTTGTGCAGTTTTTGGCAATAAAACCAGTTTATATTTTATTTTACACACACCAGTTTAAGTTTTCAATAAGAAAGTGTAAAACATGTTCTAAGAGTGTATCATATTAAATCATGTTTTCTTCCATTATTATGTTTTCCACTCCGTTCCCTCGCTGTGCTGCTGAATAAAAGTGTAAACAGCCTGCTGTAGGTCGGATGTGATGGTCTGAACAGCTGAATAAGCCATCACTACACTGTAAACACAACACAAACTCTGGATGCTTCTACCAGTATCACTGCTGCCTGGCCTGAACCTGACAATCTGGCAGTTCTCTGGGCATGAGGGAAATCATGTCAGCTTGCAGTGGGTGGGGAAAAAAGGAATCAAGAGGCATGTAGTGGTTTTCAAAAGCATGAAGGCTGAATGAGCTATGATTTACAGTCAGAGAGACGTTTTATTCCGAAAGGAGATTTATGCCCTATGCCCTTTATAACTATGACAACATTAATTACAAAATAATGAAAGGGAAAAAATTTAATTTAAGTATGATAAATGAGCGAGGTAGCCTAGTTCCTGATAAAATGGCAGAATTTTAGCATCTACAACATATTGAACATTGAACCAGTAATTAAATTGTTCTCGATATAGACACAGCACATAGCATTTTGGAACGTTTCAATTATACCCTGTTATGACACTTAGAATATGGAGCAACTAAATAAGTGGGAGCCTTTAAAACACCCGCGAAGACAGGGAAGGCTTTCCCAAGTTAACGTTTATCATTTGCATAATTGTTAAGGAAATTGAGGTTGGACCCCAAGACTGAAATTGGTGGTTTAAGTACCACAGTGTCTGCCATACAGGCTAAAAAGAAGCCTCTGACACTGTTTTTTCAGTGTTCCAGCAGGGTATCTCTTCCCACCTCAAACAAAGTGGACTCTTGGGAGTAGATCAATATTTTTTAAGACCTTTACGGTAAAGAAAAGCGTCATTTTAGTCCCGTTAAGGGTATAATTCTCAGGGGTCACGGCTAAAAATACTAACTTCCTGTACACCGCTGTGTCCTCTCCATCTTTCTAACCCCACACATCTTTTGTTGTTCTCAAAACACTCAAGGATAAGAGCACACTGAGAAGTTTATTCAGTGCGAACTCTGGCCAACAGCGCATTGTGGAAAAACTAACCAGCTGGTATTCAGTGAAAAAAGGATTTAAAAATAATTTAGACATATATTACAAATGAACATACTGTAGTTTGTGAAACACACTTAGCAGTTCTATTTTAATCTCTGATGTACAAAATCTGGACTCCATTTAATATCCATTAGTAATCGAGGAGATGTAGGGTACATTTGCGCCATATTCACTGAGAGAGAGAAAGGAGAATGAGAAAGAAAGAGATCCACTTTGCCAACATCCTGTTTGGCTGTTCATCCACTGAACTGCACTTCCCATGGATGTCCAGTCTTATCAGTGCTGTATCCAGTGTCATGGCCTTCAAATGCTTTCATATCTCATGGGACGGTTACAGTAGACTACAGGCTTGGCTGGCACCGCCAACGCATCCTTATCCAAAAGTTGCTGCCTGTTTATCTTTGGGAAGGAAAACAACCTCCTTTCCTACACTGGCAGACAGCTCCCTACAGGAAACCCTCTTAGTGCTGAGAAATGACAATGTTGAATAAATGACCTTCAAAAAATATTTTAATGGAACAATCTAACTAATGAACTTTAAATAAACATCACATCTTTTCAGATACAAATAAAAAAAAAAAAAGAGAGACAACTAACTTCATTTAACTGTCTCTGTAAATCCCCCTGACTGAAGGGTAATTTAGCCGGGAGCTTGCCTAGGTTTATTGAGGAAATGAAATTGGTTGATGTATTAGTCAAGGTGGTCAGCCAGGAGACAGAGGTCAAACCACCAGAGCCTCCTTGAAAATCCCCTAACTGATGGCACTGCCTGTGAAAACCACTTCTGTATAAAATTGCACAGGAATGAAGAAAAGTGTGTTTATTTTTTCCCCTATTCACAACTATACATACACAGCATATTTGAAATAAGATGGGATTTGAAAAGGTTTGGGTTTGCACATGGGTCAAGGGACACACTAAAAACAAAAAATGACTTTGAAGTCAACCAATTATATAAAGTATGCAGTTATGTGTTATGTGGTTTCCAACCCACATCAACTGTAAGCTCTACTGCTGCTTCAGAGGAAACCAGAGACTTGTTCTTCCCCATTATCTTCATTAACAGCTGACAGACAAATACCTATTTTTCTAACAACGGAAATCTGTGGTGGTAGTTTCAGTTTAGTTTATTGAGAAATCACTGCAGAAAAATAGGCTTCCACAATTTTGGTTTCAAGTTATGAAATGTCCGTCTCTGAGATTTCTGCCTCCACACTAATACAGTGCAGGGGAATGAAATTCTGTTTGTGATGCTCATTGCATTGAAAAAAATAATAATAATAATAATAATCCAATTTTCAAAATCCAACAGAGACATCTCTTTCCATAAACAGTTTTCATTTGAACTACTTTCTACTCAAGACATAATCCCCATGAAAACTGTTTGACAGAAACAGAAATATTGCCGTTGAATTTTTCAGATGCCACTTTTAAATGCTGTGAGCACCATAAAAACAAAAATCCTTTCACCTCTATTGTGTTTTAGAGGGAAAATCTAAGGTATGTATATCTAATAACCTGGACAAAGAAAACCCAAACTATCTGCATGGCTTGATACTGCATGATGTAAGTGAGAAATGCTATTTTGTTATTTGGCCCTTTAACCTGGCAGGTGCCTATATAAAGGAAAACTCCTCAAACAAATCTGTTCAATCCAAAAATATATTAAGTATGGGCACAAAACTTAAAGTGCTGTTTGTCTACATGTCTAGCTGACGTCTATAGCAACTCTCTTCAGGCTGCATGGGCCCAAAGAAGGCTGTTGCTACATTGTAGCTTACCTCTTAAATACCTTTATTACAAGAACCACAATGAAAACAAGCCTTAGCATGTTAATGTTGTCTTGATAATTTAAAAAAATGTGGGTGTGAACCTGTAAACATAGGTTGAATTCAAAACAATATGTCAGTTGTATTTATTATGTAGCCTAAACACACTGATATCCTCTAATAATATGTGATAACTACTATAAACAGCTCTGAGTCATTTGAGAATAGAGCAACAAACACTCACTATTTTGCAGCATTTAATAATGCAGTAAAAACACATTTAATACATTTGTCAAATTTACACCAGTGCTCAAAGTACCCAACACGGCATGGTGCTCCATTTTGTTATAACCACAGTGACAGATTAGGAAGGTATGTGGAGTTTGGCAGGACAAGCCATTTTCAGAGGGCATTGTGCTTTCCTCACTCCTTATGAGTCATGCTCTGTGAATTTCCCATGATGCCTCAGCCCAAGAATGAGGTTAAAATACCAGACCATAAACAGAGCAGTTACAGCCAGAATCACATAATGATTCAGTCCCCAATGAGAACCACTAACAAGAAGATGTTTGTGATTCTGCAAAAGCTTGAGCCTCAAATATAAGGACACAGCTGGGGTTGGGTATCATGTCATGTACAGAGCCAAGTTGCAAGTGGTGAAACCTAAGAAAGTTTTCAGAAAACCTGCGTTTTGCTGCAGAGGGCTGGGTTTGGCATGGGTGACCATGACAAGTCTTGTGTTTACTTCTTGGGAACTAATGAGCGGCAGCACAGCACATGGCGCATATGTTTGCTGTAGGAGCGTCACAGGAGGAGGAGTCACTAATGGTTAATCAGCTGCTACTGAGAGGATCAAACAGTGGTCTAAGTCAACACACTTGCCTTCTGACCATATTAGAGCCCAGGTGAATAGGAAAAAAAGGAAACGTAACCCCTTTACAAGGCTAAGCATACAACACCAAAGGACTATATGGTAAAAACCTGGTCTAGGAAGTAATTTAAGGGCTTGACGCCGTGACTGAGGATGAAGGCTGGGGAGCCATTTCAGGACAAACCCTAAAAGGTGGGGGAGGTTGAGGACCCTCACTGCAGCCCATAAGAGAAACAGCGTCTGGTTATGGAGATAAAATAGCACTTTGGATAAAAATCACCTTCACATAAGTGAGCAGACGAGCCTTAATCAGTTTTATGTGAAACAAAATAATTTCTGGGGCCTGCTGTGTTTAAGGGTTCAATGACAAAGTGTGCTACTTGCTGTGTTTGGAAAATACACACAGAGCGTAGCAATGGGCAAAAATCCTGTTAATCTGAATTACTGTTGAGTTATTAAAGATAATGTATCTTTGAGCAAGATACTGAACCCCAAAAATGCTCCCAAAGCTGTGCCTTCGGTTTGTGAATGTTCTCATGTGTAAGTCGCTTTGGATAAAAGCGTCTGCTAAATGAATAAATGTAAATGTAACTGTAATGTGGAGAAAATTAGTGCTACACAAACATACTATACACTTAAGACAGTTTAGGAGGGATTTGAAGGAGCTAGCTTACTAAAAAGGAAACTATAGAAAGAGGCATGTTTGTTTTAAATGAGCTTCCAAAGTCAAAGCTGTAATTTAACCTCCATAACTGCTGGTTGTGTAGGGGCTGATAAATGCACAGGAGAGGATACATGTGGATGGATGGATGTGTATGTATGTGTGTGTGTGGTTACGTCAGTGCTCATATCTGATGTGCCCTAAGGCCTGAAAACAGTAAACACTCTGCCCCCTGCTCTGTCACGCACACACTGGGGCATATAGGCTGGCAGGCAAGTGTGGGAACTCAGTGTTCCAGAAGGCAAGAGGAGGGAGGCCTGCCACACACACACACACACACACACACACACACACACACACACACACACACACACACACACACACACACACACACACACACACACACACACACACACACACACACACACACACACACACACAC
>CM022474.1:6295063-6330383 GCA_011952105.1 Coreoperca whiteheadi | reverse complement strand
CTCTATCTCTTTGTCTGGCCAACCTGAACAAATCCACCTCTCCCTCTTTTGTGTCCAACCTAGCATACAAGTCCTCATATGCTCTTTGTTTGGCCTTTGCCACCTCTACCTTCACAGCAACATCCCCAATTCAAGGCCAGCTGGGGACCTTTGTTGTATGTCGTTCCCCATCTCCCTCTCTAAAACTGGATTACCAGCAAGGCAAATCAGGCAACTGCCTCTATACATGTATGTATGTATAATATCGTTATACACCTCCCTGAATCCCAGACAGACACTCATCCTGTCCCTATGAATATTACCAAACTCAGGTTTTAGAGCGTCATAATAATTTTGCCGTTAACCCAACAGCAGGTAACAACTACCATAAGCCTCATAAATGCCTGATGATGCTTAAGAAAATTCAAATGCGAAAAGTTGATGTGGACAGCAAAATGCAGAGATTTTCCTATCCTGTAGCTAAAGTGTCACTGCTTTGATCCCTAAAATGCCAATGTGTCCATCATGTTGAAGTGTGCTTCAGCAAAGATATTTAAACCCCTCTTGGTTTCTTTTTTTCTTTTATATGCCTCAGAGTGTCAGCAAAATCCCCAAACTGTGAAACTCATCAGGCAGAAAGAAAAAAAAAAATTTTTTTCCGTACAGCCATGAAACCATAAGCACAGATTAGACAGTCATGTGCACTGTGGGCTGGTTGACACGAAGAAGCCATCAAATGTGGTGAGACTCTACAATGGCAACACCCTTCGATGTTCCTCTGCTATCAGACAAAGCTTCTTCTCATGACTTCTCAGTAAGTCTGAGCCAGACGATGAGGTTAATGATGGTTTGATGGAACTTCAGTGTGACAGAAGCCTGTTTGATCCTAATCCTCAATGTGGAGCGCAGCATAATCCTGTAAACTCAAACCGTGTGAAAATGTGGTACACCTAAAGGGGAATGCTACTCAAGAAATGCGTCATAGAATTCAGAAACCTATAACTGGTGTGTATTGGTGAATTTCCACTTCTGTCTCCCACACACAAGGTCAAGCCCCTCTCACTTCTGTCTTCTGGAAACACGAGCAAGGATTCACACATACATCATATTGGTGAAAATAATCGAGAAGGGGAGTGTACATTCCTGTGGCAACAGTTCAACTGAAACCTAATTTTGATGTTCACAGTTCATACGGCTGTTTTTGCTCACAAAGTTCATCAGGACTGTGTCAGACCAAATGGTGCAACAACTTCAACTGAAGTGTAGGCTCTCTAGCTCATTTGGGATTAAACATATGAGGTGTATGTTCAGAAGTAATACTGGATTGATTGGATGCGAAAATACGTTGCATCTGTGCAGCTGTGCACTTTTTTCTTTCAGCTTGTAAGGTGTTTTAAAATGTGTTAGCATCAGCTACACTTAAAATGAGCGTTTTGTTTCTGTGGCTTTTTGTCTTTCAAAGACATGTGGCTGTATTTGTAAAATAAAATTAAATGAAAAGTTAAAAAGTTAAAAAAGCCACAGCAACCCAAACCACTCACACTCCCCCTTCGCCATCATTTTAACTTCATTTTCGACACTGTTGTTTAATTGCGTGATTCCTCACACATTCTCACTAAATTTGAGATATTATGTTAGTGGTTTGGCAATTGTGGGGTGAATTGCTATGAAACAATGTGATGGGTCTGTAAGTCCCCGATCTGTAAAGATATTTCATATTTTCTCATGAATAAAGTGTAACTGTGACATAAACAAAAAAATAAAAATGTTATAATGAATATATTAAATTTATATTATAATAAACATGTAAGAATTTTAGAATGATACTACACCACACTATACACTACTTCAGCTTCACCTCCACCCCCCTTTATGAACTGTGAACATCAAGCTAGTTTTACCTGACTGACAAAACAAAAGAGTGCAAGAAACCGAGACCAGGGACACTTGTTGTGACTTGTGGTGGCTCTTATTTAAGCTAACCGAAACTCAGCTGGCTGTTTGTTTTATTGTTCACAGATTCACTGTGTGGCAGTTAAATTGGCAAACTTCAAATCTTTCTAATATGCACCACTAAAGCACAATACAAACTGAATGCTGAGGGCTCAAAAGTGACACCTGCATTAATGGCTCATCTTGAGGCCCCCGTTTCGTAGAGGAGTAGTTTTCTAGTTTAAATTGTGCATATTCCTAAGCAAATTTGTGCTTAATGAAGTGACCAAAAATGTATACTAATAATAATTAATAATTACTAGATATTACATTCGAAATACATGGAGAGAGAGGGAGTGGGAGAAACAAGGGGGTCTACAGTGGCCCACAGCTCATTATTATCCAGGGACCCCACAGTAGATTAATCTGGCCCTGTCTCTCTCACGTCATTTGCTGTCATATCCCTTTTGTATTAAAAAAGAACTAAATGAAAGATACCATAGCATTACTGTAGATGCAGTATCTAGTCTTTTCTTTTAATCTTTGTGCAGTCCATTTTAAATGAAAACCATATCTCTGTGTATGTCTCTATATATTTTTGTATGTAGTATATCTTTATACACCTCCGAGGAAACCCAGACAGACACTCATCCCTGTCCATCAGCAAGTAACAACCATAACAAGCCTCATAAATGTCTGATGATGCTTTAGAAAATGTGAAAATCCCAATGTGTCCATCATGTTGAAGTGTGCTTCAGCAAAGATATTTAAACCTCTCTTGGGGTCTTTTGTTGGGCTCAGAAAAAGAGTGACAGCAAAATCCCTTATTACTTATTATATTAAAATGAATATATTTACATTATAATAAACGTATAATCAATATTAGAAGGATACTACATTAAAATCAGTAAAACTAAAATTAAAAGCATGACTAGGTCACTACGAATGAATATTAAGTACCACTCATCATACTGTTTCCCATGAGTGGATGGCGCCCTCCATTGGTTAACATATTCTATGAGAGAGGGTCTGACTGATCACTGGAAACTGCAGTGACATTAATTACTTCCCTAATTTAGTTTGTATGAATTATAAAATAACCAAATAAGGAATCAGTTGCTGTTGCTGTACTCTCACTTCTCATAAAAAGGCATCCTAACTATATTTTTAATATCTTGTGGTACCACACATACTCGTACGATATAATTATGATAATGTATATGTAGCTCATCGTGTTACTGTAAGTTTAAATACGTTTGTGTGATACTTGATCCGCCTATATAACTGATGTTGGCTATTATTGTGGGAGATGATGCCAACATTTTCTATATAAATTATATGTGTGTGACATCAGTGTGTCGTTACAAATTGTAGCCCTAAAATGGTCTTACAATGGTCGGACGTGGATCTGCCCAATGACACCACAGCGTGTTGTTACTGTAACTTACTTTCTCAGAAGTAGGAAGTAAACTACACCGCTGTTTGCTACGCTGCCTTCCCTTGATATGGGATTTTACACACATGCGCTCCACTAGGACAGTAGGCTATGACTCAAAACAAGAGCGCTGAATTTATACTTAAGCTATGATAACTTATTTGTGTTTGTGGCGAACATTCAAGAGCTGACGTCATGCAAAGAATGAGCTAAAACGTGTTATTTTCATTGTTAGCTATATTCCCAACTGGTTTTCACCAAATGTCGGAGCTTTGTAAGAGCACGTGAATGCATCACGCCTTCCCCGCTGGTCAGTCAGCTCCTGTGCTGTAAACAGACGGTGGAGACGCAGCTCAACCTGTTGGATCCGACCAGAACCGGGACAGACTCCAAATAGCGAGATGGTAAGACCGGAAATTTTCTCTGTACACTTTTAAAACAAGGTATTATGTACTTTGTGTAATGTCCGTGTTGTGTTCGTGTTTGTTGAAGCCTTCAGCTTCACCTCGACCCCCCCTTTAGGAGTGGTTTTACCTGAGCGATAAAAACTCAAGAGAGTGCAAGAAACCGAGACCAGGGACACTTGTTGTGACTTGTGGTGGCTCCAATTTAAGCTAACCGAAACTCCGCTGCCTGTTTGTTCCATTCTGTACAACTCTCTTCTAGTTTTTGTCGTTCCGGTTTTGTCGTTCATGCATTATAAATGCATGCCAGTGTAGTGGGCCTATAACAGCGAATGACATGGTGGTTCCTCATGTTTTTGATGTAGCCTTGTGTTTGTTTGTTTATGGGTTGTTTTCCCCCCTGAGGCCCCGAATCCAGTAAGTTGTTACAAGTAGGCCTAACTGTGTGTTTTCCAGTACTGAGTGAGCATCATCAGACTTTGGGTTCAAAAAGGAGGGACCACAACCACTGTATTTTCTCCAAAGTCAGACAACAAGGTGGGTACAAACTGTTTCTATCAGTGGGCAGAGGGCATCGCTGCCTGTTAATACTATCGTGCAAAGTGTCCACATGGAATTGATCAATGTTATATAGAGTTTCCGTTTGCCAGTATCAGTACTTTTGAATTGAAGCATCCAATATTTTGTGCCAAGAGCCAATATTTATACATTTTGTTGAAAGATGTTGCAGGTGTGCTGCAGAATGTTTGCGAGATCAGAGATTCTGACACAGCCTCCAGACCAACATGAGAAAGCAAAACTTCCCACTCAGACATCAGACTATATAGACAGTTATTCAGGGCCAGCAGCTCAATAAAGTGAGGAACGACAGCACATGAAGGTGATGAAGGCCGTCCCCGAAACATCTGTGTGCGTGTAAGAGAACTTGGGAATGCTCGCCCTACTGATTTGTGAATTCAGTAGACTTTTGCTTCTGGTAGCTGGTAGCAGCTGGTAGCGCCCTAAAGAACTTTAAGAAAGATTTAAGAAAAAGGCAATGAGTAGATCATGTTCCTTCCTTTGTTTTGCCCATGTTGTAACTTACAGCACTGGTCGACTCTTGTGATAGATTAAACAGAAATGAATACAAATTAACAAATGAAAGGCAGTACAGACTGTTTTATGAAAATTTTGTCAGGTAGTAATCTACAAAATAGCAGAAGTAGATAACCAGTCTGGCTGGTTGATATGTGATATTTATCCAGTATTTAATAAAAGGCCAAGGCCATTAAGGGGAAGCTGATATACAGTATATATTGGTCTAATTCTATTTATATTAGTAATTCTTTCAGTGTCAGTAAATTAGATAATTCCAACAGAGTCATATTACGGTCTAAATAACATTACACCTCCTGTAAGGTCTAAATAAGTTAAATGCTCTCCTAACATGCTGTGCATAGGTGAGGTCCTCTCCTGTGTCCACAATGACCACCCCCCTCGAGGACGGTGACATGCACACCTTCGGCACGGAGCTGCCCGCCATGTTTGATGGCATGAAGCTGGCAGCAGTGGCAACTGTCCTCTACGTCATTGTCCGCTGTCTGAACCTGAAGAGTCCCACGGCAGCGCCAGAGATCACCTACCAGGATACGCCGCTCAGCCGCTACCTGTTCAAATCCTGCCCGATGCTGACCAAAGAGTGGGTGTTTATTATTATCTAGTCCCAGTTGTAAAGGTTCATTTGGGTCTTGATCGCCTGAGATACGGGTGTCACCTCTTCTCGGCATCATCTTAATTTCTACCTGGTCGTCTGGTTAGTTAACAATATCATCCTACAAGTAGACTTCTGTCTTACAACCACTGACAGAAGGGGGGGCTAACTCATAGTGCCTGGGAGGGAGATAGTCACAATAGAAGAAGACCACATACTGTGAGGTTCACGTACATCAATTCAGATATGGCTGACAACAGGATAATAAGACAACAGTGTAGACTGTAAAAAATGGTGGGATAAAATAGATTACAAGACAGAACAAAGATAAAAATGATGACAATGAAGAAAAGGGTTAAAAGCTCTAATAATAATAAGAAGAACATAGAGTTAGATAAAAACTAGACAAAAAAATGGATAAAATATTTCAAACGGCATCAAAATAAAATCAATATTAAATACAATAAAATAAAATAAGCATAATAAAATAAAGTAAATAATTTCTACAAAGTCTTAATATAAAGCCCGGCTGAAGCGGTAGGTTTTCAGGTTTCAAATTTCAACACTTTTAGCTGTTCTCACGTCCTCCGGCAGACTGTTCCAGCGGCTCGGGGGATAAAAGCCCAAAGCTGCCTCACCAACACTTTTTAAGACTGCCATGAAAAGAGGTAATAGAACTGACAGACCTGACCTGGAGACAGGAATTCAAATTTTAACGCAGAGGACTTGCGACTCGACTTCGACTTCGATTTCATTTCATTTTCTTTTTTTTTTTAAGCAGGAAATACAGCAGAGCAGTTCCCCCACACAGTGAGGGGAAAGAGCAGAGCAATTGCATAAAGGCAAAACAAATGCAGAGCAATAAAAGTAACAAGTTGAACACATTCTTCACATAAAAGGGCTAATCAGCAATTCTCTTTTTAAAAGGTGAATACTTTTTTAAAAGTGTACAGAATTTAACAAAAAACAGAATAATTATGAATACAGAGAGGTTAGCAGTTTGGTAACTGATTAGCTGATAGTGTATATACGAGCTGCCTTATACCTGAAGAATGAATAGGACAGTTTTTTGGTGAATGTCAGTCAGTGGTCATCACTCTTAAAAGAGTACTCCACCAGTTTAGCATTGTACTCCTTTAACATTGTCACACTCACATTGGACAGCATAAAGAAAATGGTATCTATTCAGATCGATAGTGGCAGAACCAGAGATATCATCTTTTTTATTCCTTATAAAACCTTTTTCACACATGTAAACACACTTTGATGTGTCAAATCGATTTGAAAAGCATTTCTTCTTCCTAGAACATTGGGAGTGGAAGCGTCTGCATTTGCTTATGTACACAGCGACGTGTTTAAAAAAAGTTAATGCTAGAGCTAAGGTTAATGCCCAGTTTTTTCTCTTTATGCCAAACCAACCACAGCTGCTTGTATTGGCACATGGATGAGCCGTACGTTGACTTGCTCATACAGTACATCCTGTGAACTTGGGACTCGATCGCTTAAGGCCGCACATCATTTTAAAGTTATGCTAAATCTTGCTGGCTTGAGACCCACTTATTTCTAGCACATTTACAAGTACATGGGAGTAAAGTGTTTAGAGTTGCATGATTTGGTGATATGAAAATGCCAACCGCAAATAAGCAATCTTCTCTGGCTCAGAGTTCAAATCCAGCTCAGCTGCCTGGGCTGGTTGGTTAAATGACTGATGGTGCCGTGCCTGTAGATTTTTTCTGCGGCCAACCTATGGTTGGAGTAGTACAGTGTGTGTGCTTGTCTGTAGTGTGATAATCTTTGCTGAAACATCTTCAGGGTAGATGTTATCTAATACTCGTTCCTCTCTTCAGATACATTCCGCCGTTGCTGTGGGGTAAGAGCGGTCACCTCCAGACGGTCCTGTATGGCAAGATGGGACGTGTCAACACTCCAACGCCCTGCGGGCTCCGCAAGTTCCTCCCAATGCAGGACGGGGCCACAGCGACCTTTGACCTGTTTGAAGCACTTGGAGACCACAGTACAGGAGGTGAGAAGCAAATACTAGTATATCTGGTAAAGCACCAAAGCAACCGGCTTTGGATTCACTGCATATTTAGGATTTAACTGATACATCTACGGATATTCTGTCATACTTTTAAAGCTTATTTTTTTGATGAGGACATCAATAGTTTTGTTAAACTGTTTTTATTTGCCTGTCTTTCCTCCTGAGTTTTATGTGCTTGTGTTGATCGTGAGCACATCAGCCTCGAGTAACAAGCAGCTCATACTACAGTATGCTCGAAGACATCTAATGAACACCCAGGAGCGAAAATGCCGTGCATTTCATTAACCAATTAAATCAACAGACAAACACACACACACACTCATGACATGTACTTTTAGGCACACACATGACTCAACTTTCTATGTCTGTGCATGTACCTCTGGTTTGTTTGTGTGCTTGTGTGTGTGTATGTCAGATGACATTACCATGGTAATCTGCCCTGGGATCGGTAACCATAGCGAGAAGAACTACATTCGGACCTTTGTGGATCACTCCCAGCGTCAGGGTTACCGCTGTGCCGTCCTCAACCACCTGGGAGCCCTCCCCAACATGGAGCTCACCTCGCCGCGCATGTTCACCTACGGTAAAGAGGGAATACCACACATACATGATCGTACATTGCAGTATAATCCATAGTGGGGAAGTTCATGTCATTGCATATTTGATAGTTGTTCGTCAAATCGATGCTGCCGAATTGCGCAAGAACCAAGGGTTTGTAAAGAAACATCACATGGACATACAAGAGCTTTCAGAATGTGTCATCACGTGATGTTCGAGAATTTGGCAAATCAAATCTGATTCCAGAGAAATGAAATTAGGGGAAGCGAAGCAAACAAAGCAAAATGAAACTAAACGGGTTTACGTTCCTGTCAAGAATGCAGTAAAAGCTGCAACATAGCGGCACACTGAAGAAAGCTAATTTTCATGTTAGATGACTTGTGTAGAGACAATAAAGGGGAGTGGTCTGGAAGATCTTCACTAGAAGGGGGCGGCAGTATCATTATTTAGCTGTCTTATCTAATGTCACTTAAGTACTTATCACTACTACACAGTTTTAAAATTGTCTCTCTTTCATTTAGGTTGTACCTGGGAGTTTGGGGCCATGGTGGACTACATCAAACAAGCTTTCCCCCAGACGATGCTGGTGGTTGTGGGCTTCAGTCTGGGGGGAAACATCGTCTGTAAGTTCCTGGGTGAGAACAGACTGAACCAGGACCGAGTGCTCTGCTGTGTCACCGTCTGTCAGGGTTACAGCGCGCTCAGGTTGGTAGAACGAAGGACAAGCAAACGCAGAGAACCAGGACTGGATATGAATAAAAAAAGCATAGATTAGGATGCATGACTGGTGCTTCAATTTCCAAAACAGCACTTTTGTCAAAACCTCTATTGACTGAATGAATATACATATATGCTGTCATAGAAATTCATCACCTTGAAGCTTTTTTTTTTCCGAGCTAGAGTGTCTTAAACCTGGTCGTGTTTGTTTCTTTTTCCTTGGTGCGTGTAGGGCACAGGAAACCTTTCTTCAGTGGGATCAGTGCCGGAGGATCTACAACTTTTTGTTGGCGGACAAAATGAAGAAGCTCATCCTGTCACACAGGTGGAGAAACGCAACAGCAGCTTCTGCAGTTACAGATTGACAGTTACAGATGTGTCAATCGCTTTAAGTTTATGACAGTGTCATTCGTCATACATACATTGCAGCATTGCTTTATTCTGGTGTGATTGTCAGAAAGCCAGAAAATAAAGCTTGGATCTTGCTCTCTGTCAGATGTACTCAGTTGTTTATCTTGATTAATGGTTGCAGTGGATTTCTGCAGAAAGAAAGTTGGTCACAACACACCAAGAAAAACCTCCATTGGAGGCAATATTTTCTTGACTGTCTGTCGGTCTAGTATAGGCAAGGAATCATTCAAAATTTAGGCAAATTCCGTCGGCCGTGATTTGGAGTGACTGCATTATCTGACAGACGGGTGATGGGGCAAACAAAGATTTAGCTTCCTGCCCTGATTTGTTAAAATACCGTTAATTGTATTGTTCAACAGGAGCAGTTTGATTGACATGAACTCCAGCAACATTGGCGACGCAGACATGAGCAGACTCTTCGCGGCCACGTCCCTGATGCAGATCGATGACAGCATCATGAGGTGAACTTTGGGTGTATTTAAATTTAGATTCGGCCGATAATGGCTGCTCCAAAGTCTGCAGCATTTATCTCAGCCACTGATGTTATCACACGATTTGTACTGCAGAAAATTTCACGGCTACAGATCCTTGAAGGAGTACTACGAGAAGGAAAGCTGTGTGCACTACATCCACAACGTGAGTGAAAAGTGTGTTTTTTGATGTTTGTATTGAAAGCTTGATAGATATCATCCAGTTTGGTTTACTACAATATACTGCTAATATTAATACTACTACTGGTTTTTCCTCTGCTGCTACTACTTTTTATTAGACCAACTCCTCTACTTTTACAGCTATCAGGACTACTGACAGTGCTAAGCCGAATACTACTCTTGCTAATGCTACTGCTTACTACAACTAGAATGTGCTTACTCTTACTACTGTAACTATAGCTTTGACATCCTGTCTCCTAACCAGGTCCATGTGTTCTCAGGTAACTCACTTGGTTAAAGTTACAGGCCGTAGTTTGAAATTTTGGGGAAATTGCTTATTTGCGTTCTCTTGTGGAGTTAGATGAGAAGATTGATACCACTCTCCTTTTTCTGTTTGCGTTAACTGTGGAGCTAGAACTGGAAGGCAATTAGCGTAGCTTAGCATAAATACCGGAAGCAAGGGGCAAAGAGCTAGCCTGGCGCTGTCCAAAGCTTAAAAAAAAATTCATACCAGCACCTCTAGTGCTCACTAGTTAACACATTGTTCCTTGTTCATTTAAAAGAAAATAAATAAAGAAATATATAGAAAAAAATTTATCCATTGGCCCAGTATTTCCGTACAGTGTAAGGCTACTATTGCTTCTACATCTACTGTACTACACTGACTAACCCGCTACTACTTATACTACGACTATTACTACTCCTGCTGTTCTTTACAGAAGCAGTATGTGACCAGGCCTTGCAAAGTAATTCAGAAATAAACTGTTGTTTCATCTCCAGGTCACTGTGCCTCTCCTCCTGGTAAACTCCTCTGACGACCCACTGATTCATCAGTCACTACTGGCTATTCCACGCACACTCGCAGGTTTGTGTTAATAGACAAGATTCATTCATCAATATTAGATCATTTGAATTTTTTGGGGTATTATGCAATGGTGTCGTTAGCTGTAATATATATTACATTGGTCATGATGTATATCAGCAATATAGTGTATATATTTCATGTGTCACAGTACATTGTCACAGTACATTTTCAGTATTAGTGGCTACAGTGAAAAGAAAACTCGCTAAGTCAACTTCGATGGTACATAAAAAAGATGTTTTGGTAGAAAAGCCTTCATCAGGGTCTCATGATTAAGAGACAAAGGAAGTAAAGTAACTGTCAAAACCACCTTAGAACAACATATTGCAAAATATAATAAAACAATGATGTACATCCATTTCTGATTAAAATGAATAATTCACACCTTGTGAAAACAGTCACATGGAAGTAGTATAATCTCCTCCTCTACACATCTAATTATGCAGCAAACTGTGGAGGGTTAACTAAGCTCTTGTTATAATGGCTGGGATTTTGTTTGTTTTGAATATTTTGCGTTTCCT
Source organism: Coreoperca whiteheadi (assembly GCA_011952105.1). Classification (NCBI taxonomy): domain Eukaryota; kingdom Metazoa; phylum Chordata; class Actinopteri; order Centrarchiformes; family Sinipercidae; genus Coreoperca; species Coreoperca whiteheadi. Next base: position 6,319,183 of record CM022474.1, on the reverse strand, counting down.
AGAGAACATATGACTACAACAGTAAGACACTGTCCTCACTGCGGTACAAACTCAGACTAGTTTAGAGCAAATTAGCCCGTTGTCCTTCCCCTGGAGCTGGACACTGGAGCCGGAGTCTTAAGTGTTGATAAAGCTTTGCAGCTATCTGCTCAACAATCACCCAGCACAGACAATCTTGTTGAATTTTTCAGGGCCATGTGATCTGTCTGTGCTGTGGGATTATATACAGAGAGCTGTGTGTGTGTGTGTGTGTGTGTGTGTGTGTGTGTGCATGCACAGCCTGCTGCCTGGTCTTGGCTCAGTAGATCACATGCACTGGCACCTGCTTGAGTAAATCAGTGGGTAATGACTTAAACCTTGTGAAATTCTAAACTTGTCTGCAACTTCACGGTAACTTAAATACACTGAATTCGATTTTTTGTGGTAATGTTTCCCTTCATTGCTTACAGTGACTCCGTTGTAATTATTTGTACAAGGTCCAAACTAACACAGTAATGTTTTGTTGATGTGTTATCATCTATCAGTATTGATGATTTTTTAAACTGTTTTTCATTATTCCTGGGGCTGTCAATCAATTTTAAAAAGTAACAAATTAATCACAGAATTTGCTGTGATTAATTGCAATTATTCGCTTTTTTTCTTCTTAATATTGAAGCTTGTAATAATGGATATAAAAATGTAAAATCAAGGAATTAATGTAGAATCAACACCACGAAGATATATTTAAATTCAAATATTATTGTTTAGTAGCATCTATTTAACTTTGAACACAGATTCTGTCCTGTGAATACAAGTTTTCAATAAAACCATCAAGGCCATGGACTGTCAGCTTGAAAGGCATACTTCTTATATGCACTAACAGAAATAATAACAAAAACCCAGGCCAGTGTGTTAACGTGCCAGTTTCTAAACCATCAATGCCATTCAAATTTGGTATCAGCTTAGAAGGCAATGATTTCTTATATGCACTAATATAGATGATAATTAACAACAATAAATGTGTTCCATGTGCCAGTTGCCAGTTGAATTTCAACAAGTCCCACAATAGTCCATGCAAATATGAAAAAAGAACAAGGAAAGATTCTGACTGACAAAAGGACCCCTTTAACCTCGCCAAAATGTAGCCAGCCTTTGGAGCATTCTGGACCGCCCTTCACAACAAGATAGCGTGACACGGTTGGTACCAATGAATGTCATCTAGTTTCATATGATACCATATCTTTACTCTAGCTTTAATAATAAGCTTGCTACAGCGTCTTAAAGACACTAATGCCTTAATAATGTAATTTTTTTTTAAACATTTCAAATTAATAGAACAGGTTAACTTTAGTTTTGACAAGACTAATTGAACATAGGAAAACCCACTTAAAACCCCCTGAACAAAAAATGTTTGCCACAGGCTTTCTTAGTTCTCGAAAATTTGGCCTTTTAGAGAATAGATAGATAAGAGTTAGAGACACAGTGCTGGTTTTAGTGCCAAATAGAACAACTCCCAATATCTAGTTGAGTTGATGTGTGAACACGAACTTTAAAGGAGCTATATGTAAGAATTTATGTTTAAAACATTCGAAAATGAACTAAAATTAACAACAGAATGTGAAGACATCCCAGTTAGGACATTGTGTCAAAGACGTCCATGTATTGTGTTTTCAGAGATATCTACTGAAGTTCGCATGCTGACCAGCTAGACTCGGGCCGCCCTGTCGTGTAATACCACTTTGTACTTCAAGATGAGACAGTGAGTCACTGTAGCGTCCAGTCTGCCCTCAGTCCCACAACTGAGTCTGTGGTGTAGAGTAACAGAAAGGGAGAGGCCTATTTCTGTGTGGAAAGCGAGCGCCTTGGCCACTGACCTCACTTTCAGTCACCGAGCCATTTTAACGATACCTCCGCAAAGCAGGGGAGCTCAATTACTTACCTTCACGTTGACGAGATCAGGGTCCCTTCGTTGACCAAATGGCTGGAGACGCTTGACCAGAAAAGGCAAAGTGACACAATGAAGTGCAAAAAGTAACAACTTCTCATTTCTGAAAAGTAATGAACTGTCATTATTCAGCAGTTACGCTCAGCACGTTTCTGCTGTACTTTCTTAACCAGCTCCGTCTGTTTGTGCGATCGTGCACATTGTGTCTGTACACTACCTGCTCAGCACCAAACGGCAGACAGAGACAGTTAACAACTAGCTGGCGAACATATTGGAACATTTAGCAGCCTAGGAGACAGAGATAGATATTACCCTCAGGAGTTTGGGGAGAGCCAAACAGAGCTGAAAGGAAAGAGAATATTGGACTTAAATTCATCAGGTGGCCAGAAACACGACTCTAAGTGAATGATAATGTTGATCTGTAATCTTCCACACATGTAAATAGGCAAATGTACACTAACAAGTTTGCCATACCAACTCTATGAAGTAATAGTATATCCAGAAGGGCTAAGTCAAGGCCAACTGGACTTGCTTTAGATTCTTGACTTCATCCAAAAAGTGTCTTGAGTCCTGTGCCAGTGTTCATCAGTGTTCAACACATCATAGATGAATATGATGTGTTTGTCAGGAGGCTGATGGCTCTAGTGAACTGAAACTGAAATATGAACTAATTTAAGTTTGGCTCTGATGATTCTGTAGTTTATATGGCTGGTGCACAACACAACCCAAACCAGCCCCAACTTTTTTTTTTTTTTCCTGTTACAGATATTTGTGTCAACAGCTGTGTGGAAGGATGAATGGGCTGGCACTAAATTAGGTGCTAGCCATGCATTAATAGTAAATACTGCTGGGTAATATATATATATATAAAAGACAGTCAGTCATCTTACCTCTCCTTCTATGTGTAGAAAAGATGCCCAATGTGATGTTTGCCCTGACTCAACATGGAGGCCACCTGGGCTTCTTTGAAGGGGCCGTGCTGTTCCCTCAGCCCCTCACCTGGATGGACAAGGTCATAGTCGATTACACCAACGCCATCTGCCACTGGGAGAAGAACCAGCCGGCATGCCAGAGGAGCAGCCACCAGGATATGAACTCCTGCCTGAAGAGCAGGGGGGTAACACTCAGTGGGTGACATACATAGATGTATCGAGACAAAATAATAGACCAAAACTACAAAAACACACAGGCACATACTTAGCCTTTTGTATGCGCTCTGCTTCAGTACTAATGGCCTTACAGTTCAGTAAGTAATTCTGGGAAATGTAGGAAATCACTAAATGGATTTGAAAAGGCAGGCCGAGATCTAGTGGGTACACCAAGTTGTAAATTGAAACTCACATAAGATAGTAATACCGGAAAATGTAATATGACCCCATGGTAAATCGTTCCTTCCTCTTGTTCTCCATTAACCTCCAGTGTAACACGAGTTCACCCTCTGCTGGTTTTTGGAAGCTGCTGCTTCCTGAGTATGGGCAGCAGGGTGACCTTTGACCTGCATGTTGAAAGAAGAGAAAAGTGTATTTTTCTACATGGATTACTACTGAAAACCTTCCTAGGCACTCAAATATTCACAAGTCGGCTTACATACGCATTAGACTTCTAGTATAAATTAAATCATTGTAAAAACTGGAAAACTATCTTAGTGAAGTGTGGAGGACACATTGTCTTAAGCCTTAAAACCTTAACCATAATATATATTTAAAAATATACCTGATAACCCACATCAGTTATACATTGAAGCGTATTATGGTTAAAGAATTTCAGCAGTTCAGGACCAGATTGAAGTGCCTTAATGTAAAAGTGATTCTGCAGCAGATTTGGTTTCTGGCTTCTCATGAATCCTTGAGCTACCTCTGATAAGCAGCAGTATGACTTGATTTATGGTTTACAGTGATGATTACAGGCTGTTGTTAAGGCTCCACATAACATCCCTCCTTTTTATTCAAACTGTGCTTCTGATTTACTTAATATGATTTAATATTATCTTGTTTGTTTCCATCAAAGAGGTTTAAGGGTTATAAAATCACAGACAGGCAGAAATGGTTATCTTTGATTTAATGATGTCTTTCCTTACACTCCTACCTTTCTGGGTTGCTGAATGGAAACTTACGGGCACTTATACAAACTAGTGTTAACATTGTACCGCTCCAGGTCAGCTTGTCCCATTCCATGTATTGCTCCACAGTACCTTTAAACCAGCAGGTAACAGCGGTTATTACCATGATGCCTCAGCTGCAATAGCATGAGGAAGGTCAGGCAGTTTAAGTTCCCAAGTGCTGCTGTTAACTCTGGTTATTCCCAACAGTAAAATGTCATTTTAGAACTGTACAGTCCAGGACACAAAGTACTGAAAATGTATACATGACTGAAGGGCTTTTCAGGACAGAGCCGGGTCAAACTGTGTTTCTAAACGCTTTCAACACAATGGAGAGAAGAGAGTGTAAATGGGACACAAATATAACAGTGAGTGTATTGAATAAGAAATTCAGTTGTTGACTCACAATTTATGCACTTAACCAAACAAATGGACCAAAGCATTTTTCACTTTTCATTAACAAGGAGCTCACCTTTTGGCCACATGTGACTCCCTAAAAAAGGCACATGGTTCAGCTCAAACGCAGTAGAGGTCTTGTATTAGACATTACTTTCAACAAGGACTAAATAATACGTTTCATAAGTGACCAAGGTTTTTTGGGGGTTTGTTTTAAGCTGCTTATTGCTACATACTGTACTGGATGGGTGGAGTTTGCCACGTAAAACAAATAAATAAATACAGTTAACGGAGGAGTAAAGACAGTGAATATTTCTGTTACATTAAAACACAGAAGACATGAAAAACACTTACCTCTGTGTCTCATCTCATGATACAGTATATTTCCATGAGAAATGTACAGATAAAGGTCTCAAACATTGACAAAATAAGAGGTGAATTTTATGTGCAAAAATCATTTTTGTTTTCTGTGGTTTATTCCGGGCCTTTTTTCCTTTCTATTTTGAGAAGTGCCTTTGGTGTGAATGTTTGATATTAGTCCCAGTTTCCTGTGAGTAACATCCTGTCAGACTCTGTAAATGCAGTGGACTCCACCCAAGCTCATGCCTTATTTAATATAACTTGAATTCTCTATCTGCCCTTTAAAAGATGAATATGACCTGCACCAGCAGGACTACTATGTCTGTATGTGCAATATTTTCTGACAGGTTGAGATCTGGACTGTTTCGCCTGCACTTTACTGTCTTTACAGCTCCTATTGTTGTTTTTGGCACTATAGTATGTGTCAGCATATGGTGTAACTTTTATAATCTAATCATGTGTTTTGTTCTGATGTGGTGAACAGCCATGACTTTTTAGTAATATTTGAACTTAATTATTAAATGTTTTCCACATATATTATTTTGTCTGTTTATTGTAACCTATTCTAGGTTTTCCTTTTCTAGCCATGCTGCCGGGATGGCAAAGTCTGTCGGTCGGGTGGTTCACCACTTTGGCCCAGACTGAAATATCTCAGGAGCTATTGGATGGATTTCCATGAAATTTTGCACAAACATTTTTAGTCCTCGGAGGATGAATCCTACTGGCTTTAGAGTTCCCCTGACTTTTCAAGCGTGGCACTAGACGAAAACTCATGCCGTTGACGGGACTTTGAGTGAAATGTTCCAACAACATTTAAGTGGTGCACACATTTGAGGTTACAGGGAGCAGAGGTGAGGAAGGTGGAGGACTTTATGTACTCAGGGTCAACGGTTCAGAGCAATGGAGACTGTGGAAAAGAGGTGAAGAGGTGAGTGCAAGCAGGTTGGAACGGGTGGAGAAAAGTGTCAGGTGTGTTGTGTGATAAAAGCGTATCAGCAAGAATGAAAGGAAAGGTGTTCAAGACGGTGGTGAGACCAGCGATGTTGTACAGCTTAGAGACAGTGGCACTGAAGAAGAGACAAGAGGCAGAGCTGGAGGTGGCTGTTGACTTTTAGTCTTGTTTAGATTTGGAAAATTGATGCAAAGACTACAATTTCTATTTATATACAGTTTATTGTACATTTATTGACATACTTATTGGTGCACCAGGTAGCACAATGGGCAAAACTTAATATTCATATTGAAGAACAATCTAAAAAAACACGTGAGACAGGCACTTGTTGGAATATCAGCCTTGTACTTCAAGGATAGACGGGGCCCAGAGGGTGGAGACTGAGAAAGCTGTGGCCTGCCAGTGTTAAATCAAGCTGTGTGGGTGAATTATGGTCCAAATAAAGCACATCTCTTCTTCAAATACAGGCGGTAAGAACTCTCATTTGGCTTAATCTAGGTCAGCCTGTGTGTTTTGAATCAATATTTTATACATTTTTCGTTTATGAAATGACATTTAAATACTTAAATGTATCTGAATGGTCAAAGAATCATACTGTTGCTTTTGCATTTTTCACCCATTAACTACAAGTTATGTATACTTTACTGTAACGCTGAATATTTCCCCGAACCATGCCCCTTTAGATTAAATACGAGCTCCAGCACACCCACTGGCTTCCATTCATTTGAGTTTGGTATGTAAAACAACTTGCAAAGCCTTTAAAGCTGCTTAAGATAGGTAATCCACCACCGTGGACATTTGGTCACCGTTATTTTTTGATCAGTTAAAGTAATGCAGTTGTGAGCATGTACTGATTTGAAAAAAATTTCCTTGTTTGGTGACTTTCAGAAAGCTGGGAGATCTTATGGACATTGAAAAGAATATAGTGAATCTGGTCTTTTTGTTTTATAAAAGGATTACCGTTTGCCAGCAAACTCTCAAATCGTGATTATCAGACATTCTTTGAACACACGAACAAGGAAGCGTCAAAACAGCGCCTGCCCCTACCCCAAACACAAACAAAATTTGGCAACAAAATAACGCCACCTAAATGTTCATTGTGATGAATTGCCTATTTCAAGCCCAATCTTCAGACTAAGAAGGTTCATTTTCACACTAAACTGGTGTGAAGTGAAGTGAAGTCATTGGTTGCCTGGAGATTAGAAAATCAGTCTAAATATATCGTAATACCTACGCTATGCTTTGGAAAACAATCTGCAAATGTCTAAAGTATATGGAGTCTGTAATTAATGGTCTAAACCTCTTACGTCTGCCAGTGCCTCCAGTCCTAATGGGTAGAGATCCGGCTTTGGTCATCAGTGCTAAAACTAAAGTGTCAACCAAATGGCTTATACAGAATACTGTAGAGTGGAATAATTATATAATGATTGAGGGTGAGTGGTCTCATTAAGTGGACGTGACTTCTGTGCTTTCTCAGGACCTCTGGAAAACAACATCACTGGAACTTCTCACACACTTTCATTCATGCAGCTAGATTGGGCTTTGAGTCTCCACCGTCTGTGGGGTTTGTAATATATAATGGCTCTTCGCCTGGTTGGCAAAGGGAGCGAGGACGTTTAGTCGAACAGCTTGGCTGCTGTAACCTTGCCGTCGTACTTGGAACCTTTTCCGTCGAACTCAGAGGGAAGGATGTCGGCGTCAAACTCCTTGTAGTAGTTTTCCAGCTCGTCTCCGTGGACGAACACCTAGAGCAAGGACAGCAGCTGTTAGAGGCATTTGGGACTATTTGTATTTTCAGAATCCGACAACAATCCAACATGTAATTAAGTGGAAATTTAATTTGAGTGGATATGTATAATACCCTGAGGTGGGGAAGTCTTTATTAACTTAGTGCAACAGTTAAAGATCAGAAAAACTGATAAAACTTGAATTGCTTAAACACTGCGTAAAGTGACATTTTAGCGTATTTGAGTATTATTGGAGTCAGCAGCCAACAGTCAGCTCTGCTAATTTGAAGAAACCAGTCCCAGGCCTGCAGCAATTGGCTCCACCAATAAGAAAAATATGTCAAACCAACACATTATTCATTATAAATGAAATAGAAAAACATATATCTTCATATTGGATCAAATCTTTTTATTAAATCCAAAAATCGAAACGCTAAATTAAAATAATTGAAGCTAACAGCTGTGTACTTTTACTGCTGGTACCATTTTATTTCACAACCTGGTCTGACAAAAGCAGCCGTTACTATTGAATCATATTTGTTCAACTCACTCTCTCTAGCAGCTTGCTCTTCATGAGTGGTTTGACCACATTGTAGGTGGTGGTGAAGTACCAGGGCTGGTGGATGAAGTGCACAGCTTTGAAACGGGCAGGGAATGAATCCTGGCAGAAAAGAAAAGGTAAGATGGTTTGGTAACATAACTCTCAGTAAAACCTTCACTGAAGAGGAGCCCTGCAGAAAGTAGAAGAAAAAGTATTAAGACTTGCGTTGCATATTTCTTTTTCTACTCTAGTGCTTTAACTTTACAGCTACTGAAAATTTTGAACACCAAGGATCAGTGAAACCTTTGACCAGTGAGCAGCTGTTCCTGGTACAGTTAAAAGTGAAAATGGCCTCTGGGTGTTAGGATAGGGAAGAGCGTTTCTCTTCACTTTCTCCTAATCTAAACACATCTGATTCTCTGCACACCTGCAAACAGACATGAGGAATGATCTCCACAATCGGCTGTGAGGCATACTGTAAGAAATAAGAAAACTGAAAATATTTTCCACCTAACTGTAGTATCAAGCCATGCAGAGTTTACAATCTTTAAAAATGAGGGTATAAAAGCTTTGTCTGAAAACTTGAACGCAAAGTTTTTCATCTGCAGTGTTCATGTCTAGAATGTCCATCTCTCCCACCCTTTAATCTGCCCATAGTAATAGACCCGTCCATGACATGGGTTTAGATTTTCCCACCTGCAACATGTCCACCATCTTCTTGAGCTCGGTGGGTTTGATTCCCGACGCCTGCTGCATGGTGAAGCCCTTGAAGTTCTCAATGATGCAGAACCCGTTGATCTGGGTCTCCTCGTTCTCCAGCAGCTTCTCCAGGATCACACAGTAGGCCCGCAGGATCTGAACACACGCGCACGTTTATTCATTGATTTCAAATGAATGAACTCCGCTTTACCCATTTAAATGAAAAGCGAGTTTGGAAACGTGCGTTTGCCAGGTGCACTGTGGGATATGTGGTCACCCGGAACCACTCACTTACCTCATCAAAGGTGATCTCCTCGTAGTCCCAGTTCTCAATGTTAAAGAGCAGAACCACGCGGCCGTATTTGTCTCTGCTTTGCAGGATGCCGGGGTAGCCGGCCTCGATGGTGCTGCGCACGGCTTCTGGGGTGAGGTTCTCAAACAGCTCAGGGTAATCCTTCCTGAAGCGCACGTAGCCTTGGTGGAAACACAGGGGCAGATTTTTGGTTCGCACCAAGTACTGACTGATCATGTCGTTCATTGCCAAAATCATATAAGTCCCTCTGGCAAGCTTTCATTTTAATTGTTCAAAAACAGTTTAGAGTATTAATTCATAATTTCAAAGCCAGATTTTAGTGTTTATCCTATTCATGAAAAAGGAGGTTGGGTCTTCAGGAGCTGGAAAAATGAACCTTAAATCAGTCTGGGTTTCAGTGGAGAGTTTCTTGTCCCATGATGATCTAAGTCATGTTTCAAAGGCTTTTTTCCACCCTGACAATGAGAATCGTGTGGCGGAAACACAAAATCACTGTAAAGTTTTAGCATGAAAATTATCAGTTGTATATTTTGGCAGCATATTTTGTCAGTGCAAAAAACACACTCATTGGTATTAGCCTTCAAAAAACAAAACCTGTCATTCAAAGCCTGTTATTTGTGTTGGGGGGGGGGGTAAATTAGCTATTGTTGAAGAACTTTGGAGCAGTATGTGTCTGTCTGTCCATCGTTATATCATTTTCCAGACACCAGACTCAAATTATACATACAGATTAGCAAAGTCATTATTGTTCTCTTTTATGCTGGAATCATGTGATATAATTTGTTTCAGATTTGGTGGAAAAAAATGCTGTCAGTCTATTCAGGCCTGCCACATCAAACTGTTCCCTCTCCTGACATACCCTTCATAAGATCGAAGGCTCTGGGCACGTCGTACTTCCTGGCGCGGATGAAGCGGACCAGCATACTGTCTGATTTCTCCCCAAACGTGTCCTGCACCCCCTTGGCCAATTCGTCACCTCCATCGGCCTTCTCCTTGATCATTCCTCGCAGCTCCTTCACTGCCGCCACCCGCTTCTCATCCGTCTCATTCAGCTCATCCTTGGCCTGTAGGGGGAGCCAGACCAGACCGTTAGCTCACATTGTGGACAGCTTTGGTTTTCTAGAGTTTAGTGACATACAGTAAAAGGTTTAATGAAAAGTTATGTTTATTAATGCTGCCAGCAAATGAAGGCTTGTAAGAACGTGCAGGGAGAGCTGCAAAGCACAGAGGAGTAGTTTGACAATGCTATCTAATTAATTTGGTTTAATCTGACTTGATCACGCCATTCTCTGAAGAACTCAAGTTTGCATGCTAGCAAACTAGCAGCTAGCATGCGATGCAAACCAGCTAGCCTTTTATCCTATTAGTCTCCTATTTCCCATGTTTTTAATGCACTATTTTAATGCAACCATAGTCACTGCAGGTGGGTTGTGTCAGCATAGCCAGGCTCTCTTCAGTTGCCTGTCTGCTGATATTGCTTGACAAACTCGTCTCTCTTTAATAAAAGATGGAGATCACGAACCTTAGCTTCATTTCTGTATTTATTCTATGGATACAGGCTACAGTATAGTTGAATACATCATTGGTGATGTACTGTAATACAGTGATTATACTCTTGAACGTAACTATGTGTTGTGTCCAGATTTTTCTGACTTGATAATGTGAGACCATGTCTGGCTACCTTCTGCTTGGTGTGGTCTGGCAGGCTGGCGCAGGGTCCAAACACTGGCCCGTGGTCCTTGACGGTGAGACGTTCCAGCTTGGCCCTGAGAGCCTGCTCCTCCTCCGACACCATTCGGTAAGTTCCACTCTGAAAAGACGGGAGTCAGTATTTATGTAAAAACAGACAACTTACTAGGATCGGAAACATACAGTACAGCTTGGTTGTGCTAGTTGATGTATCACATAGAACCAGCAGTTAGCCGCACTGATGCTAATGGCTAGGGCGGCTGTGGCTTGGTGGCAGAACGGTTACCTGCCAATTGGAAGGTCAGCGGTTCGCGCCCCCAGCCATGCGTTGAAGTATCCTTGAGCAGCATACTGAACCCCAAAAAATGCTCCTGAAGCTGCGCCTTCAGTTTGTGAATGTATATATAAGTAGCTTAGGATAAAAGCGTCTGCTAAATGTTGCTGCTAACTTTACCATGTTGGCTGAGCTTTCAAGCTACAATGCTTGGCCATCTTCTTAAATTGTTTTAATAGTCAATACCTGATTTAATTTAACAAAAGTTGTCTAAACACAAGCAGCCATATACAGTTAGAACTTCGCATTCATGAAGTCTAAGATTGATAAAATTATCTGATTAATGAATAGAAAAGACTACATATCTGACCAGATATTTGATTCCAACATAATTTGATACGAAAAAAGTACTGACGTTTGATACCCAGCCCTACATATTGCCCTACATAAGTCAAGAGTAAAACAGCGCTGAATCACATGTTGCAGATAATCGTCTCTCTGCGCTCGATTGGGTTGAAGCCTTTCAGCAGTGGACAGTTAATCATAACAGGAAGAGCGCAGGTGTTGTTCATAACTTTAACAATGGATGCGTTCCATTTAGCTGTGCCAGTTTCAGGGTCCCTGGTATCGGGGACGCTCTCTCACAGGCAATGGCTTAGTGGCACACTTCAAAATAAACACAACCACCTTAGTGTTGTTAGTTACACCTGTGCCTTTCCTGCAATGACAGGTCAAAATGTCTGCTGGGACACAGGCCAATTAAGGATGTCACAGCAGGTGTTTTGATAGAAAACACCTGCACACCGCAGCATGGTTTGCTTGTAAGCACAGTAACAAGTGATTTACTTTGTACTCCCCTCCTGCTGACTGCTTGTAAATCTGGTGATGTAAGTTTTTTGGTTTTTTTTCTTTTCTATCCTTGAATGTTGCTTTGGACAAAAGCTCAATGCTTTGCCACGTGTGACGAAATGCCTGTCCACGAGTGTTGCAGGGGCATAATCAATAGGCCTCAGTGTTTGATTAATCTCCCTCACATGAGGCCAGTAAAGCCTGTAAATACGTGGTGAGGACTACTAGTAGACCTGAAGCAGGGATCAGAGATTAGCAGCTAAGGCTACCGTAGCAGTTGACGGCATTCATAACAATGGGCTTGTGTGTGAGGGGGAGTGTTACTCAATTAGAGGCCCGTCCCCCTCCAGTGCCCCCGTCACAGCTCCGAAATCCATGTAAAATATCGGCATTGATTAGTTCTCTTTGACCAACACAGTTTTAAGTAAGTATAAGTGCAAGTACTTACAACCACAGCCATATCTTCTGCTCTTTATATCAGCTTCGTACTCTCTGGAGGAAAAAAACCAAAGGGAATTTGGGATTCACGTGAACCTCAGTTAAAAAAAACCCAAACAATTGACACACTGTACTCCACATTAATCCCCTTTCATCCCACCCTCTCTGCTATCACAGGGTACCCTGATTCGGCTATATTTAGCACTTGCCCATTTCTGGATGATTTACCAGGAGATTTAAGGTCAAGAGTCTTTTGGTTTCGTAATCAACAGGCTCAAATTTTGTTATCAAGGTTTAAACTCTTTAGTACTATGTTGATAAACTCTGTATAATCATAAATGTTCAGTGTGCACAGTTACTTGAGCCTGAATGTTCCCATACTGTGAATCTCCCATTAAGTAGATTTAATTTTTTCTCAGTGTGTGTGTTGTAGCATTATGCAGTATCGTGTCTAATACTGATCGGTTAATCAATCGACAGACGGTTTATCCCTTTTGATAACTGATTAATAACTTCTCAAGTAAAAATACATGACACAGCCTAGCTCTACCCTCTCATTTGTCCGGATATGTGACAGTCAATTTTATATCTTTGGGTTTCAGACGATTGCTCAAACAAAACAGGCAATTTGAAGATGTCACCTTGGGCTTCAAAATATAATTTGAATATTTTCACTACAATAAACTGGCATTTTATAGACCAAAGTTATTAATCAATGAAATAACCAGCAGATTAATCAATAATGAAAATAATTGTTAGTTGGTTGCGGCCCTAACGAAATTGCCACTCCATTTCCTTATATTGAATTGAAGTAAGTTAGTTTCCCACACATTGACATTTTGGAGGCAGAGGTTTAGAGAGACAAAAAGACGACCCACCTGCTATACTGCGTCTCTATAGCATATTTCTAAAGACCACTGCATCACAGAGATCTTTGTATTGTAACATAATGCCACTCAGTAGACACTTAAATCCAAAGCTGCAATATCATGAGCACTTGCACTTTTGGGATTGTTGGTCTCAGTGGGAATGCAGCTCTGAACCTTGCCAGTGTTATTAGTCCCATGATGCACCTACTGAGCAAGATATGAACAACAATTCTTCACTTCACATTAGGTTTAGCACTTAAATACCTCCAAATATTATATAAGAAAAGTTTGCTTGGGAGTCAAAGGCAGACAAATATCCAATTTTTCTTTTATGATTGAATGCCACTTCATAAGAGAACAACGATGTCCCTGGTCAAAATCACGGCTCCATTAACAACAGCTGAAGTACACCGAGACCCAGAAGAGCTGCAGAGCTTTAGAGTTGAACAGAATCAAAGAAAGAAAAAAGACGTGAAGTAGCACATCAGTAGAGGTGGCCGAGTCTTACCTGAGGCAGATGTGAAGTTGCTGGCAGGAAGTCACAGGGGTCTGTGTGGAGCGAGGTGGACGGGACCTATGATTTGTAGCGCCGGGATTAGTGGCGTCACACCAGATTACCCCCGATTTCTTGTTCTTTTCAATCAGCATAAAAGTGGCAGAGGGTGGGAAGAAGGGGGAGGATGGGGAGGAAGTGATGGTAAGGGTGTTTGGCCAGTGGTGGAGGTGCTCCCATGATCAAAGGCAGGGCCAGTGCCCATTTTTGGTGATGTAATGTTGAGCACACACTTTAGGTAAGAGGTGGTTTAAGGGGGTGTGGAGGGATTTGATTGCATTCCAAGGAGACTTGCATGGAGTGAAAAGTGACCATTGTGACTGCTGATTCCCAGTTTTGATTTCAGCAACGTGATCACACTCGGGTGAGAAGAGAGGAGAGCCGGTATTCAAATGGTCTGTTTCACATGTATAGCATGATGTAGAATGGGAGTTCAGTCTGGTCATAATGTTGTGACATTTCTAACGGGACCAGCATCATCTCCACGGCAACAGATATAACCTTCTGGTAATAGGAATGACTTTCTTCAGTTGATTTCTTTACTCTGCAAACAAAGGGCTGGAGTTTATAATTTAGTCTCTGTCTCTATACGGGACTAAAATCAATATTCACCATTTAGACAATCCCAGATCCTGATTAGCAGCAAAATCTGATAAATAAATCTAATCCCCCCCCCCAAATTTCATGGAAAAATCTGTCCACGTTTTTGAGATACAGTGCTTGATAAAACATCAGGGGCAAACACGTACCCTCATGACAACACATTTCATACAATATATACATGTAACAAACACATGCATGAACTCTGTCAGCTGATGCGGTTAAAGGTATTAAGTATCGAGGCCATTTAAGTTCAGAGTGAGAAGAGGTTTTGTTGAGTTGTACATATTGTGCTCTGTAGCTGCCACCAGGTTTGGTGCAAAGTCCATACGCTCTCCTTTTTGAAACATGAACAGGCTTAAATTCATTCAGCAACTGGTCACTTAATCGATTAGTCAATCGTCGGAAAACTAATCAGCAACTATTTGATCATCAATTAATTGTTACCGTCTTTTAAGCAAAAATGTCGAGGATTTTCTGTTTTGTTTCTCTGTTGACTGTTGGCCGGACAAAACAAGGAATTTGGAGGCGTCAGATTGACAATGAAAATAATCGTTAGTTGCTACCCGACGCTGCTACAAGATAAAGATAATTGAAAGCAAGAAAAACACAACAGTAAGCAAAAGAGAAAAAGAAGCTATTTGGCAGTTCAGCGGATATGCCCTAAAATGTTGTAAAGCTTTTCTGCTCTGGACGTCTGACATCACAAAACTAGAAATCCATCATTCTGATTGAGGAGGAAAGCTTCAAAATGTACTTAACACCTCTTGTGTTGCCACAAACCACATGCACACACAAGCCCACGACCACCACCTTCGTCACAAGGATTTGGATTTAGACTTGCGTGCATTCATATCAGTAAACGTGGGCCCTAAACTATACACAATTCCCTGTGATCAGATTAGTTCTCATGTACACATTAAATGTCAGCGCACAGAACATAATGACGCCGCGCACGTGCCCGCCACCTGTATGTGCTATTGCGAGCATTAGGGGCCGAAAGTAAATTTCTATATAATGTGATCCGGTCTGTGAGCGCTTCATCTAATCGGGCGCACATTAACTCAGTCGCAACTGAGTGAGGTTGAGTAAAAAATCTCTAGTTTAATCTCATGTAATTGAGCAACAGGGAGGCGTGCATGAAAACAAATGAACACAGAGCCACTGGACCGTAAATACAACAGGATAATGTAATTGCTCTGGTTTTTGCTTAGGACTGTCCCTCATTGGGTTAGGGAAAGTCGACAACGTTTGATTTTAAGAAATGTTTTCAAAAACAGTGGCGGTTTAATGGGCACCTATGTGTACGAGGTGAGGGCCCCATTTATTTCCTGTTGTTTCATCTGTAACAGACAACAGTGTCTATCCATTCACAGTTCAAACACCCCTTTGTGCAAGAATTGCCTGAGTAACCCTCAAACACATCCTGTTATCATGGTGCCACTGACCATCTTTTAAACTATTTCTAGAGAAGACAATTATGTTTAAGTTGGCACCGGAAGAACCGACACAAATGTTAGTCCTTTAAGTCTAGCCGTGTCTATGATGATGATGTGGCTGTATATTTGAAAAAATGACCATTTGCTTTTGGGTTTGCATACTGTATTTGTATACCCTGCTTTAGACCAAAACTGTTAAACAGAATGTTTCAGTGTGCAAGAGAATCACTAAAGGAATTTTAGTCCAAACATGTTGGGTGCCCTCCATCAGCATAGCACCTTTCAGGCCCTTTGAGGCCCAAATAAATGCTATTTTGATTTGAGCATGTTTTTAAATTGGAAACTGGGGACGCCCCAACCCCACGGCCAGCATCCCAAACTCCCAGAGCACCAGAACGGCCCTGACTTTAGTAGTGTATTAAAAGAAAATGTGGTTTTCACCCAATTACTGTATAATTTCTGTGAACTTGACATATATCCTTTGCCCTGAATGTGAGGCTCTGTTGATGTTTCCCCTCTTTACTTGCCTCTCCAAGACATGTCGCTGCAGCCGGTCGTTCTTTCGGGTGGTTGGTGTTTGGATGTCAGCCACTTTCTTCTCTCTGACCCTGGTAGCGCGAAAACACCCGTTTTTTCCCTCCTGATGCAGCGATGAGGGAGCAGGCAGCCAACTATTAATCTTCTAAATCAGGCCTGATCTGCTCAATAAAGCGATTAGGGGAACAAAATTAGATGGATTGGGTCAACAATGCTACTCTCTGTTCTGTGGGGCCAGGTTCAGGCTTTAGATGTGTTTTCATGGGTTTGAGTGAGAAAGAAAGAATCTGAGGAACAAGGACGACGCCATGGAGCATAAAACGTACAGCTCCACCTGCAGCCCGTTGTGTTTGAAGTTTCAGTCAGTCATTTTCTACCGCTTGTTCCCGTTAGGGGTCGCGGGTGACTGGACCCTATCCCAGTGACTCTGGGCCTTAGGCGGGGTACACCCTGGACAGCGGCCAACTCGTCGCAGGGCTAACACATAGACAGACAACCATTCACTCTCACATTCATCCACTAAGGGCAATTTGTGTTTTTGGAATTATCAATTAACCTACACATGCATGTCTTTGGACGGTGGGAGGAAGCCGGAGAACCCGGAGAGAACCCACGGTAACACGGGGAGGACATGCAGACTCCACCCAGAGAGATCGTGTGACGTGTGTTTGAAGATTAGCTAATGTAAATGAAATTATATACTACAATGCATCATCTGGCGTCACGCCCACATGCAAACTAAAGGAAAACAACCACATAAAGCTGTGCTGCATTTTCAGCTCAATGACTCACACGGATGTCAATACTTCAGTCACTGGGATTTAAATCGAGAATGCTGGGAGAGACGAAGAAACCATAACCGTTAAAAGTGATCGTGGTGCTTTTGTTTGACAACATATCTTCCCACTGCAGTGTTAAACGTTCTCTTTGCTTTTTGGGTCATTTTGCGGCAGGCTCTTAAGTAGCTGGTCTGGATGACCCAGAAAGCGTTTCCCAACGCCAACAGAGCCGTGGTTTCATCCGTTGATGCCACTGCTGCTAACAATGCTGCTGTTAACGCTGACCTGGCACTGGATCATGTAAGACGACCATGAAACCGTAGTCGTCTGCAATTAGCTCGACACGTAACGTAATCCAATCCCACACAAGTAAAAAGATATAGAAGAAAACACGCGATAAAAAGAACACCGCTGATTACATTTCACAGCGTCCCCGTTTAAAAAACACAACTTGTTTCTTGTTTAAAACCGTAACTTAAAACATATTTATCATTTAAATGCAAGTTTAGTTGATCAATTCACAATATTCATAAACATTCGATAACGGTGACATTATCAAATTTGATTTGGAAAATCTGTTAACGGCGTCCTATTAACAGATCCACCAGATTCTGAGCAAAATGATCATTCATTTCGTGTCCACCTGACGAGTGGGTCCATTATTCATTCAGCTCTATTTTCGTTCTCCGGCAACTCCTGAGGGAAACATCTGGCTCTTTAGCTGCTAATTGTTCCACTATGTTCACCAGTTAGCCGCTAACTGTGTCCTTCTGCTGTTTGGTGCTGAGCAGGTAGAGTACAGTGGCTTTTTAAGTGCCTTTTCATTGAAAACATCACTAATGAGAGCGGTTAGAATGAACCAAAACAATGAGGGGGGACAGAAGAGTTTGGTGATGATTCTCTGTGGGTTCATCGCTACATGCGACCCTTTTCACATAGGGGCACTCATTTAAGCCTTTACTATAAAAATATGTCCACTTTAAACATTGACTAATTTATAAATTATTCCAGAGCCATACAGAGAAACCAAACCACACTCTTCAGTCTCAGTCATCTTCCCTGTAGCATCAGGTCTGTGTCTAAAAACCGTAGTTATCTTTTTCACCTAGTGAGGAAATCAACGGAAGTACAAAGTGTTATATTTTTGGTACAAAAGAATGAAGCTGAGAGCCAAGCAGAGGATTTCCTGTACTCATCGGTTCATGATAAGAGCCTCTCTGCAGCACCACGCCACAAACGGTAACATCAGTTGTGTAAATTGGCAAACTATAGGAAAACCAGCGCACAAGACTTTTAAAGTGACATAAAAGAGGCACAACAAATAAGGAAAAACATTGTTAATGTCTCAGTTGTCAAGGTGTTGGCACATTTACTCATTGAAAGCAAAAACAGTGACTTTTCATTTTTACTTGATGCCATTTTATTGGGACATTAAAGAGTAGTATAATAATTCACAATTCTTACTATATAAAACACTTAAGGCCACATATACATGGAGGTAACGGCAACAAGTTTAAACTGTTGCAAACTTTAGATTTGAAAAATGTGTTTTCCTTTTGCCTTGTAGACAATGAAAAACATTTTAAAAGCTGCAAATCTTATGCCACTTTTTGAGCACGCTCATAGCAGCCACTTGTGTATTTCTCATGTTCCCATGTGAACAGAGACATTTTAAAACACTAACTCATCGGAAAAATGCAGTTTTGTTTTCCAAACTAGTCGTATCTGTGGCCTAAGATGAGTCTCATGTCCTACTAGAAGTTAAATTTTACCTTTCAAGTAAGATACTGTGAGAGAACTCCAAATTCTGCGTATCATAAGTTAATAAGCCCAACAGCACCAACACTTGTCACACTATAAACATAATCAAGTTTGTGACAACTGACTTGATAAACTAACAACTCTGCTGGCAAATATCTGGTATCACAGCAACAAAATATGCTGTTAGGAACTCCAAACATGTTTAAAAAGTAATAAGTTATAGTGTTTCCATTCAAGCAATAAAGTTATTTTCCCCAAAGTTATACAGTACATCTGCTCATGGGACAAAGCAGATAATCTTGCCACGTTACCCCCCAAAAATGACCCATTTTGCATTTACTTCTGAAATTACTTTTCATCTAAACTTGATAAACTGTCAAGATGTTTTTAATTCACATTATCTATAGTTATCTGAACCTGCTCTGATGACTGCGTACTGTACATCACCATGTAATAGGGATCTGTTGAGGTATTTTACCCCTCAATGGGTCACATATGGCGTGAAGACGCTCTCCTCTCATTGGCTGTCAGCTATGACGTCATCTGGCCAGTACTCGTCCTGCATGTAGTGGTTTGAGGAGGCGAAGCTTGGCTCGTGTGGGGCGTCGTCGTCCCTCAGCTTGTTCTGCAGCTCCTGCTCCCACTCGCCCTCCACCAGCTTGTAGAGGTCGAGGGCGGCCTGAGCGTCCTCCACCGAACAGTGACCCCTCCTCCCCACCTGGGCAGCGTGGTTAACAACAAATCAAACTGCAATCCTTTTCAAAAAGGAAAATACCAATACTGCAACATGAAGGTTAAATTGATAATATAATTAATAATTATAATAATCTCAACCAGATATGTGTGGAAAGGTGCTGAATCAGCAAAAGGCAACAATCACAAGCAGGACAGCACCCCAATTGCAAACTGCCAATATTTCTTCTTTTTTTAAATGAAATGTGATAGGATTTCAAATTTGGTAATTTAAGATATGTACTGAGCGTATATTCATTTTCAGTTATCAAATTATTTCCCTAAATGCTTCTCCTTCACCCAGGGGGAGCGTACACGCTGCTTTTAACAAAAGGGTTTATAGCTCACCGTGCTACCGGTTCACGAGTCTATGACTTTCCACAAAAGCTTTCTGAGGTCTGCTGAGGCGAACGTCAAAAGAAAATATTTGACTGAACAGAGCCAGAATCCCTGCTGTTTAAATCTGATGGACCCCAAATCCTTACATGTCTGTTACAGGTCTCTCTGTTATAAAGCCCCTTGCTGCAGTGCACACAGCCTGTTTGACCCATTACTGGTAAGAATAATAAATACACCAGCAAAACAGAATTGCATGAGAGCATGTGATTGTGTCTTAGTTAGAAACATTTTGCTTACAACTAGGATCGTAAGCTGCAACAGTTCAAGTAGGCAAGAAATCTTAATGCACATTTTGTCTTTTAGCAGTTTCAATGAAAACCCTATTAAGTAAATCATGTCAGATGTTATGTAAAATTAACTGGACAGACAAAACTAAACATTTTTCCCCATTTCTTGTAGAAATGAAAAACACATATTTACGATGTATGAAGTCTCACCTGTATCCTCCTGTTCAGCAGCTTACTGGCCAAGATTTTGAGGGAGGGGCAGCGTTCGCGGGGGAAACCAGCCAACCGGCTGAGGAGACGCGTCGTACAGGTGTCCCTGACCATGTGAACTGGATGGAGGATGTCCAACGCCTCAAAGTCGTTGTAGATGGCGTGGCCAACGACTACTTTGCCCTCAAGTATGCTGAAGATCTACAGGAGAGAAGCCATGCAAGTGCAGAAGAAAACAAATATAAGTGTACATGGCATTATTGATCGTGAAAGATTTGGAGCGTCAGCTGGGCTGGCAGTGTATTGGGTTTCAAAAGGACAGCTCTGACAGACTTGAACGTTCAATACACTTTGTCCTGTATATAATGGGGCCTTACGTATGATGAAGGTATCTTAAAACACAGCCAATATTTCCCAGACTCCTCCTCAGAAAGAGCTGGATTTGTACCTTCAACATGTTACCCGTTCAACCTGCACTACAGCTCCGGTTTTTCTCAACAACATCTCACATTTCCACATACTTGTCAATTATTATCAACTACTATCCACTTATACTCACCGGCTATGCTGATGTATTCATTGTACACAAAAATATTTAAAGAGGAAATAAGAGAATCAATCAGTAGATCTCAGATCCAACGCAAAGCGGGCCTCACCTCCTCCCTGGCCTGAGCGAAGGGGATGGCGTTGTGCAGGTGGTGCCTCCTGATACCACTCCAGCGAGTCCTGTAGTCTGTGACGGGCTGACACGGCCGTACAAATTTATCATACAATATGTTCCCATGATAGTCCAGAATGCTGCAGCGCGCCAGCTCGCTGCAGCGCCCGCCAGGCCCCGTCCCCACCATCTCACAGTCCAACGCCACCACTGTGATCGAGCACGAGCTGAGGCACGGTGAACTCCGACCACTGGCCGGAGGACTGGCCTCAGAGGAGAAACCGCTGTCCACCTCCCAGCTGTCACTGAGGGATGTGACTAAACTGCGGTGGTCAGAAGCTTTAGACTCAGAGAGTCCAGGTTTAGATACATCAGAGCTCCTGTTGTCAGAGTTCAGAGTGCTTTGACTTTCCCTGTTTGTACTGTTCAATTTGGGTTTTTTGACCACTTGATTTGTATCCAGTGGTTTGTTGTGGTTGTCCGTTCTTTTCCTCTTCATGTTGCCGATTATTATCTTCTGCTGGTGTTTCTTCCTGCCGCGAAACATCATGGCTTTTTTGCTCAAATACCGGTAGTTGCTGAGAAGCACACTCGAGGCGGCTTTATTCCTTTTGGACGGCTGTGCCATCATCAACCAATGAAACCAGCCTCACAACCATTCCTGGAGGAAATAAAAACAGAAAAACACCCCGATTATAATTGGGAAAGAAATTGAGTAGGTGTGCACTATTCAAAATAGTCAATCTATGCATTTGGTAGCATTGTACCTTTTTTCACTGTGGCTGTTGCATAACCTTGTTTCTTATCTCACTGTGGTAACGTTACATGCAATGTGAGGGCAACATTCAAAACAAGTACATAGCTACTGAGACCCCATTAGGCCAAACAAACAAACTGACATTACGTAAAAGATAAAGAAACGTTGTTATAACTCCTTTATTTCAATCACCGACTTTAAGGGGCAGGTGACTGACAGCCGCACATTAACATTATAACATTCTGTAGCAACAAACTAAGACTAACAGTTGATGAATTTAATGGTCAAATTAGCTAACTAATCGTTATTTAATCAAATTATGAAGGTCTTAGAAAAATCAGAGGGGCATTAATTCGAGATATTCAACGTAAAAAAAAGCGACACATGTCATTCTGTCTTGCAGACAGTGACACCAGACCTCCATTCAAAATTGCGGCAGTTTAATATTAGTTTCCTTGTCGGCGTAAAGCCACAATGTGAAAATGATTTTAATAAATTCTGGACTTAATTGGTAACCCCATCATACGGTAAATCTATATTCGTATATGTACGATCCACCAAATCCTCGTTCACAGCAAACGTGGGTGCCTGCCTCGTCGAGCAGGCCGTGATAGGCAGAGTGTGAGCACACCATCGCTATAAATCCCTTACAATTATTAACAAAGAAGTGTTGGCGAGTTTTAATTAAGCCGAATTACACTCTGGACCTTAAGAGTTCAGAAAAAGCGGGTACTCGTGTGGTATTGCTTAACTTGTAACTGCCAGATATTTCTATGGGGTTTGGCGTCCCGTCCTGGACCACCGACTGACATTTAACGTTTGCTAGCTAGCTAGCTGAAGAGACCCACTTCAAAACAAGACACTAAACACCCATTCCTCGAAGAAAAATATCCCGTGAGACTATTGCGAAGATATAAACTTGTTGACAAAAAAAACTGGAGAACATCATAGCATAAAACTGAACTGTAATTTCAACGTTACCTTCTTCTGCAGCAGCACGTGTACGGGCTGAACATGCCTGGACAAGTCCGGTCTGCTCTCCATCTGATTGGCGCTTTCTCTTCCTCGTTCATTGTTTGCCAGGAAGCGTTCAACTGCCAAATATCTGCGGAGTCGCCGCCTACTGACTGGATGCGTTATTGCCCAAGAAAACTATGTTCCTGGAAGTGCAACATTTCAGTTTAAAGCCACGAACAAATCACATGAATTATTTTTAGAGTGACCCAACCAAAGGCTGAGGTTTGGTGTGTCCATAAACACAATATAATTGTGATGTGTTTACAGTTTGTGTGCGCGCCACAGAAACTCAGATGCACCTTTCACCAAAAACCCCACATTATTATAAAATTAGAGATGAGCCCCCAAAATAAGATTGTTTTCTATTATTTTATCATGGGATTGTCTTTTTAATCCCAAATTGTTTGCATAATTATCTGCAGACCAAACCAAATTCATTTCAATCCAATGTTTGCGCCCCCCCCCCAGATCCCACATCCCCAGGTCCTTCCACTAACATACGATGTCATGCACCAGTCACTTTGTGTAGCATTGGTCTGCTCACTACCTCATTCACCATGGAACTGACGTCATTCTACCACCTCATCAGTCAGTTTAAATAAAATAAGCCCTTTGTCACTTTAATCAGACTGAATAAGCTTTTTTTTTTTTTTATGCACTTAGAATCTTTTTATCTGCACTGTTTGTTCACTGGTTTGCACTTTATCTCCCATGTGCCTTGCGCTGCTCTTATTTAAGCTTATTTTTATTATGTCTTTTTTTATATTCCCTTATTGTATAGTTTTAGCTTATATTTTATATTTGATCTAGATTTTAGGCTCTACTGTCAATGTTATCTGTATGCACCGGGGGTCTGAGAGTAACGCAATTTCGATTCTCTGATTGTATGTAATGTACATGTGGAAGAATTGACAATAAAGCAGACTTGACTTGACATCCACATGACCCAATTTATACAAGGGCTAAAAAATTTAATCGATTTGTCGATTTACCAGAAAAATTATTCAACTTTGAATAGCTGAATAAATGTTTCATTTATTAAGGGGAAAAAATAATCCATGAAATGTCATGCCTCTAAAAACGTGAGAGTTTTCTACTTTTCTCTGTTTAAGGTCATTATAAAGATGAACATCTTTAGGTTTTGGACTGTTTGTTGAACAGAAAAAGTTATTTGAAGACCGTGGATTCTGGAAACCTATGACTTTTTTTTTTTTTTTTTTTTTTTTTTTTTTTTAATTTTTTTAAAACAAACTTTTTAACCCTTTTTTTTTTTATCTTCTTTATTTTTTTAATAGAACTGTTTTTTTTTTTTTTTTTTTTTT